>CM053584.1:305492310-305510720 GCA_028627135.1 Pseudochirops cupreus | reverse complement strand
CTCCCCCTTTCACAATTCCCACTCGCAGCTGCTGCTAATCCGCTCACCTGAGAGGCTCCTCCACTCCTCCCGTCCAGCCACCCCTGGGGCACAGCCACGGCTTCAGGGCAGGCTGGTTTCGGTTCCCAGTGCTGATATGGTTCCTCGTAGCTGAGCTGACTTTAGTGGGAAGTATCTTTGTGTGCGTTTTGGAGTTCTAGGATTGGTTTAGAGTCCTGTTTTATGGGTATTTTGGGGTGGCTATGTGAGAGCTGCGATATGTTGCTGCTGCTACGCCGCCATCTTGGCTCTGCCCCCCCCCCCCCACTGATTCTTAAGATAACTATTTACCCTCTGGCTCTAGGATCTCAGGGCAGTTTTCCTTGATTTCTTGGAAGATGCTATCCAGGCTCTTTTTTTCATCATGGCTTTCAGGTAGACCAATAATTCTTAAATTATCTCTCCTGTATGTGGGGAGCCAAAGAGGCCTGATCCAGGACTCAGGGACCTTAATGGTGTATCCTAATACCCCTTGAGGTGATGCGGCTTGCAAGGGCTGGCTCCCCCAAAAGAACCCCAGGGGTACACTTAAAAAGACTTTTGTTTGATATCCTGACATCAAAACCATTGCCCCCAGACTTCAGACACCTAAAAGGACATGTTCCTTATCAAATTATGTTACTTCCAGGATATAACAGACTAAAGTACGTCAAAATACTTGATTCTTGGGGATCAGTTTCTATGTAAATGTCTTTGAGACTGTCATCAGAAGGTTCCATTAATAAATCAATAAGAGATGCGGGGAGCATCCTTTGTCCTGTAGATATACTTTGATAAGAGACAACTCACTTTCCCCATGACTTCCTTGATAACAAGACTTATCTTATCCAAGCTACTTCCAGGGTCTGGCAGACTATTATATTGATAATAAAATTCCAGGATATGATTAGGATAAGAATACTTGAATCTTTGTCTTTTGGATTTTTAAAAACTTTGTTCTAAGAATCAATAAACAGAGTTCATGGTTCTTCCTTGAACTACCCACATGGCCTGGTCATTTCTTATTCACACCTCTGATTATGCTTAGTGTTGTACACTGAGCAGCCCACAACACCTGGATCTATTTTCCAGGTCAGTTGTTTTTCCAATCAGGTATTTTTTGTGTTCTATTTTTTTCATTCTTTAGATTTTGACTGGTTCTTGATGTCTCATAGTCATTAGCTTCCACCTGCCCAATTCTAATTTTTAATAAATCGTTTTCTTCAGTTAGCTTTTGTATCTCATTTTGCATTTGGCCAATTCTACTTTTTATGTCGTTGTTTACTTCAGTGTACTTTTTTTTTCTATTTTGTCAATTGTATTTTTAAATGAATTGTTCAGTTTTTCTTCTACCTCTCTAATTTGACTTTTAAAGTCCTTCTTGAGCTCTTCTAAGTAGCCTTTCTGGGCTTGAGATCAGTTCATATTTCCCCTTTGAGGTTTCAGATGTGGGTAGAGAGACAATGCTGTCCTCTTCTGAATTTGTGTTTGACCTTCCCTGTCCCTATAGTAAGAATCTATGTTTTTTTTATTTTTCTGTATTGCTTTTTGCTCATGGTGTTTGCCTTTTTCTTGACTTTTAAAGTTGATCTCTGCTTCTGGGCCACAGGGGACACTGTCCAACAATATTTTTGCTGGGGATTAGGGACCTGGTTATAGGCTTTATGTGCTAGGGCCTCAGGGTTCTGGCAGCTGAAGGCTGTAAAGGCTGTAGCTTACCTGGTGCTAAGCTGGAGCTGGTGGTGGCTGTTATGTGCTGATGCCAAGCAAGGTTTCCCTGGAGTTACACTGAAGCTCACAGGGTGAGGGGTGGGGGTGGTCTCACTGCTGGACGTTGCCTCCTTGCCTGGGCTGTCCTAGAGCACAGGTAGGATCAGCCAGCTGGTGGATGTTCATTCACCATGCAAGCAGTGGTTCTCTGCACTGGTGTCTGCTAGTTTACCTGTCTGTGCAAAGGCACACTGGGGTGTCCTGGTGTTGGCACTTGCCCACTCTACCACCCCAGAGTTCAGAATCTCCTGTTATTTTGCTGAGATGGAATTTGCCACTGGCTTGCTGGGATGCCTCCTGTCCTGTACTGGTCCCCTTCAACCACAGCAAGAGCAACCCTTCCTGATAATCTCCTTAGCCTCATGATCTAAAAAACTGCTATACCCCATGTTTTTGCTGCTCCATTGTTGCAGGATTTTTCCTGGCATGGTATTTTCTGGGTTTTTCAAGGTCAGGAAGGGAAAGCAAGAGCAACTTACTGCTTACTATGCCATCTTGGCATATTAATGGAACCTTCTAATGACAGAATATTCCATGACAAACTTATGTCTTATTCCAACATGGCAGACTATCAAAAAGTAGATTTTCTAAACTATTTCTTCTTTGTATCTATTTTTACTGTTGTTGATAACGGAACCCACAAATATTTTTTTAATATGTTAAGATACCTATTGATTAGTCCCTGTTAGGCAGATGAAGACACATTTATATAATTAAGCTCAACAAATTTCTATGACAATGAATAGACTTTGAATTTCTAAAAAATAACTAACATGATTCAACTTATAGGGAAATATAGCTGGTAAAACAGTTTGTTATATATGTATGTATATATGTTAATATATATATGTATATATATATATATATATGTATGTATATGTGTTAATTTCCAGAAGATAGCATATTGTGTGATGTGATACTGCCATCTGTGACCATACCAAAAAAGTGAAAAAACAGGAAATGTTTTATTCCCCAGCTTGTAAGCAGGTAAAAAGCCTCAATATGTAATGTATTTATTCAATGAAAACACACCTGTGATTGGAAGCCGTTTAACTAAAATTAAGATGAACAAGTCTGTCTTAGGAGTGAGCAGTCAATTTTAAGGCTACAGACTAAAATTATGCTTTTTTAATATCATATGCTTTGAATCCAAAGAAACAGATGCAAGCCATTAAAAATCTTTACTAGTATAAATATAGATACTGGGTATAAATAAATTTACCTGTTGTAGAAGTTAGATTGCTGTACCAATTTGTCCCCATGCCATTCAAACCTTTGTGGCATTTTTTCCCATACAGATGAAAAAATAAGCTAAAGATAAAGTAACTCAATTCTCCAAAACTGGCTGGACAAAAAGGACAATTGTTTTATTGAATCACAAAGCTAGACATTTTTCTTGAGGTCTCCGAACATTTAACCTAGTGTGAACATTTTGGATTTTTTCTATAGATGCATATACATGCGTGTGTATATGTGGTACGTATTATCTCCCAATAGAACACATGGTCCTTGAGGGCAGGGACTGTTTCATGGTTGTCTTAATAACCTACTATCTAGTTCAATACCTGTTATATCACAAACACTTAATAAATGCTTATTGATTAACTGTATTCAATTCAATTCAATAAAGCAGTTGATTTATTTTCTGTAAATATCCCATAATAAAGGAATCGATTTGGATAGTTGAAAATCTGTTTCATGTGAATATTTGTACCAGTGAAGATCTAACAGCTAATGAATTTAGTAATTTAGCCACATGATTCATATAACCTAGCAATAAATGCTTCAAAATAATCCCCAGAAGAAACAGGATTTTTTTTTAATGAACAACAGTAAAAACAGACACAAAGAAGAAATAGTTTAGAAAATCTACTTTTTCATAGTCTGCCATGTTGGAATAAGACATAAGTTTGCCGTGGAATATTCTGTCATTAGAAGGTTCCATTAATAAATCAATAAGAAGTTTGAATACATTTGAGAAATAAATGAGAATTGGCTTGGAGAGAATCAAGAAATGCTATAATAGGTAAACAGGTTTGAGACCAGTGAAATAATGGTCTACCAAAACATTTTTTAAGATCTGCATTTATAACAGGTCAGAATAATGCTCATTTAAAATACTTAAAAAGGCAAGTCTGCATGCAAAGATACATATTCAAATAACTGCTAGATGAAAAAGTCTATATATAGCCACTTAATGTCCTATAGCTGGACACAGTAAAAAAAAAAACTGGAGAGAAAAAAATTTCAATCATATAGAAATGTCTTGAATAATTTAAGTATCTTTTAGTGAAATACAGATGTTTAGACTTTTAAAAATAGTAATTAGTTCCTTATAGTTGTTGAAAATGTTCCAGTACCTGGTTCTCACTAGGAGTTTTTCTAAAAAGAAAGACAGACATCTCAAATTTATAATATAAATACTTTTGAGGATAGCTTAATTTAAATTAGAACATTACATACATGTAAGGCTAAAATTAGGGGGAAACAAATTAAGATAAAAACTAGAAATGCTTAAGGAATTACGCAAAAATGCTTATAAAACCATACTTTAAATTGGTCTAATATTTTATTTCATAAGTATGCACAACAATTGCTCACTTCTTTTCCTGAATAAGGGAAACGCTTGGCTTCCTACAGTCACTTTTTTTTCTCTCCTTTTTCTTTTTTTTTATGATGGTCAGGACTTTTCTTCTCCTGCTCTTGTTTAAGGGCTGCTTCTTGTGCTGCTAATGCCTCTAGTCTTTGACGCTCCTCCTCCATCAATCTCTCCCTGTATTGTTCCCGGGGCAATAGAACCACGTCTCGGGTCTCCTGTAAAGATGTCTGTCCCCAAAACAAAACCAAATAAAAAAAAAAAACAGTGAATCTGGCATCATAAAATAAATCTATTCATTTTTTTTTCCTGTGATACACAAGGATTCAAATCAGAAATGGAGTGTTGATTGGATAATATTTGTTTATGGAGCTATCTTCTAAAAGACTTTTTTTCCCGCTTTCAATGCTGGTAATAATCTTACATACGTAAGTTTTGTTTGCTTATATTTCTTGACCAAATATGTGATTTATTAGTGTAGAAGTTCCACGTGAGGAGTTTCATCTACCAGTTTAGACTAGACATTTACAATTTACAGTCTTAGAGACTTGTAGAGAGTAACGAGAGGAATCTAAGTGGTCCTAACCTGGAAGCCAGCTCTCTAACCCCTACACCACACTGTCTCACATACTTTAGTTTACATGTGTCAGTAATTGATCTTTGTAAGAAGCCATAAAGTGCTACAACTCTTGGCAAATGAACAATATTTCTTCTACAAGAAAACTATTTCTAATAGATCTTTAATTATAAACTCAAGCTATCCTGCTATAAAACTGAAAGAAGAGCTATTATGAAGTATACTGTTTTATAATTTTACTAAATTAATAATAAACAATTCAATACATTTTAATAAATGAGGGTACAATATGAAATAAGTTTTTCTCCACCATGTGTGCACTGGGATAATATGCATATAGCAACTGCCACTGAAATGTGAATTCCTTAAAGGCAAGGAATCTCTTTTGCCCTCTTTCCTATCCACATCAATTAGGACAGTACTTGGTACACTGTATTTGTTTAATAAATGTTTGCTGACTGACTGAGAAAGAAGGTGGTGGCATGCCACCCCTAAGTCTGCCTGACCACCCTTGTAAGACAACATAACCAAACTCACTGTAAAACTATTAACAGGGGATAGAGTAGTAGACTTGGGGTCAGGAAGAGTCCAAGACACTTACTAACTGTGCTACCGTGGCCAAGTCATTTTACCTCATTCAGTCCCAGTTTTGTCATCTGTAAAATGGAGCTAATTACAGCACCTACCTCACAGGATTATTGAAATGATCAAGTAACACTTTGGATACATACATACATATATAATATAATATTTCTATATTATACGTAAAATCAGTTATGTGCTTACAATATCATTTATATACTGTGCATAAATATGTAAATGTATGTTACATACAACATAGATAATATATAAAATTAGTTTTGCCATCTGTTAAATGGGGATAATTATGTCACCTACCTCACAGGATTATTGAAATGATCAAATAAGATAATATATATTATATATAGTAATATATTATTAATATGATATATTATAGAATACTTATATTTAAATTATATTATATATGTCATCTCACTTGATCATTTCAACTATCCTATGAGAGAGATGTTCTAATTATCCCCATTTTACAAATGACAAAACTGATTTCACACACACACACACATATGCATATATATGTATACATAAATATATATAGATATATAGACATCACCTTGCAAACTTCAAAGCATTCAGAAAATTATTATTATCATCATCATGGGAGGCAATATTTATTTATAATATTATTCCCACTGAACTAACTGCCCTCTATAACATTATTTTACCTGTCTTCTTGTAGCCCATTAATGACATTAGGAGGTAGAGTATACCTTTATTACCTCTTCATATTCTGTACTTGAAAAGCAATTAAATGATCACCTGTTAAAAATTCATGCTTCTTAGAGACGGTTGACAAAGTATGGAAGGGCCATGGAGGTAAGAATAATATTCTCCTTAATGAATAATGTGCTATGCTACTCCCCACTTTTTAAAAAGTTAGAAGAAATGGGGATCAGTAGGAAGGTGAATCAGTGTTACCAATACTGTATGAAAACAAATCATTAAGCTATGATAACAAATACCCAAAGATTTGCTCCAGGAACATAACATTATTGAATAGAGTCCATTTTGACATTGGCAGAGTTTTATTGGACTAGCTATACTTCATGCATGAAGGACATTAAAATTCTGAAAACATTTTATAGCCATCTCAAAGGTACAAAAGACACAAATTAACTAAGTGATTTTAAAATGTTCCTCAAAATTTATTAACTTAAAGGCATAAATCATCTACCATCAATCCTAGTTGAAAATGAATATGTGCTCTCCCTGACGTATGAAATGCAAGTGTGGTCTAAATATCTGAAGAATAATAATGACCAAGGGAGAAAAGTGAAATTCAGCAGATGGTATATTAATAGCAGAGCTTAAGTGTGACACTTTTGGGTATCACAATGGCCTCAGGTTAGGTTCTCACAATGAAAAATCATTTGTGGGGATAAGTGCAACACATGAATATTAAAAAAAATCCCACATGATGGGAAAGGATAGAATGTTATTCTAAAAAGGATAGGGACAAAACACCATTAACTTGCTAATTACATGGATGGATAACTTAACATATAAGATATCAAATTTTAAAAAGTTAAAAAAATTTGACAAGAGTGACACACATATTTACATACTCTTACTTACATAGATCTCTCCATAGGTATCCATAACTTTTGCCTTTAGCATCTTCCGTGCTGCAAGTTCAAAATCTCTTTTGTTAAGTGTTCTTTCTCTATATTGGCGAAACTGATGAACTTCTTCTGCCTTCTGCATTTCTTTTTGCTGGGCCAAAATCTCATCGTATAACACTGGATCATCAATTGTTTGTCTTTGGATGAACATCAAAAGAGATATTTAACTCATTTTGAAACTTGGCTTTGAACTGTTTTCTTGGGGAACCAAGTGATTAAAAGACCCAACTCTCTCTATGGCAAAGCATCACAAAGATCTTCAGCTAATGTTCACTATTATTTTAGTCTCTTGCAGCCATACTGATAATACAGTAACTTATACTGAATTTAAAGAAGTAAAGAGCACTAAAACATATAGGAAATTTTTACTGCCATTCACTTTTGCTGTTATCA
Organism: Pseudochirops cupreus; assembly: GCA_028627135.1. Taxonomy (NCBI): domain Eukaryota; kingdom Metazoa; phylum Chordata; class Mammalia; order Diprotodontia; family Pseudocheiridae; genus Pseudochirops; species Pseudochirops cupreus. The sequence goes on along the minus strand of CM053584.1, from coordinate 305,503,147 downwards.
TCCTTTTGGGGCAGCCTGATCTCTTTTTGTCCAATTATTTGCATAAAGTGATTGTGAAATACATTTTGATTTCTACAAAAGATTATTCTAGCTGTTTCATTTGAATTTGTGAAGACAAAAAAGCACTGATCACATTTTAAAATTTGTCATCAGTCTTCAAGAACCTGCAGCTATTCCTCAAGATTCTCTATAGGCTAAAATTCAAACAATCATAAATCTACTTAAACAAGCATAGGAGACATAGTGTGAATACTCTGTAGCTCTATCTGCCCCAGTCATCAAACTTAAAGTATATTTGAGGATGTCAAAATGTCAACTTTCTTCAATAAACATTTATTAACAACCCACAATATGAAAGGCATTGTGCTAAGCATAAAAGGCAGTATGAGAAAAATGAAACTGGGTTTACCCTCAAAGAGTTTCCATTCCATTGAGGGACACAATACAGATACAGATAACTAGAAACAAATTTAAGTTAAGAAAGGAGAGAACACTGAAAGAATGAGATGTTAGTGGAATATTCATATAGGAGGTAATAATGCCTGAAATAAGCTTTAAAGGAAAGTGAGGTTTCTAAGACCTGGAGAAGAAAAGGGAGTGCTTTCCAGGCATGAGAGACAGTTGTCTATGACACCACAGATATAAAATGCTGAATCTGAGAATCATCTAGTAGCCAGTTTGGCTAAAATGCTGAATACATGAAAAGGAATAATATAAAATCAATCTCTAAATGTAAGTTGGAGCTGGGTTGTGGACAATTTTAAATGGTAAGATAATGAGTTTGCTTTTTATCCTAGAGGCAAATGGGAGGCCCATCATGATTTTTGAGTAAGAGACTGATGTGGTCAAACCTGTCCCTTACGTAGATTATTTTGGTAGTTATATTCAAGAAGGGCTGGAGAGAGAAGAAACTGGAAACACTGAAATTCAAGTGAGAGGTTGTGGCTATCAGGAAGACCTTAATTCACATCTGGCCTCAGACACTTATTAGCTGTGTGACCCTGGACAGATCACGTAACCTCCCTTTGCTTGCATTAAGGTAGTGGCAATGAGTGAAGAGAAAGGAATGGATAAGACTTGAAAACCAGTTAGATATGGGGGAGAGCAGGAGAAAGAATAGTCAAGAAAGAGTCTGAAATGATGTATCTGGGTAAGGGTCCTCATCAGAAATAGGGAAGTCTGAAGGAGGAACATGTTTAGAGGAGAAGAGGATAACAAATGAAATACTGAAAGGTCATGTCATGTGTGCACCATTAGAAGGAATAAGGAATTGTTTAGCCTTGAGAAGAATTAGGAGGCATATGATAGCCACCTTCGAGGACCAGGCATGTCAACTGCATAAATTAACAAAAGACATTTTCTGTTATCTGAACAAATACACTTTAAATGCAAATAATTACAAGTATTTATTATAATTTTGCTTAGCAAAAAACATTTTAAATCTGTTATCACTAGTATATGCAAGTACATTGCATTAACTGAATGTAGCTTGGTCCTTCAAGGTTATAAGGAGGTTATAGTCTCATGAGACCTCATCTAAAATATGGTATTCAAAACTGGACACCACAGTGTAAGAGGGACATTGACAAGTTAAAGGGCATCCAGAAGGCAACCAAAAAAGTGAAAAATCTTAATTCCATACGATATGGAGATAGGTTGATGGAATGCAGTGGAGGGTTAGTATTTTGCCTAGAGAAAAAAAGACTCATCTTCATGTATCTGAAAGACTCTCAAAGAAAGATTAGATCTGTTTTGTTTGGATCCCGAAGCAACGAATGAAGGTTGCAAAGTGAAAAATTTAGGCCTGATGTCACAGAAAAGAATCCTAATAGAGTTGTCTAAAAGTGGAAAGGACTGTTTAGAGAAATGATGGGTTCTTCCTCCTTGCAGGTCTTCAGTATCAATCAGATGCTAGGTGACTACTTTCCACATGTGTTAAAATGGGGATTTGGGGGCAGTGATATGTGTTGGGTTAGATGACTGTTGAGGTTCCCTTAATTCCTAAAATTCCAAGATTCTGTATGTAGTAGAGGGTCCATGAACTGGACTAAATTGCCCTTCCAATCCTAAAATTTTATAAAGAATATCTAAAATGCTACAAGAAATTAGTTCTATTTTAGTATGTAAAGTTTGAGATTTCAATGAGGTTCTGAGGTAGAAGTGTCCAACAGGCAGTTGGAAATGTGAGACTGGAGCACAGGAAGAAAAACAAGGGCTAGACATAAATTATAGAGTTATCTGCACACAAATGACTATTGAACTCATGGAATCTTAAGGGCTCACCAAGACACAGATAGGTAAAGAACAAGCCACAAAAGAATCCCATATTTAGGATCAAACATAACTGATAAACCCTCATTGAAATAAAAATGCTGGCTTATATACAGCTCAAGATTCACATGTCTGATTCATACTATAAAAATATAATGGGCATTTATTTCTAATTCATCATTGCTCCAGAACTGGCAATGTAATTTCAGCTGCGAGAACACAGATTTTCACATTTATTCATATTTACTACAACTTACTGGAAATATGGAGTAATGTCCAAAGGTTCTAATACTTTCTTCACAGATCCTACCATTGTGTAAGGAGCCGTTATAGTTGGTTTGGCTTCAATACCAGAGAGTCTTCCTGTTTTTTCTGAAGTCACTCCATTTGTAATAAAAAATATATAAAGTCATTTTTAACTTTAAAGGTTGTATTGATATAATTTGTTTTTATATCACCCTCAATTCAAAATGTATACTTCCCTTTTTTTCCTTTATCGTTGATTGATCTTGCCCCACCTGATATGGTTTTGTTTAAAAGAAAATTTTACTTTGTGTTTAACTTTAAGCTTCTGTTGTTTTACTCTGCTGCTAAACAATAGACATGGAAAAAATTATCCTACTTTGGCTTAGAGAATTTAATTAACAAAACAAATATTTATTGAATCCCTGCTAAATGAAAGGTCCTATAGTTATCTGTAAGTACCCTCAAAAAAAGCACTGTCTGAGCTAGGAAGACACAGACTTGTGGGCCTGGGAAACAGAAAAATAAACTGACTTATGCTAACAATTTTACACTTCATAGCCTCATATAGTACTCACAGGTCCATATTCAAAAAATAAACATCATTTGCTAATAGCTAGGTGAGGAAGGGACTGGGGTGCATACCACATTTTCACTTAGGAGAGGAAGAATCTAAATTCCTAGGTATCTTTCACACAAAGAACACGAAATAGGAGGACCTGGGTCTAGGGAAATGATATGGATAATCTCAGGATGTGTAGGTTTTGAGAAGGGCCTACCTTTGGCCAAAGTCTCCTGGATCAGTAAATACCAGTAAATAGATCTCCTTCAACTACATCATATGATCTCTCTCATGAATTAAGATTTTTAGGAATGGAGGTACTTAGAAGAATACCCTTTAAACAAAGTGATAGGGAGAAAGACATAGGGATAGGGAAGATACATAATCATGCTACTAGCTGGACTGGATAGAGAAGAGTTGAGGCTTTGGTATCTCATAAGCATACTTTTAGGAAACTCATAAGGAAAAGAGATGAAATATATTTATTCAGATTCTATGAATGGGAGATGAGAAGTGGATTCATAGGATCACAAATTTGGAACTGGAAGGGGCAGTAGAGGATATCTAATCCAACCATTTCATTTTACAGATGAGAAAACTGAAGCCTAGAGAGGCTTGGTGACATGATCAAGGTATTTATTTAGTATCACTTATAATGGGCTGCCACAAATGAATGCTATTAAAATTAAGAGACTGAAATATTTGGAATGTAGGGCTCAACTAGGTCTTGCTTATCTAATCAATCCTACTGACCTCTATTGTGTATGTTCTAAACACAATCAAATCATTTTGATGACTCCTTCATAATACAGTTCGAATTCTAGTGAAGTTTTGTCTCCTTTATGCCATTTTTTCTTCATTTTTGCCCTTGAGATTCTTAACCTTATTTTCTTGCAAATGAATTTCATTATTATTTTGGGTAGGTGTATGTTTACTGGTATGACAATTCTCCTTGGTAGACAAAAGAGAAGTACAATAAGAGTTGAAGAGTTCCACCTTGTCTCATCAATTATAATTATTGTTCTGTCCACCTCAAGAAGTCATCTTATCCCTTATTTGATCCAACATGGCTAATACAGAAGTATGTTTTGCATGACTTCATATCTATAATGGATCTCATATTCCCTGTCTTCTCAATGGGTGGGGAAAGAATTGAAGGGAGGGAGAAAATTTGGAACTGAAAATAAAAATTTTAAAAAGGAAGATGCTATAGAATTGGAGCTAGAGCTAATAGCAATAGAAAAAAGTAACACAATCCCTCACCTTGCAGACAAGCTCATTATTATCATGATGATAATGAGGAAAACACTGTGAACTTAAATGCAGACCATACCAATATCCAGAAAAAAGCCACTAGGATGTTGTGTGTTCTGAAGACTGCCATTTAAGGAAGAACTGAAGCATATTTAATTTGGAGAAGAGAAGGCACAGACAAAAAATACACAGAAGTATGATTGTTGTTGTTCAGTCATGTTTGACCCTTTGTGATTCTATGGACCCATACTGTCCATGGAGTTTTCTTAGCAAAAATACTGGAGTAGTTTTCCATTTCCTTCTCCAGTGGATTAAGGCAAACTGAGGTAAAGACTTGCCTAGGGTCACACAGCTAATAAGTGTCTGAGGCTAGATTTGAACTCAGATCATTCTGACTCTAGGCCTAGTGCTTGCTATCTACTGTATTACCTAGCTGCCTATAGAGGATGACAGTTGTCTTCAAATGTTTCATGGACTATCAGGAAGTATTAGGAAGGACAGGATTCATGGAATCTCAGAATTGGCAGCCAGTTGAGTACAGGGGTCTATTTACATAATAATTAATCATGGTCCACTTATGTTATAGGGGAAAAAAAAATATTTCCTGATGTTAAGAACCTACAACAGGTTTCAAATCAGCAATATAAAATAACACTCACTTCCCAAAGTAACAATGACTGACTCATTGTAAATTTACTAATTTTGGATAGTTCTTTCCCATTTTCTAGTATTAAAATTCATATTCACAGCTGTTGTCCAGTCGTTTTTCAGTCATGTCTGACTCTCTGTGACCCATTTGGGGTTTTCTTGGCAAAGATATTGAAATGGCTTACCATTTCCTTCTCCAGTTCATTTTACACATGAGGCAGAGTTAGGTGACTTGCCCAAGGTCACACAACTAGTAAATATCTGAGGCCTGGAGTGGCTACGTGGCACAGTAAATAGAACACTGGCCCTGGAGTCAGGAGGACTTGAGTTCAAATTCGTTCTCAGAAACTTAACACTTATTAGCCATGTGACCTTGGGCAAGTCATTTAACCCCAACTGCCCTGCCTTCCCCCCCTCTAAAAAGTTAAAATAAAAAATAAATAAATAAACAAACAAACAAATAAACAAAAAATTTCTGAGGAAAGATCTGAACTCAGGAGATGAGTCTTCCTGACTCCAGGCTCAGCACTCTATTCATTGTGCCACCTGGCTGCCCTCGCATTAAGAGAAGTAAGTTTAACTTTATACAAACAAAGATAATATTCATAATCTCGAAGAAAGGTGACTTTTTAAGGACAGAAGACTTCCATAGTAGAAAAAGAGTAAACACAGGGCAGCTAGGTGGTGCAGTGAGTTGCGTACTGGCCCTGGAGTCAGGAGGACCTGAGTTCAAATCCAGCCTCAGACACTTGACACACTTCCTAGATGTGTGACCTCAGGCAAATCACTTAACCCCAATTTCCTTGCCTTCATCCCTCAAAAAAATAAAAGAGTAAACATTTTTAAAAGTCACAACAGCTAGACTTTAGTATTCTTCCGGAAAGTATAAGAATTGGAGGTACGGGGGAAGGGCAGTGTTTAGAATGTAAATACAATATTTAGTATTTATATATATGTATCTGTATCTGTAGTGTCATGGAGTTATTCCACTTTTTAAAAATCTCAAAGCATGAGAGAGTTACAGTATTTCTTTTATGGTTGAGAGCTCTTATTCAGTGCTAGCACTAGCACTCTAGTTCTTGCTCGCTCTCTCTCTCTCATTCCTCCCCCTCTTCCCTCTCCATTGAAATTACCCTGGAAAGTGCACCAACAATACTTGTGAATGCTGAGACTCATTTGGTCCGTGAATAAAGTCAGTACCTTCTTCCAGGATCTTAGCTGTGTCTTCAGACTCTGCCTCAGATTTCTTGGCAAATTTGTTGATAAACTGTAAGCGAGCTTGAGCAGCCTGGAGACAAATGTTAGAAGACAAGATCTTTGAAAATGACTGTTAGTAATCACCTTTATAAGCCTCTAAGAAAAGAAGAAAACGTGAAATTAGCAAAATTATTTTAGCTGTGCCTTAGCAAACTGAGGTTCACAAGTGATCAAGCATATTAAAATACTGAGCATTTATTGCTTTTTATACATGGAACCTTTTTTGTCAGCCAACAAATAAGCAACTCTAATAAATGTATACACTTAAAGAACATCTTTCCAAACAGGGTATTATTAACTAACATAATAACATGTGATTATAATTGTAATTTACTAGGTTATAAGCTTCATGAGGACAGTAATTATTGTCAAATTGTCATGTACCTCTCCCAGTACCTAGTAAAGTGCTTCATACCCAATAGGTGCTTAATAAATTGTTACTGAATGAATTATCTATTAAAATTAGTGTCATTATATAACACATATACATACAAATTAGTCCTAAATTTGAATGATAAAACTATAGGGATTAAGTATATTAGCCATCAGATATGCCTATTAATTAGTTCTAAAGCATCATATTTCGAACATATATACTCTATCAATCTGTTGTCAGTTAAATTTAATATTACCAACAAAGTACCTACTCTTTGAATAGTACTACACTAGTCTCTGAAGTGGATAAAAAGTTTAAATAATATATAATTCCTGTCCTTGTGGACCTTTACATGATAGGAAGGAGCTAGTACACATACAAAATAACAGAAAACATGACAAGTGCATAAGAGAAGTGCAAAGAATTTTGTAAATTCTGAAGGGGAGGAGGATTATAAGAGAGAGACTGTAAGTATATATGTTCATGTGTTTGTAAGGTTCTCTTACAGATCTACAAGTACGTGTTCATGCTTCCTTCTTTGGAGATGTGGACTGATGAATGGGCATAGCCAGGGCTTTGTAAATAAAAATAAATTTCCAGTATTTGGGAGAAAGGGCACAGGTGGTTTAAATCCAAAAAAGTATCACCAAGAGCTAACTTTTTATGGTTATCAAGCAGACCTAAGGCTGACTACAACAAGGTTATCATTTGATTGGAAAAGGGCAGGAAGGAAGGAGGGAAGAGACAAGTACCTACATAATTGCTGTTCGGAAAAGTTATTTATTCAATATTATTAATCTCCATCAACCCCTCTCAAGTTCTTGATTACAAATATATTTCCTGCATTTTGTTGCTTTCAGACCACTCCAGAATGAAGACAACTAAAATAACCTCTCCAATTGTAATTACCTTGATAGATCTGCCTGGCTCAGCAGACTCCCAGGCTTGTTTCATTGCTCGAATTTCATCAGCTCTTTCTGTATCCTTCTTAACTTCCAGAATGTCAGTCTCATTCTGTTCAGTGACCAGGCGCAGCACCCAATAAGGTTTATTTGGATCTTGCTGCTGAGCCTAAAGTTGAGTATGAGTGACAAAAAAAAAAAGATGGCTAGACTTACAAGCTTTTAATGAATAATTGGTATTTTCTAATTTCTTTATGGTTTTTTCATTCTAGTTTGTTCTTATGCTCATAATCAGTAATCTTGGATTGTTTTTTTCTTTTAATTCACTCATTTATTTCTAGACCTATTTGTAATCAATATGGACGAATTTGGAGCAGTGATAGAAACAAAATTAATACTTAATGTAACTTGTTACCACATCTGTTTTCTTTTCTAGTATTACTGTACTTGAAAATCAGACTGAAATATGAGGAAGGAATGGGAAGGGGAACAGTATGAAATAATGCTGTTCTGCTTAACTCCTGCATTGCAAAAATGAAGAGTAGGAAAATAAGGTTTCAGGAAAATCTCCTTGCTTTCAGCATTTGAGAGAACTCTATCTCTATAGGGCTTGTGAAAACAAACTTAGGATCACAGACTCAGAGCTAGGAGGAGTCTTGGAGGTTATCTGGACTAATTTTCTGGTTTTATAGGTGAAGTTAATGACATCCACAGCAAAAAAATTCACTTGTTCAAGTTCACATTAAGTGGCAGAACAGGAAACCAGTACAAGATACTCTAATAACAATTTCAGTCCAGTTTCCACTATATTGCATTGTCTCCTAATTGTGCCCCAAACCAAAAGAATTCACCGAAAATTTCCCTTTAGCAAAGTGAGTAGGCCATTATTTGATGTAAGCTAGTAAAGAAAATTGCAGGGAAGAATGATTATATACTTACTCTCTTTCAACCAACTAAGTCAAATATGTACCAGCTTAGCAGAAAGAGATGAACTATATCTAATTGTAAGTATATTACAGAAAGGTATAAAGTTGCTGAACTATAAACATCTTCCAATCCCTGGAATATGTGTGGACAAGGAATCAAAATGAGTCTAAAATAATAGAGCTAATAGGATTCACAGCGGAAAGTACAATCTTTGAAAACACTTGACTATGGAATGCAATAAACTATCACATGCTTCCTGATTTAGCATCAGAGTGGCCAAATGGAAAAGATACAGATAGATATATGGAGAGATAGATAGATGTGTTTAACTGATCTGGGATTTTTCTTGGAAAAAGAAAAATGTATCCCAAGATGGGATATAAAAAGAAATTCATGAGATACAAAAAGAAATTCCATTCAAAATATTTACAGAATGAAAATAATAGTTTACACTTGAAATATAAAGACTCAGACAGAGTTAAATGATGTAATGGATTTTTAAATCATGCATGGCAATTAAGATTTTAGACAAGGGAACCATAAAAATAAATATAATTAAAGAAGTTAAGGAAACTGCATTGTGTTTTTAAGGACATCATATATAATTAAATAATGTGTGTATAAATATATATATATATATATACATACATACATATATACATACACAGAAATAGGTAGGAAGTATAGTCTCTGTTTATTTAGAGTAATAGTTAACAGAATTGCATGGAATAATACACAACAAAAGTATTATATTTTAGGACCTCAATATGCCCCTATCATACTTAGAAAAATAATTTTAAATAAACAAGAAAGAGGTTGGGACCAAAATAGAATTTTAGGAAAGTATTATGGACATTTGGTGACTACTAAGTGGTAAATGAAGTAGTATACATAGTTTTCAGCTTTGCAGAAAATCAACAGATAACTGTCATCAATGGAAGTTACGATGAGACAATAAAACAAAACTTTTGGAATATAGTCAAAAAAGTAATTAGGAAAAACTGCACCTTTAAAGATCTTTATCAGCAAAAGAGAGAGAGAAGAGATCGTTAAAATGGACATGCAACTTTTTAAAAATTAGCAGGGCAAGGGATAAATCCAGATAAACACAATAAAAAGAAAAAAAAATTACCACACTAAAAAATAAATTTTTTAAAAAGAATTTACTATAAATTGCAAGGAAAATAAAGGAAAGTATTACAAACTATTTTTGTCCTATTAAACACCAATAAAATTGATAACACATGAAATAAATATAAACAAAAATTAATAATGTCTAGATTAACAGATAAAAGAAAAACATTTACATCACTCAATCTCAAAAAATAAAATTGAAAAAGTCACAGATGAACTAAGAAAAGAAAAAGAAAATCCAAACACAAATTCATTTACAATTGAATTCTATCAAGTATTTAAACAACTAACTCCAGTATCACACAACTTGTTTGAAGAAATAGAGAAAGGAAGCATCCTTCCAAAATTTTTCTGAGGCACAAATACTGCAGTAGTGGTGGTACTACCTAAACCAAGGAGAAATAAAGCAGAGGAAGAAAATAATAGACCCATATCTCTAATGAATATCAATGCAAAAATACTGAACAAAATATTAGCAAAGAGGCTGCAACAACATATTTAAAATACTATACCCTACAACCAGAAATGCAGAGTTACTTCATTATTAGGAGAACTGTAATAATAAAAATAATACAAATTATATGAACATATCAGTATATTCAGCAAAGGCTTTTGACATAATACAATACCAAATTTATGTTAAAAACATTAAAAAGGTAAATAAACTTTTCCTTAATGTAGTAGGGTCGCTTTTTAAAACCACAAATAGGCATTATCCATAATGGAGAAATGCTGAAGGACTTTCCAATAATAATAAGAGTAAAGCAAACATTTCCATTATCACCATTATTATTTGATAGATTTATAGAAATACTAGTTACAGAAATAAAATGAGAAATAAAAAATTTTAGGGAATGATTTTAGGCAAAAATTACTGCATTTTGCAAATGATGATTTACTGGGAAAATACTCAATATTCAACTAAGAATAATTGAAACAATAACTTCAAAAAAGTAGCAAGATAAGAAATAAACTCATACAAATCATCAGAGTTTTGCATATTATCTAAAAAATCAGGATGATATATGGAAAAAAATCCATTCAAAATAACTACAGAATACATAAAAGATCTGGGAATTTGCCTACTAAGACACAAGAATTATATGAACATAACTAGGTAACACTTCCTAAAAGTAAAAGAATACATAAATAATTGGGAATATTTGATTAGTCATGAAGGGGCCATGGTAATATAATAAAATTATAATACTACCATAATTAATTTACAGATCCAGTGTCAAACTACTAAGGGGTTACTTAATA
>CM053584.1:305467626-305485669 GCA_028627135.1 Pseudochirops cupreus | reverse complement strand
GAAAGTCAGAGGGGTGATGGGGGAGGACATAGGAGAGAATAGATTGGGGGAGGGGTTACGCAATGGGATGGCTGTTTTGGGGTGGTGGGTAGGGGAAAGATGGGGAGAAAATTTGTAACTCAAAATCTCGTGGAAATGAATGATGTCAACTAAAATAAATAAAATTTAAAAAATATTTATAGCAAGTCTTTTCTGGTGGTAAAGAATTAGAAGTTGAGGGGCTGCCAGGTCGCACCTTCCCTGGAGTCACGAGGACCTGAGTTCAATTCCGGCCTCAGACACTTAACACACAAAAAAAATAACCACATGACCTTGGGCAAATCACTTAACCCCAATTGCCCTACCTTCGCCCCTCCAAAAAAATCAAAAACAAAAAAAACAAAAAAACAAAGAATTAGAAGTTAAGGAGATGCCCATAAGTTGGGGAATGGCTGAATAAGTTGTGGTAGGTGACTATGACGGAATAGTTTTGTACTATAAGAAATTATGAGCAGGATGTTCTCAGAAAAACCTGGAAAGACTTGCATGGGCTGATGAAAAGCAAAATGTACTGTGTACAAAGTAACAATATCGTAAGATGATCAGCTGTGAATGACTTAGCTATTTTCAGGAATACAATGATTCAAGACAATTCTGAAAGATTTATTATGAAAAATGCTACCCATTCCCAGAGAAAGAACTGATGGTATCTGAATGTAAACTGAAACATACTTAAATTTTTTAAAAAAATAAGAATAGGGAGGCAAATCTTTTGTTCCTAGCTTAGTTCAAGAAAACATTGATAAAGGGATGGCTTTTCAGAAAGGAAGTTGTTGTTCAGTTGTTTTAGTTATGTCTGACTCTTTGTGACCATATCTGGGGTTTTCTTGGCAAAGATACTGAAGTGGTTTGCGATTTCCTTCTCCAGTTCATTTTACAGATGAAGAATTGAGGCAAAATGGATTAAGTGACTTGCTCAGGGTCACACAGCTAGTAAATGTCTAAGGTCATCCTGACCTCTACCCACTGTTTCACCAAGCATAGCTCAAGAAAATATTGATAAAGGGATGCCTTTTGAGAAACGTAAACAAACAGTAGCCACTAAAACCTATCAAGGCTTCATCAAGAACAGCTCGTGGCAGACTAACCTACCTTCCTTTTATTTGACAGGATAACAGTACTAATGGATCACCAAAATTTTACATTGTAAACTCATATTTTAACGCAGCATTTCACAAATCTGCACATACTGTCCTTGTGGTATGATGCAGAATTTCAATCTAATTTTTTAAAAATTTATCATATGAAATGCTCTGTGTTACATGATGAGCTAGATATATGCCATGTTTATCAATTGTGCCTAATTAGAAGGGCTGGACTAATTTTAGGAGGCCTACTCCATAGTGTACATTGTTCATGATCCCATCTAACACTGCTTTTGGGAACATAAGAATTTAATTTATTTGGCCCCCACCCAATGTTTCCCCTTGCAAAATAAGAATTTGACTTTTGTTTCTTTAAAGGACTTTGGCCCTCCTGTATGTACTGAAGTTAACAAGACACTATCTGTAGAATACATTTTATTGAGCTAGAAAAAATGTATTGAATAAACTTGTATCAATGCCCCTTAAAAGACAGAAAAACTCTTCTCCCATTTTTCTAGAGACAACCAAGTGACTCTTCTTTCTGAACCTTTAAAAAACTTTGCAAAACTTAATGCTAGCTATCATCATCATCATTCATAGCTCATAATTATCAGGGAAGGGATATAATCTAGCTTATTCCCTGGTATGCACAATTTCTTGCTATACAGACACTTCTTTGTGGCATTGCACTGGTGTGACCTGGGAGTTTCTCTACAGGTATGAATGAGGCTGGTCAATCTTCTCTTCCATTTTCTCTCATGGAGATTCTTAATCCCTTCCTCGTCTCATCCTTCCTATCTCACAGGGTGGCTCAGTTCAGACTCCTAATTCTTTCATGTATCATAATAGCTAATAATAGCTAGCATTAATATAGCACTTGCAAAGTGTTTTATTAGTATTATATTCAATTATCTTCACAATAACCTTGGGAAGTAGATGTTATTATCATCCCCACTTTACAGATAAGGAAAATGAGGAAAACAAAAGTTAAGTGATTTATTCTGGGTCCAAGGCTGGATTTGAACCCAGGCTTTCTTAACCACAGGTTCAGCACTCTATCCTCCACTTTCTCTGGAACCATTCTAAAAGCATTGGTCCCTAGGTATGAGGATGTCCTGTAGAGGCTAAATGTATTCTCACAATTTCTTTTCTAAATCCACACGCATCCCAGTGTCTGTATATGTGCACTGACTCTTGATCTTTTCTTTAAAAGGATCCCTGCTAAGTATTGCTCATTTCTACAACTTCTGGTTTCCTCTACCGTGGAGAATCCTCTCCTTTTGGGTCTTAATTTTCTTCCATGTCTGTTTCTAGATAGATACCTTTTCTCTTTTTAAATAGATACCCAGAGCCAGCATTAGCTCCAATTCATGAATTTAGTCATTCTTTAGCTATCAACTCAGTGGCTTATGGTCCTGTTGCAACAAGGAAGCTGTGAATTTGTGAAGAAGAATGCCCCCTTCAGAGGGACATGAAGAAAGAAGAACAAGGAGCATTTGAAACTTGACCAGGGAACTTGGGCCTCAGCGAGTAAATTCCTACTTTAACCAAGAGATGTTAAAGGATACATGCCTGGGCAGTCTTCAACACAAAGATAAACAATTAACAGTTACTATCCTCCAGGAATACACATGTGCCTAGATGAGCAGATATATTGGTAGGTAGACTGAGAACTGATTAAATGACTAAGCCCAAAGAGTAATCATTAAGGTTTCTGTCTCAGCATGGAGGGAGATCCATAATGGAATATGCATCACATTGTCCTTGTGATGTTCCACTTTTTAATATTTTATCATAGAGGACATGCTTATCAAACATGCACTTACAGAAGGCTGGGAAGGATCCCAAGCATGTTGGATAAGAGTCAGGAGCCAAAAAGATCTTGACAGGCTGAAATAATGGGCCAAATGGAATAAAATGAAATTCAATGAGGATAAATGTGAAGTTCAGTCTTTGGGTTTTAAAACTTAACTTCAGAAGTACAAAATTTTTTAAGGTTAGCTAGAAAAGCTTTCTGATAGTATAGATCTAGAAATTTAGTAAGGTGCAAGTTCAGTTTGAGTCATTAGTGTAACTGACATGTGACGCGTAAGTCAAAAAAGATGATGTTATAATGACATGCTAGACTGCATAAGAAATGTGTCCAGGAAAAAATGAAACAATTATGGTACCAGGAAATAGCTCCTGACAGTCCTTTATGGTAATGTGTGTGTGTGTGTGTGTGTGTGTGTGTGTTTGTGTGTGAATGTGTATTTCACTGCAGCCTTTTTAATACTGATCCAACTCTTAAAAAAACACATATATACACAATACTTTCTACGGTTTCTTTGCAGCCCTTTCTCCTTTTTAAGACCTGTAAGAGCTATATATGGGCATCATCTCAGTATTCCTACCTTATCAATTCTGCCTCCAGGAAAAAGACATTCTTAATGGGATCTCTTCAAGAATAAAGAAATATGAAACCTGATTCAAGTTTTCTTTTCTCAGCGTTGGGGCTTCTTTAAAATTCCTGAGCAAGCATGGCCCTTATGCTCTAGCATTCCATCCTAACAAGCCACCCTAATGATGTGTGTTTATTGTTGAAAAGCTTCTCTGCTTCCAAATACATGGGCATTTTCTACTGCTAGCTCCACTATCTTTGCCTTTGCCCATCTACAGTCATCCTTGACATTCCTAGGGTTCACATTGGCAGTTTTGATTATCTGGAGGGGTGGAAGGCACTGATAATTAAATAGGAATTTTTGGAGATCTGTAGCATACTACAAAAAAAATCCCAGACAATGTGCACAGGTAAAGAAAAAAAATCTTGATAAGTAATAAATGCATAATATTGTATATTATTAATCTATTGTATCATTTACATACATAAATTTATTATAAACAGTAAAATATTGTTAAAAGTTTCAGTGCTCTAAAGTATACTCTCTCCAGAATGCCTCCACTTTGTCTCTCTACCATTCAGACTCAATCGTGATTTTCTCCCATAGTGATCATTTTGTCCTGTGCTTTTCATAAGAGAAGGAAATCCATGAAGCAGCTGATGCAGCTATATTGTGGCTGCAAAGACTCTGCCTAGTGTACAAAATACTAATCTCTTTCATGTAGAAACTGCTACTTTTTTATGAGCACAATGTGTCATTTTGCTTGTTTTGTATGTTAAATGCAAAAAAAAAAATACGACTGGAATTATTAAAAATAAAGTTTTGTTATGGGGCCTAGGGTTATTCAGAGTTCTTCACATATGTGGGGGTCCAGCTTCCCGAACCCCCATGAATGTCCAGGGATGGCTATAGTTCTGTCTGCTTTTCATGGTATTCAAACTCTATTCAGGCTTTTTCCACTTTTGCCTACTCCCTCACATTTGGCCTTCAAGTTTCCATTCCATTGCATCCCTACGTCTTCTACTTAATCTGTTGGGGATGTAGAATATATTAGCTCCCTTCAAAACCTCCATCCCAGCTATAACATCTAGCAATGATGCCCTTGTCTCCTGCCATAATCTCGAGGAACTTCAAAAAAAAAGTGAGAGTATTATCTCTTGTCCTTGTCCCTTGATCAAAAAAAAAATCTTTTAAGGACTCTGAAAAACAATCCAAAAATCCCCTTCTCTAATAAGTGTTCATTATTTTTACATAAATGGATCATTAATAAAATTCAAAATCTACACTTAGTTACTATTCTGTAGCAACCAAAAAAGAACACATTTTATTTGGAAAAGTTCTGAGAGATAAATACTAGGACTATGCTTCTGAAAACTGTATTCTTTCAAATGTGAAACTAATCTATTTTTTTTTTGCCCAAAGTTTAAACATTATAGGTACGTGCACTTGATTTTTAAAGAATAAAACCTATTATGTCTTGCTCTACAATGTGAAATATATTACACAATATTTTATGCATCAAAAAGTCCTCTTTCATGTTGCAATACCTCCACCTGATGAAATGCTAAAATACTGATACTAGAAACATCCAAATTTTATGAATTGTCATAAATTAAATTTTGCGAAAATCCATTTTCCCTATATTACCTGAAAGTTGTTTAGTAGAGTATAATAAATTAAGTTGATTTGACCAGACATCTGGGTCTAAAATGTTCCACATATTTTTGGTTCAACAAATCAATTACAAAAATACTGGAATTTTTAAGAAACAAAGAAAATGAGGAAAACCAAAGAAAGAATACATAGCATATATGCAGAAAATAATGTTTGAAATTACATTAAAATTATAAGATAAAACACACAAACATAATATGCCTATAAATGCAAGAATTTAAGGTAACATACCTCTGAGATCATTTTTCTCCAACTCTTTAAGTGTTTGAGCAAATGCCAACTGGCTTTCTGTAAGAGGCCAACTGTTATATAATACTGTAGCTTGTATGATATACTTATAAGTCTGAAATAAAATGCAGTGTTTAGTGAAGAAGTAATGTGAACACACAGTATATTAAATGCAAAAGTAATCAGCCCTTAAATTGATAACTCAATATCAGTTACCTCAGTGTAAAGACAAAATGGTTGGAGTACACAAAGAATGCATGTTGAGATCACAGTATCTTGGATTCAGAGCTAGAAAGAATGTTGTAAGTCATTTAATTCAAACTCTCCATTTTTAGATGAGGAATCTCAATCCTAGATGTGAAAGAACTTCACCAGATAAAACAGCTAGGGAGGGTAGAGATAGGATTTGAACATACTCCTCTAACTCCAGATTTATAATTCTATCCCAATAAATCATATCAGCTATTTGCAGCTTATCACAACCGCATTCTTTCCAACTGAAAAAATAAAATTCAATTTTCTTAAAAAATAAAAGGCCTCTTCTTATCAAGATTATATTCTAATATTTTCATAGATCAATGAAATCTAAAAATTCATGGTATATAATTCAATTAATCATGACCCTGAATTTAATTTCTATAGACCTCACCTGCCTAATCTATAAAATAAGGAAACAGGGATTTATATAATATACTTCTAATTATACGATTCTCTAATTTACAATTTTGGGTTTTTTTTGTGGGTTTTTTTATACCAATAAGTATCTCTAAATGTCTGTGTTCAGTTATGCATCTGCAAGGAAATTACCAGACTGCCCTATTTCTTCCCCCATCAAAACTGTCATACATCTTTTTTTTTTATCATTTCAATCAACAAAATCAACTACTATACCACTTTTTGTTTGAGACCTTATTTCCATTAAATAGAACACAAAACCAGTTAAAATGTTGCTCAGTTTTTGGAATAGAGAATTTTATAATTTCAACATCTTTTTTTTTTCTTTAAATCAAGACTGTCTTGAAGAAAGTAAAACAGTTGTTTTAAACTATTACCTGGCAGACACTTCTTTTCAATGTAAATGTCTCACCTGTTGGGAAACTTGCAAGTTTTCATCTACATTTGGAAGGCTAATAGAATCGTCATCAAGAACAGGCTGAACACTTTCAACTGTACCAGTAGATCTTGGCTTATTAACTTTTTGAGCTCCTGCAGCTGCTTTTTTCTTGGTTTGTGGCACATCTGCTTCCTTCTTGGCAGCAATATTATGAGAAAGAACTTGCTTGCTAGCTGACATGGGGGAAATATTCATTCTGAGTTAAATCACTGAAAATATGAATTTAATACTGTGTTGTCTTTGTTCTGTTGTGTCCTGCCATAGCAAACTTCATATGATGACCCCCAATTATTTTACTGCATTGAAATCTGTATACAGTATTGCCTGTCATGGTATAAATGGGAAAAAGACTCGACTTGAAAATTAAAGTCCTAGGTTTACATCCCTAGTGACCTTGGGAAGAAAGATACTTCATCTATCTAAGCTTGTCTTCTCATATACAAAATGGGGAATGGGGAAAATGTTTTCATGAGCTACTTTGCAACATCACCATCATTGTAAAGATCAAGTGAGATGTTTTGTAAAATGTTTTATAAACATTGAAGCACAACATAAATTTTATATTTGGTGGTTGGTTGTTCTGCTTTGTTCTCAAATAGGATCAAAATGGCATCACTATGCCAGAGTTAAGTCACAGTGTGTCTGACTGTGGCTGATCAAACCAATCCAAACTCAGACTGTTCCACCACAAGTCAGGTACAAATAGTCCATGTATAAGTAGATTAAGAAGAAAGATAATTGTTTTCCTTATTGGCCTAGATCTCAAACTCAGTTCCACGTTAAAGAGTGTGATAAAGGAAAGTATCTAGGATGTCTTTTGCCTGCCAGGGCAATCTGGTATACCTATATGGACAACAGCACAGTATATGAAATGGAAAAATATGAAATAATATTGAAAAGGCTTAATGTTTAATTATATTTGAATAACCCAATCATAAACAGTGAATATCTCTCCAGTTGTTTATGTAGTACTTTATTTCTGTCAAGAAAGTTTTATTTTGTATTTGCATAAATCTCTGTGTGTGTCTCGGTAGGTCAAATTCCAAATTTTTCAAAGAGTATTTATCTTATTATTTTTTCTTCCTGTAACCTATTCCCTTGTGATAGCTACTAATTATTTCAGTTTCTTTACTGATTCAAAGGGGTTTTCTATGTATACCATACTATCATCTGCAAATAATTATACTTAGTCCTCCTCTTCCTTTATTTCCCTAACCTTGATACTTTAGCTAATCATCATGGTTAACATTTGCAGAACTAATTCAAACAATATTACACACAAAAAAGCTTTGCTTTACCCACACTTTACTGGAAAAGCTCACATTGGAAACAACTTGTTTTTAAATATGTGCTTTTCATCCTATTATATTAGGGTCCTTATATAGTCTTTGCAAACTGCACTATCAGAAATGGAATAGCTAAAACTACTTGAAAGAACCGTTAGTTAATAGCATCATATTGCTCAGATTAGTACTATGGGAAACTAGAAAATATAAATGTAGGTAGACTAACAGCCTTTAAAGGGAATTAACTGAACCAAAAGACCAATCCACAAATCTGATACCCTGAATTATTTGCTAGACGGTCAATGATCTTCAGTGCCAGATTTGCAAAGTAGACACTATCAGATACCCATGGCAGAAATAAAGAGAAAACAACCTCTAGGGGTCCAGCTGTAGCCTGCAGTTTCAGTATATAAAAAAGAATTCTCAAGGCCATAAACTAGGCAGCACAATTTAACAGCAGTCTGGCCACTGGCAGAGATGCCTTAAAACTTCCAGCTTGTCCCATCCTTTTGTTAAATTGTACAAGCAGAAGTCTATACAATAAGGAGGAAAAGGTGAAGTAGTCAACACTTGAACCTTACTTCCCTCTGAACTCTGAATATACATACAAACACAATTGGGTATAGAAATGCATTTCACCCAATCAAGAAACAAGAGGAAAAGGGGTTAAAGGAAATAGGAGAATAAAAGGTCAGGGTAGATTAAGGAAGGTATTAGTCACAAACAAAACAAACTCTTAAAGTGGGGGCAGAAAGCAAAGAAAAGGAAAAATATCATTGAATAGGAAGAAGGGAAATACACAGCAATCATAATTGTGAATGTGAATGCACTGAATTTATCCATAAAACAAGGAGAGGAACAGATTAGAAATCATAATCTAACAATAGGTTATTTATAAGGAACATTTTAAACAGAAAGATACAAATAAGATTAAAATAAAAGACTAGAAGGGACTCTATTATGCTTTAGCTGAAGTAAAAAAGGCATGGATAGCAATCATGGTCTCATGCAAAGCAAGAGCAAAAATGGACCCAATTACATGAGATAAAAAGGAAGATGATATCGTACAGATAGTACCATAGACAATGAATTAGTAATATCTATAATAAAAATATATGCACCATATGGCATTTATTAGCCAAGGAAAAGTTTAAAAAGTTACAGGGAGAAATAGACAATAAAACTATAATAGTAGGGGAACTCAACTTATTCCTCTCAGACCTACTAGGTAATTCTAACTAAAAATCAAAAAAAGAAAATGGAATTTTTAAAAAGTTAGATTTGATGACCTCTAAAGATTATTGAATTAGAATGGAGAGAAGTGTCCGTACTTCTCAGCTGTGAATATCACTTTCACAAAAACTGACTGAATTAGTAGATAAACATCTCATAAACAAATGCAGAAAATATTAAATTCATCTTTATGGACCATGATGCAATAAAATTTATATTCAATGAAGGACTATGAATCAAAGAATCAAAATTAACTGGGAACTAAATGACTTAATACTAAAGAATGGATGGGTCAAAGAACGAATCACTGAAAGAAGCAATTTCATTGAGCACAATGAGAACAGTGAGACAACACACCAAAATTCGGGGGGATGTAGCCAAACAGTATAAAAAGAAAAAAAGAAAAGAACAGATAGATTAATCAGGATTTTATATAAAAATACTAGAAAACAAAAAAATTAATTAATTAATTAAACTCCCCAACTAAACATCAAACTAAATATTTTCAAAAACAAAGAGATTAACAAAATTAAATATGAAAACATTAGCTAATAAAAATTAGCTTTTAAAAAACAATAAAATAGATACACCATTAATAACCACTAATAACAATGACTAAGAAACTTTAAAAACACTAGAAACTATTTCCCCTAATTATATACCAACAAAACTCATAATTAAAATGCAATAAATGAATATTTATAGAATTGTAAATTGGTCAGATTAACAGAATATGAAACAGAAGAATTAAATTACTTTATCCCATAAAAAGAAATCGAACAAGTTGTAAATGAACTCCCAAAGGAAAGAAAAACAAGACTAGATGGGGATGGAGGAAAGGAGAGAATTTGGAACTCAAAGTCTTAAAAATAAAAGTTAAAATTTTCTTTACATGTGACTGGGGAAAAATAAAATGCTAAATAATTTTTTAAAAGAATAAGAATAAATGGAGCTTTCCTTAATGAGAACTATCTAAAACCAAGAGCCAGCAATATGCATAAAGAGGATAAACTAGGAGGCTTTCTAGTAAGATTAAAGGTAAAGCAAGGATGTCTATTGTGGTTGTCATTATTCCATACAGTGTTAGTAATCTCAGCTATACCAATAAGACAAGAAAAAGAAGGAATAAGCAGAAACAAACACTACTTTTTGCGGACTGTTTGACAAGGCTTACAGGGAGAACCCTAGGGAACTAACTAAAAAGACTAACTGAAACATTTAACAACTCCAACAAAGTTGCAGGATATAAATATAAACCCATGCAAACCACTGTCATTTCTGTATATTACCAACAAAATCTAGTAGAGAGATAGAAAAAATGATTCCATTTAAAATAACCATAAAAAAAGGGACAGTACAAAATAATTGGGAGTCTACCTGCCAAGACATACACAGAAACTATGTGAATAAAATTACAAAACACTCTTTAATCAAATAAAAACAGATCTTAATAACTGGAGAAATATTAATTATTCATGGGTAAGAATAGCCAATAAAATAAAAATGGCAGTATTATCTAAGATAATTTATTTATTCAGTGCCACATTAATAAAGCTTTTTTGTTCAGTCATTCAATAGTATTTGACTCTTTGTGACCCCATGGACCATAGCATATCAATGCTATCAATGGGACTTTTTTGGCAAAGACAGTAGAGAGATTTGCTATTTCCTTTTCCAGTGGGTTGAGGCAAACAGAGATTAAGTGACTTGCCCAGGGTCACACTGCTAGGAAGTGTTTGAGGCTGGACTTGAACTAAAGCCTACCAATTAAACCCACTATTTTCTAGAGGTAGAAAAAAAAAGCGAAATATATCTAGAGAAAAAAGGTCAAGAATACAAGGAAATTAATGGAAAGCAGCGGGAAAGAAGGGGGCCTGGAAATATCACATCTTAGACTATACTAAAAAGCTGTAATCATTGGAACGATTTGTTAGTGGGTAAAAAATAGAGAAGTTGTTAAGTAGCAATGGGTTTCTCCTCATTGGAGAGTAAGCTTGCAATCCTAGCTGACTTGAAGAAGCATAGCAGCACACCTGACAATAATAGGAAAGTTGGGAACAGAGGAAGTTTTGAGGAGAAAGATAATATCAAAGTACAGAATGAGGGAATTAATTTCTTATTGAGCTCTTCATATGATTTCTCTTTAACTTTGCTTCAAGAATCTTAATTGTTTTTTGCTTATGCTTACCACGAGCATGGTGAGATGAACAAGTATCCCATGAAATGATGTTTCTAGCAGTGTTTGTAGCCTTAATAAAACCAAGTCTACCAACCCTTCCATTAATTGTAGTACAATGAGAAACCATGAGCCTGGGAGTCAGAAAGACCCGAGTTTAAATCCAGCTTTAGATGATTACTAGCTGTGTGACGTAGGGAAACTCACTAACCTTTGTCTGGCTCAGTTCCTTCAGCTGCAAAATGGGGATAATAAGAGTACCTACCTTCCTTGATGGTTATGAGGATTCTATAATACAATATTTGTAAAGCACTTTGTACAATGTCTGGCACATAGGAGATGCTTAATGGGTTTGTTCCTCTGTCTACCGCCCTCTGCCACTAAGCTACAACTTCCTTATATCTTCTCATTACACTAAAAGCAAGAATATCAATAGTGATATAATTTGGTTTATGCAATAAGATGGTCACTGGTCACTGAACAAGGATCTCACATTTAGAGTGTTAACGGTTAAATTAATGTTGATAGGAAGGTGGTCTGAAAACTATCATTCTCTGTCACCTCTGCTATCATCACTGCCAAAGTATTTCTTGTTGTTTCCTGGGTTGCCAAGGCCAAAGAATTTATCACCCAATGCCCAGCCTACTGGTCATGAGCATCTTGGAAAGACAATGCAGTTCATTGTGGCAATTAGACTCAAAACCTTTTCAGCAAGGGAGGACCTATTAGAGCTTGTGCTTTACTAGCATGGCCCAAAGAACACAAGGTCACTTACAAGAGATATCACAATAGAAGCTTTTGGAGAAGTGTTACTAACTATATATTAACCATTTTCTGCTACACAGAGAGACATACAACAGCAGCAGCAGCAAAATGGTTAATATATGTATATATCTGTATGGTATATAAATGCATACGATGTATTATATATGTGTGTGTGTGTGTGTATTGTCCATATATATATGTTTTAATACAATATACTAATATATTAAATGATGATTTCACTTGATGATAGCTGTGCTATTTCACATTTTTACACATTTGTATTTTTTGTTTTCTCCAACTAAATGATTTTAAAATTGAAGAAATAAATGTCTATTCTTCAATCTAAGTATTTTTAAAAGAATTAAAAATAAGTTACTTACATTGAGAGCTTAAACCTTTTTCATTACTAAGAAAAAAAAATGTAGGAATTATAGCATGGCCTTTTCCAATAGTGCTTACAGCCTCTTCTTCATTTTCCAGGATCTGTAGTTTGACGAAAACATCAGTTTTAGAAGTGCGTACCTGTACTGTAACAACGAGTCCTTGTGTCACTTTTACTGAATACCTATGAAAGCAAAACAACATAATAAATATAACAACACTGTGAACAATTTACTAGTTTTTTTCTGTAATCCAAGTAAATGCAATTATAAACTTTGCTAGTATAATAATCTACAAAAAAACACTATTTCACTAAAATCTCTGAACTGTCAAAACTGTTTTAAGTTACTAGAATAGGATATAAAGAGGAAACTAATATGAGACTTTAAGATTTAATAAGTTTACATTGATGTATTATTTAGATCAAGTCTCTCCTTATCTAGCCAACATTATGGAGATTGTAAATAATTCTAGAAACCTTACCTGGTGAAATTCCAAGATAATTACCACTACTATGACACCCATTTTAACATACCTTATATTTTTAAAGGCTCGATTTATTCCTAAACTTTCTAGTGTTTTAATAGGAATGGATATTGTATTTCATCAACAGTTTTTTCTGAATCTATTGAGATAGTCATATGATTTTTGTTGGTTTTGTTATTGATACGGTCAATTATGCTGACAGTTTTCCTAATGATGAACCAACCCTGAATTCCTATTTTAAATCCTACCTGGTCATAGCCTATGATCCCAGCATTTTATTTAAAATATTTGCATCTACATTTTAAGGAAAATTTGCATATAGTTTTCTTTTTCTGTTTTTGTTCTCCCTTATTTAGGTAACCAAACCATATTTGTGTCATAAAAGAAATTTGGTAGGACTCCTTTCTTACCTATCTTTTTTTAAAAAATAGTTTATATAGTATTAGGATTGTTCCCTAAATGTTTGGTAGCATTCACTTGCAAATCTCTCTAGTCCTAGGGATTTTTTTCTTGGGGAGCTCATTTATGACATTCAATTTCTTTTTCTAAGATAGGATTATTTAATATATCCTCTTTTGTTAATCTGGGAAATGTATTTTTTTTTAAAGATATTCATCTAGTTTACTTAGATTGCCAGATTTAATGGCATATAACTGAGTAGAACAGCTCCTAATAATTATTTGGTGATTCTTGGTTATAATCCTAGCTTCTTTGCCTTCAGGAATGTAAATGCTGCTAAATTCTGTGTAATCCTGATTGTGACTCCATAATATCAATTTTTTTTCTTTCTGGCCGCTTGCAATATTTTCTCTTGACCTGAGAGCTCTGGAATTTAGCTATAAAATTCCTGAGAGTTTTCATTTTGGGATCTTTCAGATTGTGATTGGTGGGTTCTTTTGATTTCTACCTTGCCCTCCAGTTCCAGGATACCAGGGTAATTTACTTTAATTATTTTTGAAATATGACATCTGGGCTCTTTTTTTGATTACGGCTTTCAGGTAGTCTAATAATTCTTAAATTATCTCTTTTCAATCTATTCTCCAGGTCAGTTGTTTTTTCAATGATATATTTTCTTCTACTTTTTCATTCTTTTGATTTTGTTTTATTGTTTCTTGATATTTCATGAGTGATTAGCTTCCACTTGCCCAATTCTAATTTTTGAGGGATTATTTTCTTCAATGAGTTTCTGTACCTCCTTTTATACTATTTGTTTTTATAATACTTTCTGAGTTCTTCCAGGAATTCCTGTTGGGCTTGTGTCTAATTCACTTTTCTTTTCATTTGAGGCTTTGCTTGTAGTTTTTGACAACATTATCATCTTCTGAGTTTGTGTCTTGATCACTCCTTTAACCATAGTTGTTCCTTTTGATCAAGATTCATTTTTGTTTTTTGCTCATTTTTCCAGTCAATTTTTCAACATTTTATTTTAGTTTAAAGTTGGACTCTGTTCCTGTGTTTGGGATAGAGAACAGTTCCAACCTTCTGGCTTTTTTTGTTTGTTTTTCCTCTGGTTTTTTTCCAGTGCTAATTCTGTGAGTTTAGAAGTTTTCAGTGCTTCTAAATTGAAAAAGTATGGAAACTGATTTGAACTATGCATTTGTCCTTACTCAGAAAAGGCTCTTGCTTCCTTGTGACCACAAATAATGTCGCTCCTCAGAGCTCTGCTCACTCATGATGGATAGCGCTCTTCTTTGCTCTTGAACTGTGATCTATAAGTTGGAACACCCATTATGTCTACAGGCAATGGAGTTACTAAAAAGCATCCAGTCCTGTGCCCAGGGCTAAAACAATGGTTCTCTGTAATCTCTTTCTAACCAGTTTCCTAATTCCCTTACTGTCTCTGGCTTGAGAGCCCTTGAAGATGCTGCTGCTTCTGTTGCCACCATCAAGTCCCATCACTTGCACTGCACACCAACAGATTCCAGGTGAGGCCCCACCCCAATGTCATCAGCCTCTCCTTTCAACCTCCTAAGCTGTCTTGGGTTGGAAGAACATGACCTTTTGTTAGCTATGCTACTTCAGAATTCAATTTGAAGGGTTATTTTAAAGCTTTTTCGAAAGGAATGTTGGGAGAAGTCGGCTTTAGTACTTCCACTACTTTATCATCTTGGCTCTGCCCCTCTCCTTATCTCTTTTTAGCAGTTTTATGTATCCTACCTCCTAGCCATCTGCAACCTGCTATATTCTCCCCATGCCCCAGTCCCAGCATTGACAGATTTCTGGAAATGAAAAATATTTTTCCTTTATTAAGCTGGCTGAGAATCCCTGGATTGGTATTTTTCTTTTAAATAGATACATTATTTGGATAAATGTTAATCATATCAAATACAGATATACTCTCCAAAATTTTTCTGTAATTTTAGACATTAAGGATTTTTATCTTGAGATTTGAACCTTTACTCTAGGTAATGTAAATATCTTCGGTAAAATAAAAAACAAATATATCACAATTGGAATTTTTACTTCTTTTTCACTTTGCTTTAGTTATGAATAATTTTATAATTACAACTATTTGATTAAACTGAAATTAACTTGAATTTCTTTTAAAGATACTATATTAAAGGTATAAATGAGTCAGTCATTCTGGGTAACATTCACCCCTTTAAAATCACATTTTTGATCTTCAGATTTTCCCAAATGTCTATTACTACTAACCCTCCAATTTATTATTTTAGGAAGACATGTGCCCAAATTATTTAGACATATATTGAATCAATATCTTGTACCACAGTATGACAATCCCTGACAACACACCATCTCTTATTTAAAAGATTTTTCTCCATCAAATTAAGTCTTTCTGTCTGAATTCTTTTAATTTGAACTTCCAGTTGATCCATAGTGACTATAAAGTCAGATTATGTAGGTCCATTGCTCACTTTAGATACTGATACCTTATTGGAAGGAAACAAGAATTAATTAAATACCTACCATGTGCCAGACATTGTGCTAAATGCTTTACAAATATTACTTCATTTGTTCCTCACAAAAACCTTGTGATGGTTTTATAGAAGAAGGAACTTAAAATATTTCCATTTTTGAAATAAACATATACCTGAACATAATGTGCTTGTCATTAGGAATATAATAGTCTTTGACCTCCCTCATGGAAAATAAACTGCATACAGTGTCTCGACCAAGATATGGCAGGGGAGTATGAGAACCAATGATACGGAGTCTCCATTTTCCAGCTGTTACATAAAAATCACTTGTATAGGCTTCTGCCACAAATGAGTATCCCTTCTAAAAAAAATGAAAACAAGCCCATTTTAAAATCATAGTCATTACAAAGGAAAACATAACATTTTCACATGATTCAAAGGAAAAAAATACTCTAACTGACATACTGGAAGTAGCCTTATAGAATGCAAGGTTAGATGTAGGAAAAGCAGCATATTCCCAATGAATCCTGTCCCCACTTGCTCCTTATACACCGACCAATCTGCTGGAGACTGATATCTGTTAATCCCTAAATGATGAATAACATCATGGAGAAAGAAAGACCTTTCAGGTTGTTGCCATAATCAAGTTCATTATGGCTCTATCCTAGTAACATCTGAATTTCTCCCTCAAAATTACCTATCCTAAAGTTTAAGTAGAATAAAATAGCACCTACAGGATGATATCTGTATTTGGAGTCAGAGAAAAGATGACATCCTAGAAGTTACTTTAGATTTCTTGCCTCGGTTGCTCCAATTGTTAAATGATGGAACTGTACTAGATTAATTTTCAATTTCTATTGCAGTATTAAAATCTATAAAATAAGAATCCATAATTCTGTATTACAAATGCAAAATGAATTGGAATTGTTTCTGAATAACAACTCAGTAAAGAAGATGACAATGCAAAACAATCAATCCATCAACAAGTGTTCATTTATTAAGTAGACTCGTTAGATTCTAGGAATTCTGCTGAGCATTGGGATATGAATATAAAATGTAAAACTGTCCCTATTTTCAAGGAATTTAATTCTCTATGAAGGGAGAAGTGACACACATATAAAAGTATATATGGAAAAATCAAAATAAATAAAGCTCAGGAGAGAGGGCCCTAGTAATTGGGGGAATCATGAAAAGCTTCATGGAAAAGATGATACTTGAGCTGGCTCTTGAATAAAGTGAAGAAATGTATACAGTGGGAATAAGGAGGATATGTGGATTAAGAGAGTGTGAAGTTGAAATAGAGATTCAAATATTGAGTTCCTATCCCAAGGAAGACTGATAAGAAGAAAGTCTCCATAGATATCAATATATTTTGTCATTGTTGTCACTGTTGAGTCATTTCAGTCATGTCCAACTAGTTTTCTTGGCAAAGATACTGGAGTGGTTTGGTGTTTCCTTTTCCAGGTCATTTTACTGACAAGAAAACTGAGGCAAACAGGATTAAGTGAGATGCCCAGGGTCACACAGCTACTAAGTGTCTGAGGGGAGATTTGAACTCAGGAAGATGTCTTCCTGATTGCAAGCCTAGCTGCCAATCAATAGATTTATAGCAGAATAAAATACTAGGAAGGAGATTATAGCAATAGATTACAAAGATCATATACTATAATTAGGATGAATTTAGACCAGGACTGATTCAATACTAAGAAAAACTATAAACATAATTGATCAGATTAATAATAAAGACAATAAAATTCATATGGCTATTTCAATAGATACAGATGAAATACCACACCTATTCCTATTAAAAACACTAAGAAGGGGGGAGCCAAGATGGCGGCGTAGCAGCAGCAACATATCGCAGCTCTCACATAGCCACCCCAAAATACCCATAAAATAGGACTAAACCAATCCTGGAACTCCAAAACGCACACAAAGATACTTCCCACTAAAGTCAGCTCGGCTACGAGGAACCATATCAGCACTGCGAACCGAAACCAGCCTGGCCTGAAGCCGCGGCTGTGCCCCCGGGGGCGGCTGGAAGTGAGGAACGGAGGAGCTTCAGGTGAGCGGATTAGCAGCATCTGCGAGTGGGGATTTTGAAAGGGGGAGATAAGCAGTCTGGCCAGAAGGCCTCCAGAGTGGAAAAGCGAAAGGCAGAGGTTTTGCACCCGCCTCGGCGTTGCAGCTTCCCACCCGCGGCCTGCAGGCAGCAGGGGGACTGAGCAATTGTTCTCAGGCCAGGGCTCTCGCGTTGAGTGGCCTGGATCCGGATCGCCGTCTTGGGCCTCCGTCTTGGAGTCCTTGCTATCCAGT
>CM053584.1:305438899-305467126 GCA_028627135.1 Pseudochirops cupreus | reverse complement strand
CTGCCCTGATATTTTAGAACCAGAGGGCAAAATAGAACTTCAAAGAATTCACTGATCACCTCTTGAAAAAGATCCTCAAAAGAAAACTCCTAGAAATATTATAGCCAGGTTCCTGAGTCCCCAGATCAAGGAGAAAATGTTATAAGCTGCCAAGAAGAAACAATTTGAATACTGTGGAAACACAATAAGGATAAGCCAGCATCTAGCAGCTTCTACATTAAGGGATCGAAGGGCCTAGAATATGATATTCCAGAGATCAAGGGAGCTAGGATTAAAACCAAGGATCACCTACCCAGCAAAACTGAGTATAATATTCCAGGGGAAAATATGGTCATTCAATGAGGTGGAGGACTTTCAAACATTTTTGCTGAAAAAACCAGAACTGAGAAGAAAACTTGACACTCAAATACAAGAAGCATGAGAAGGTGAAGATGGAAAAGAAATCATAAGGAACTTATGAAAGTTGAACTATTTACATGCCAACATGGAAAAATGAGAATTGTAACTTAAGAAACTTTTCTCAGTATAAGCATAGGTGAAGGGAATATAAATGCACAGATATGTATACATACACATATGTCTATATAGGAGGGTATATATGTGTATGAATACATACGTGAGTGTGGGTATTTATGTGTATGTAGAGAGAGGGCACAGGATCAATTGAATAGGAAGGCATGATATTTTCAAAGGTGAAATTAAGAGGTGGGAGAGGAACAGAAAGAGAGGAGACAGGGAGAGACAGAATGGGGTCAATCATTTCATATAGAAGAGGCAAGGGATAACTGTTACAATGGAAGGGAAGAACAGGAAGGCAAAAAGGGAATGGGCCAACCTTGCTCTCATTGAATTTGGCTTAAAGAGGGAATGACATACACTATAAAATGGGTATCTTGCCCTGCAGGAGAGTAGGGGTGAAGGGGATGAGAGGAGGGAGGATGGAGGAGAGGGCAGGTTGGGGGGGAAGGTTGTTAGAAGCACACACTTACGTAAAGGAACAGGGATAAAGCAGAGAATAGAACAAGGGGAGGGCAGGATAGAAAGGAGGGAAATATCATCAGTGTTACACAATATGTCCATTGTGGAGATGTTCTGTGTAACTACATGTGTATGGCCTGTATTGAATTACTTGTCTTTCCAGTGGGGGTGGGTAACAACGGAGGAAGGGAAAGCATCTAGAATTTAAAGTCCTAAAATTATGTTACTATATATATATATATGTATGTATGTGTGTGTGTGTTATTATTATCATTATTATTATTATTATTATTATTTACATGCAACTGGGAAATAAGATATACAGGCACTGGGGTAGGGAGATCCATCTTGCTCTACTAGAAAGTCAGAGGGGTGATGGGGATATAGGATAGAGCAGATTGGGAGAGGGGGTATACAGTGGGAATGCTGTTTTAGGGGGGGGGTAGGAGAAAGACAGGGAGAAAATTTGTAACTCAAAATCTTGCGGAAATCAATGATGTAAACTAAAAATAAACAAAAGTTAATTACAAAAAAAATCTTCTCTTTATTTAGTTTTACTTATGGTAGGGAAGATGAGAAGGTGGTAGACTCCAAATCATCTTTCAATTTCATTACTGACATACATTCTTGTGTATTCTAAGTATATTTTGAACTATTTTTGTCTTTAATTTTTTTTTCAATTAACAAAAATTTATTTCTCTCTCTCCCACCTCCCCACCTTACCAACCCACTAGAAAAAGAAAAAAGTAAAATAAACCTCTCACAACAAACATGCACAGTCAAACAAAACAAATCCTTACGTTGGTCGTGTCTCATTCTGCGTCTTGATTCTAAAACCTATCCATCAAAAGGTGAGTTGCATGGTTCATCATTATTCCTCTGAAATCATGGTTGGCACTCCTTTTCCTAATTGTACACTGGTTTCTACATCTGTATTTCTCATTCAATAGTTTTAAAGTAGATTTCCTATTCTGTATTTTAGTTGATTAATTCTAGAACATTAGTACCCTCAAGGTTAATGCTAAAGCTAAATTTGCTATGGTAATTAACAAATATACACTGACATAATTAGGCTGAATTGGTTTGTGAGTGTTTTTGCATCTTCCTTGGCCGACTTCATTTTGTTTATGCAATATTAGGATGAATAAAAGCTCATCTCATTGTTTATCTTTTCCATAACAGACCCTGAAATGTAATGTTCTCAACAAATTGTGTAATGGAATGGCTTGGAGGTTTTCATGTAAAGTATACATCATATTTCATGTAGCTAAATATCTGGCAAAAGGTGGGGACAGAAGGTTTTTTTTCTTTTGCTTCTATTCCATACGTATCTGCAAACTTAAGCTCTCTTCCTTTCCTTCCATAAATTTCTACACGCTTGAAATTCTTTCCTTCCTTGTCTTCTATGACACTGTACTCTTTTCATTTTTATCCTGCCTCCCTCACTGCTTCCAGTCCTAATATTCTGTATTTATACAAACCCTTTCTGGATTTGCCCCTTTTCCTCTCTGCCCCCCTTCCTTAATACACCAGAGTCCTGTTGTTCCCCCTGAAGACAGTAGAATATTGTTGCTATCTATCCTGCTTGCTGGACAAATCTTCCTAAGACATACATGACTCCTTTGCTCATGATACTGGAATCCCAAACTCATCCAAACATTCCAAAATCATCAAGGCCAAACTCTTCTGCCTGGCTCTCAAGGGTCTCCATAACCTTTTTCCACTCTCGGTATATTACTTTACTCTTGCTCTTATATATGTGCCCAAATATAATCCCTTTGCTCTGGTCAGGTTGGTCCCATGTTGATGGCATTATTTTTAGAGTCATACCTCTCTTATATGCTGCCCCATCCCCATGTTAATATGCTCTTCTCTCTTTATTTTTTCCCTTCGCCTATTCAAATACTAGCCACTATCAATTTTCAACTTCACTGTGAAATCTTCCTCCATTATTCTAATCCAAAATTATCTCTTCTAGCTTTGGACTCTTACAGCACTTATAACTCATACCACTCTATTTAATATTTTATTATATGATGAATAGGACAGTAGATACTGATGTTATCTAAGTTATTTTTTCCAGTATTAATTAGGTCTGAGATTTTCTTTTCAATTTTTATAGTCTTCCGCTCTTTTGGGTATATGTCAGTACTTCAGTTTCCTCATAATTATATCTTTTCCAACATGAATCTTCTTTATATTCACTTAGAATTATCTGGCAGGTTTTTGTTCACTTTGTTCTTTTTACTGCCATTTTTTTCTACCCTAAAACATATCTAGGACTAAACTATTAGGAATTGAGTATATAACTTACAAATCTTTTCCATTTTTTTATTTTGCTTGCATCCCTCCTTCCATTTTCATCATTAAAGGCCATTGGGATGATTTGTTTTTTAAAAAAGAAATTTTATAGATATTTTCTGTTTTTTTTAATATCATCACAGTCATTCACGTTATTTTCCTTCCCCCTCCCAAAGAGTTATCCCAATTAAAATACTAATTTTAAAAGGAAAAAATCACCACAATTGAATAATACATTGAAAAGTCCAAAATATGTTCAATGTGCAACAATTATGGGCTTCCAACTTCCACAAAAGTATGAGTTGGAAATGTCCTCTCATATCTCTTCATTTTAGTCATGCTTGATTTTTCTAACTTTTTTTACATTTACTTTTGATTTTTTTTGTCTGTGGTTGTTCTTTCCATTTACAATGTTGTAGTTATTATACATATTGTTTTCTTGCCTCTACTTACTTCGGTTTGTTTCTGTTCAGGCAGCTCTTTCCATGTGTCTTTGTATCCATCCATAAACAGAGAGAAGTGATTAAGGGATCATATCAATGCCAAATATTTTCCTGACAGTTGAAGTATAATTTATGTCATTTTTTTATTGTTATCTGGGGATCACTATGTCCAACACCTGCCAATTCTTTTCTCAAAGAAAGTGTTAATAACATTAAAGCAAGAAGCTTCTACAAGCCTTTGGCCAGTTCTATTCTACCAGCATTCTACCCACTATATCTGATGCGTGGTTTCCCATATATTTTTCCCATCTTTATCTTTTACATTTGACTATATTTGAGGTTGTTGTTGTTCAGTCATATCCAATTCTTTGTGACTCTATCTGGAGTTTTCTTGGCAAAGATACTGGAGGGGTTTGCCATTTCCTTCTCCAATTCATTGTACAGGTGAGGAAACTGAGATAAACAGGTTAAGGGACTTGTCTAGGGCACAGAACTAGTAAGTATCTGAGGCTGGAATCTTCCTGACTACAGACCTGGTGTTCTATCCACTGTGCTACCTGCTGCCTGCTTTAATTTGAAAGGGTCTCATCAAATTCTTAATAAAAAATATAGTAGGAGCACATAGTAGATACTTGATAAATGTTTGTTGAACTGAATTTAGTTATGCAGAATTCATTTCTTGATTTGACAAACTCTAAGGTTTATATGAATCAGTTTGTTCTCCTAAATCCTCCCTACATCGACTTCAAGGACTTTTTGTTTAAAATTATACCACTAAGGTATTATGTGTATATAATATATATATGTATGTGTGTATATGACATATATATGATATATACATATACACACATCTATATATGTATGTATATGCAAATATAACATATATTGTGTATATACATATATACATATAGCTTTTAGATGAGGATCACAGAGATACATGTTGTTTATTAATAAAGTACTCAAATCTCTGACAATTGATTGTCTTATGAGAGTTTGCATTCCATATACTTACATATATGTTTCATATTCCTATGTATATGTGTATATATGTGTGTGTATATACATATACACACCCTAATCTAGTATGATCCCTGGCACATAGTAGGTACTTAGTAAATTGATATTTGCTGATTTATTAGTTCATTCTCTATTTGAAGCTATCTGATTCGAATGAGAAACATCACTATAACTTTGTGCCAAGCTCTACCCAACTGAACTAATTTCAGTCCAGAGTACACTAAATAAATCAAATGTGAATATGAATGTTTTAGATGTCTAAAGTGGTAAACAATATTGTTAATAGCTTCATCCAGTCATGACAACTACTTATGCTGCAAAAGTGCTGAAGTTAGCTCTGAAGACATACTGTTGTAAATTATGGTGTAAACCAGACAAAATGCTGTTTGAAGTGGTAAACAGTCAAGAGGCAAGTCAGGGAGGTTTTTCTGCCCCATAACTTGGGGGAATACTTTGATGTCATCCATAGAACTAGAAATGGAAAAGGAACCTGTTTGTGTCATAAAATGAGAGCTACCTCTCTCTTTTCTAATGAAATGTACGTAATCATTTCAACTACTGCACAATTTGTTTACACACTTTAGGATTGTAGTGCCATTAAAAAAAAAAACCTAAAAAAGATTAAACAGTGCCTCTGGCAGGTGAAGACACTGGCTGGTTAAACGAGAATCAGTTCTGCCGCTACAAACATTTTAAGGGTTTCTTGCAACACACAAGTTCCACTGTAGTAAGAAAAGACAAAATCTTTACTATTGGCTGTCAATTCAATACTGTAATTCACTACTGACAAACAAAAACTATGCTTGAGAATCTCTTAGAGAAAGAAAAAATTCTACGGCAAAGAAAATTTATTAAGTTCCTACTATGCATAAAAGTCAGGCCTAGTCAAGGAAGATTTTTTTTTTAAAGTCTTCCCTCAAAGAACATATATTCTACTGGGGGATACACCATGAGTACAGATACTTTTAATGGAAATCACATAGAAAAGAACATAAATTGGTGTTATCCCTAAAAAACCAATTCAAAGAGAGAACAAACACTCTGGGAGGGACAAAATACTCAGGAAAGACATTATATAGGAGATGATACCTGAGCTGTGAATAGGATCAAACCATAAGATGTAGTATAACATGTTTTGTATAGTTCTATGAAAATTAGGCCAGTGAATGAATTTCTTCCCTGTATTTTTATGAATTTAAGTAGTCCTTTCAGAAACAATCAAGGACATATTAAATCATTCATATCTTTTGATTATAAAAATGGCTTTTATTAAAAATTATGCTAAAATATATAAGTATAAAAACTGATAACAGAATAAGGGGAGAAATTAATGTCCCACTGAGATTTTTCTCATTAAATTGTAAATGGCGAGTTTAAATCAACGTAAGGTAAAATTAGGTTTAAGTACAAATTGTTATTTAATAACAACTTGAAACAGCAAAATCTAATTACAATATTCAGCAATCTTATGGCTCAGGAGAAGTAACAGAAAAATGTTTGGCTTATATTAAAAATAATTTTAGGCTTTTATTATAGTGTACTATCAGTAAAAGTATATAATCTGAGCATAAATTAAAATTTAATTCTACAAAAATATCACATAAATCTATTTCTTCAAGAAGTCACTCAATTGTCCTTATTTTTAAAAGGTCACTAAAATTTCATTAAAATCTCTCTAGCAGAATTCTATATCTAGGCCTCGTGACATGAAAGTAACCTTGAATCACATAAGAATGAAAATTCAGGCAGGTCCTCCCAAGTTTTAAAGACTTTGACTATGGTCTAGGCAATAAACTGTCTGCTACCTAAGGATGAATACAGTTAAGTATAGAAGAGGCATATCACTAGTAGTTTGGCTATTTATGTGATGAATTCTTTGGCTATGGGAACCCAAGGAAAAAGGAAGATACAAAACAGTCTTTAATGATAAGTTAGCACAGGCGAAGAGGGAGAAAAACATATTGGTAAATATGGTTCAAGATTAAAAAATGTTTTGCTGCAAATAGAGGGATCATTTGTCCATCAGACTATCCACTGATCTGACCAAAGATAAAAATCAACACTGAACTAAAAAGGATTAATATACTTGGATGACTCCCTTCTGTTTTTGTAGTAATAGTAAAAGATAGAAAAGGGAGAACATGCTAAGAATAACAGCATTTTAAAAATATCTACAAATAATAATTAAACCATTGGTATTGTAAATGGGAGATTTTTGTTCAATAGTAAATAGCAAAATATTACTGGATAAGACATGAGAAAGGACGTGAGATCTCCAGACTCTAGGGACCTGGGTTCACATACCAGCTCTATCCCTAATGCTTATGTTGCCTTGGGCAGATCATTTAAGCTTTCTGAATCTCAGTTTTCTTATTTGTAAAATAGAACTCTAGGTTCTTTTCAGATCTAAATATATGACCCTAAGAGCCTATATCAAAACTAACATTCTGGCTCTAAATGAAACAAGAAAAAAAAATAAGGTAGTGACTAATAAATGAAAATTTCTTAGATTTCCCTAAAGAGCAAATAAAGGACTTGGCATAGTTGCTTTTTTCATTTGTCTAAAGGCAATGAGAAATGGCATTTGGGACATATGATCATTTCCAATGGCGGTGCTAATAGTCAATATAAACAAAAAGACAGTTTTATGAAGGAAATTACACCTATGTTCCAGCATCTGGAGAAAGAGGTAGAAGCAATTTTATGAAGAACTTGACAAGATCCTCTGAATCAGGTAATATATGCATTGATACTTAGTGACTTCAAATCAAAGGTAAGCTTGGGTGAAAAACACATCTCAGCGATATAGCTAGGTCAAAGAACACATACTGTTTAGTAACTTTTTTGTGTATAATTCCAAATAGCTTTCTATAATGGTTGTACCCATCTACAGAGCACACCTGTACACCACCAAAAGTGAATCAATGTGCCTGTTTTCCTATAGGCCTTACAACATTTATCTTTTTGGTCATCAGCCAATCTGATGGGTAGGAGATGAGCAAATAGAGAAGGGTGAGGTGGTGTAATGGATCATGCTGTATTTGAAGTCAAGAAGAGCTGGATTCAAATCCCACTTTAGACACTAGCTCTGTGGCCTTGGGCAAGTCACTGATTCTCTCTGGGATTTGGTTTCCTCATTTGCAGAATGAAGAAGTGGGGCTCTGTGGCTTCTAAGATACATTCCTGCTCTAAACAAACGATCCTATCAATATTATAAGCTCCTCTAGAATCAGCACCATCTCTGTCTCAGATCCCTCTGTGCTTCTAGTTCATTTGCCTATATGGATGGATGAGTGGAAGAAATATCACATGTTAAGCACGTACTATGTGCCAGGTGCTGTGTTAGGCACCTGGAATAGAAAGAGATAAGCTAAATAATCATTGTCTTTGAGTTTATAGTCTATCTAAGGGACACAACATGTAGTTACAAAGTGTTTACAATAAATGCAAAATAGAAATGGCCTGATTTGTGGGAGAAGGAAATAGAAGTTAGGGGAATTCAAGAAAGGCTTCCTGTACAAGGTGGTGCCAGGGATGAACCTTGCAGGAAACTTGTGATTCTAAGAGATGTAGGAAGGAGTGCATTCTAGACATGGCGGACAACTAATGCAAAGGTATGGAGGCAGGAGATGGAGTACTGTGCATGAGGAACATTAAGAAGGCTACTCTGGCTAGATCATAATATCTGCGAAGGGAAGTAAGGTACACTAAAGATGGAAAGGTAGCCTGAGGCCAGGTTTTTGTATAGGACTTCAAAAACCAAACAGAACAGTTTCATTGAATCTTAGAGTCCACAGAAACACTGTAGCTTACTGAGTAGGGATATAGTCTGACCTGTTCTTTCAGAAAATCACTCTGGCAGCTAAGACAAACTTATTCTACTCCCTGAAGGTATTCAAAAGAAAGAATTAATTGCTGCTGTGCATACATTAACTTCAGTAAAATGCAGTTTTGTTGTTTAATTTAGTTGGTTAGTTTTTTAGTTGCATCTGACTCTGTGACGCCTTTTGGGGGTTTTCTCAGCAAAGAAACAGCAAAAGTACACAGCCATTATCTTCTAATCCTCTACAAAAAAAAAAGCTTCTAACTGTCATTGCATAATGATAATCTTCAATCTTACCTTGTTCTTGGTATAGACATAAGGTATCACTTTAAGGAACACTCGTGGCACTTCTTCCATTGTGTCATTATTAACAACATGGAGCATACAGACTGGAAGAGTAGAGTATATCTTGGGTACCAAGAGCATATCCTGAGTAACATAAAATGTTTCACTGCAATTTAAAAAAAAGGATCCTTTAAAAGATGTGTTAGAAAATCAGTTAGATTTTTAAATGAATAAAAAGAAACTGGAGTAAATTAAAATTAAATAATTTTGAAAATATAAAAATT
Organism: Pseudochirops cupreus; assembly: GCA_028627135.1. Classification (NCBI taxonomy): domain Eukaryota; kingdom Metazoa; phylum Chordata; class Mammalia; order Diprotodontia; family Pseudocheiridae; genus Pseudochirops; species Pseudochirops cupreus. The sequence goes on along the minus strand of CM053584.1, from coordinate 305,457,995 downwards.
CAATACATTTGCATATAATAATATTCTTTTCATCTCTCTTGCCTTTTACAACCAACATCTAGGGAGAGCTGTCTGTATATTTTGCCTCTACTCTTTATTTCACACAGTAGTCCAATCCTTGCAATATGGCTTCCAACTGTAACATCTGATGGACTTTGCTCTAAGGTTTTCAATGATCTATTACTTGCTATTTCCAAAAGTGTTTGCTCAGTCCTCATCCTTCTTGATATCTCTGTAGCAACCATACTCCAGGCACTTCCTTGTTGTATGACCTTGGGCAAATCACATTCTCCCTAGGTTCCAGTTTCTGTATCTATAAAATGAGGGGAGTAGACCTGATAAACTCTAAAGTCTCTTCTGGTTCTAACCTATGATTCTTTGGTTCTAGAGATACTCTCTCCCCTGGGTTTTTTTGACATGTCTCTCTCCTTTTGTTTTCCTGTCTAATAGCTCCTGTTCAGATTCCTTTGCTGGATGATCATTTATATTCCAACCCTATGTGTGAGAATACCTCAGGACTGTGTCCTGACTCTTCTCCCTTTGTATCTTCTATAGGTGATCTTATAGCTCCCATACATTCACTGATCAATTCTAAGTCATTTACTTTCAAACTTGCATATCTAACCCTCATCTCTATCTTGAGCACCAGTCTAGAAACAACAACTGCTGGGCATCTCTACTTAACTGTCCCATAGATTTCTCCAACTCAACATGTTGTAATGCCATGCACAAGCAGCTTTTCAGAAGAATGCTACTGTGAGCAGCTTTTAAGGTTCTGATTACACAGTACAGTGAACATTCTATTTATTCCATAACAAATCAAAGCAAAACATTCACAGTAAATCAAAGTACAGCATTCACAATGTTACAGCTTATCACAGAAAATCAAAATATATTCACAACAACTTATCATAGAAAATGGCCATATAGTTTTCACCACAGTGGTCATAAAGTTTTCAACAAAGAACAATCATTTAGTAACTCAATCATTCAATCATCCTTAAGGAGGTTTGCCTCCTCAAGGAACACAAAGTACAATAGTCAAAGTTCTCCACTCATGGGGCACACTACTTAACTCAATCAGTCACTTATTCAGTCATCAATCACTCAGTATAATCATTTAGTCAATCATTCAATCATCCTTCATTATTCACTATTCAATCATCAGAAAATACACAGACCCTCCACCCCTAGGTCACTAGTATATTTACAATTTCTCAGTCAGTACACAGTATCCAAGTAAAGTCTCCTTTCAGCTTGACTCGGGGTGGTTTCTCAGATTCCCTGGATCCCCTTCCATGGTCCCAGCTCCTACGTGGATTCACCAAACTGTCACCTGGGTTCAAAGGCAGACAGCTCTCAGGTTCTTGTTCAGCTCTCCATGCAGTCTCTGTTCCACGCTGAAGCTCACAGAATCTAGTCCACCTCAAATCCTTCACAGTCTCTGTTCCCAGGAAGTCAAGGCTTAATGAAGCCACAAACAGGTCCATACAAAGTACCAGCATCACAGTAATGTTTCCTCAGTCTTTGGCAGCTCTGGCTGCCCTCAACAGCCTCAGAAGCTCTAGCTGGCCCTTGGACTCAGCAGAAGTTTCGGCTGGTTCCCAGAATCAAAATCATTCCATCCAGGTTTTCTAAATCAAAATCACTGGGGGGGTAGAGGGGGCCCTCCTTGCTTTCCTCTTCAGCCTCCTCCACTGCAGCAGCTTCTGCCTCCACAGGGCTTGCTCCAAGAACAATGACTGAGTTGACTGAATGATTGATTGACTAAATGATTGTACTTAGTGACTGATGACAGAATAAGTAACTGATTTGTAACTTGGTGTGCCCCATGAGTGAAAATGTTGACTACTGTACTTTGTGTTCCTTGAGGAGGCAAACTTCCTTAAGGATGATTGAAGGATTGAGTTACTAAATGACTGTCCTTTGTTAAAAACTTTGTGACCACTGTAGTGAAAACTATGTGGCCATTTTCTGTGATAAGTTGTTGTGAATGCTATATTTTGATTTTTTGTGATGTTTTAACATTGTGAATGCTGTGCTTTGATTTACTGTGAATGTTTTGCTTTGATTTGTTATGGAATAGAGTGTTCATTACACGGCGTAATCAGAACCTTAAAAGCTGTTCACAGCAGCATTCTTCTGAAAAGCTGCTCGTACTTGGCTTTACACCGAGCCAACTTGGGATGACTAACATCTGGTTTGAAGGCTTACCAAGCCCTTTTAAGAGATGCTCATCCACCTCTGGTGTCTACCTGTGACTCTAAGAAGCTGTAGCATGTAGAAAGGCCACACCACAGTAAAACTGTCTTAGCAGACAGGCTAAAGTAGGTTAAGGGTAACCAACAGGCCTCAAAGCCCTCAGTGAGTTAGGGGTATGTCAACCCCAAGTATGTGAAGACTTTCCCTGATAAAACTGGGCAGATGAGAACAATTCATTCCAATGACTGTCCAAGGAGGCTGAAGCAGACTCTGTGGACTGCTTTAGTCATCAAAGATTCCAAGGCCATCCTGGGCCATCCCTAGTTGTTTTGACTTTTGTCCTGCCACTGGACTTCAATGGCTAGAAAAAGAGAGTGAGGCTGATGACTTTATGCAACTCTGCCTCACTTAAATCTAAATCTTGCACAAGTCAAGACATCACTTATGATGTCATTGGTCACTTGAGAACTAAGGATGGACAACAACAACCACACAGACTTTCCTGGAGATAAAGAATCCCCAGGATCATTGAGATTTTACAATATCATTGGTCTAGATTGTTCACAGGCATTTCAGGGAGCTGAGATTATTTGGGGGTTTGAGTGGGGTTGAGTGATAGACTTCTGTCCAAGTTTTGGCATAAAATATGTAGAGGATAGGGTGGAGGAGAGAGGTGGAAATATGAGTATGACTATGATGTTTAAATGTATATATGTGTGCGCACATATATGTACATGTGTGTGTATATACACATATATGTATAGGTATATAAATGGACAGGACAGAGTACCACAGTGCAGCAAGAAGAGAAAAAAGAGGCATCTGACAGAAATGGACTGGAGATCAAATTTTCCTAAAATTACTAGTAATTATGGCAGTTTGTGAGAATTCAATCAAGGGTTTTTCTTTTTCTTATTTTCCCAGACCACAGAAGAGATTCTGGCTCCAAGGTCCATTTCAGTCCTCTACATATGGTTTAAACATTTAACAAAGCTACAAACAGGTTTATACAAAGTGCCAGCATCAAGGTCATGCTTCCTCAGTCTGCAGCAGCTCCAGCTGGCCCTCAGAAATCCTCAGCAGCCTCAGCAGCTCCAGCTGGCCCTCAGCTCTTATTGGCTCTCGGAAATCCTCAGCAGCTCCAGCTGGCCCTCAGATGCATCAGAAGTTTCAGCTGGTTCCCAGAATCAAAATCACTTCATCCAAATTCTCCAAATAAAAATCATTCTCTCCAGCCTGGGCAGAGGGTGCGGGGGAGGTTTCCTCTTCACGCTCCCTGGCAGCAGCAGCTTCTGCCTCCACAAAGCTTGCTCCAAGAATATCTGACTCTCCCTCTCTGGGGCTTTTCCTTATATACAGTATTGCACCTCCCTGTTTAGGCCCTTCCTGTTACATCAGCAAGAAGAGACAGGAGTTCATACCTTCTGTTTCTTTAATAGAGGCTTAATCTGAACTAGATGCTAAGTACCTCTTAGCTTAGCAATACAAAAGGAACTTCAAATCTTATTACTGTTACACATGTCTAAAACAGAACTTATTATCTTCATCCCATTGGTGATGCTGTTCCTCCTTTTGATGACCCAAGCTTGCCATCTCTTGCCATTTTTTAGTCTCATTCATTCCACCCCTCCCCATATCTAGTCAACTGCCACATCCTATAAATTTTGCCTCCATCTCACTCACATCTATCCCCTTCTCTCCACTCAGCCTGTCACCATATATATTTTGGTCCTCAATACCTCTCACCTAAACTACTGCATTAGACTCCTAACTGGTCTCTCTGCTTCCAGCTTTTCCCCTCTTCAAACCATCCTCTACACAGCTGCCAAATTGACATTCTAAAAGCACAGAAAACACTAAATCACAAAAGCATCCACACAAATAAATATATAAATCTGATCATGGGGTCCTCTGCTCATTAAACTGAAGTAACTCCCTATTGCCTCTAGGATAAAATAAAAATCTCTGTTTGGTATTTAGGCCCTTCACAATCTGTCTCCAAATTCTATTTCTAGATGAGTTTCACAAGTCCTCTTCATAAACTCCATATTCCAGCCAAACTGGTCAATTTGCTGTTCTCTGTACTTGATATTCCATCTCCCACCTATCTGCCTCTGTACAAGTTGTCCCCATGTATTGAATGCTCTCCCTCCTTCTGTCTGCCTCTTCAGACTCTCAGCACAAGTGTCCCTTCCTACAAGAGGCCCATCTTGATCCTTCAGTTGTTATTTCTCTCTGAACTTGCTTACCAAAAAATTACCTTGTATTAAGTTTATACTTTATTTTCACTTCTCTGTGTCCATATTTTTCTCAGTAGAGCATAAGCTTGAACAGTTTCATTTTTTATCTTTGTGTCCCCAGAGCCTAGCACAATGCCTAGAGTACTTAAGAAATAAATGCTTTTTGAACTTTATTGAATTAATGATTCTTGCTATTGATTTTATTATCTAAAAAATATAAATGTTCTATACAATTATAATTCATAGATTACAGCTACTTAAGTATTATGCAGCAAATGCGAGACTTTTATACTACTATCATATCACTATACATTCTCTGAGTACCATGTCATATCAATTTAAGCAGTATTTACTTAGTAACTACTCTGAATGGGCACAACTCTATGCTAGGTACTAAGGATACAAAGATGAAATGAGTCTCTGTCCTAAAGTGAATAGAGTCTAATATGGGAAATAACATAAAATGAATACAAAGAATTATAATAATATCAGAAAGTTATTAAACATAAAATTAATTAAATATAAACATGAATAAAACAATTGTATAATCTAGATTTTATTTTTCTATGTCTTTGACTAAAGTGCAAATAAAACATTTCTTTAAATGGTTTCATACATACAAAGCAAAAGTGAGATGACTTTTAGGGAAGATAAGAAAGAACAACCATGAAGTTTTATTTTTTTTCCAAACAAAATTACAAATTAACTAATTAAATACTACAGTAGATTAAACAAGTGATTAAAATCAATCGAAACAATTTATCGAGGCGTAGGTATGCCAGGCACTATGCTCAGCAGTGATACAAAGACTCTCCCAAAAACCCTATCTCTCAAGCTACTTATATTAAGTATATACAGAAAACCATTTTCATAAATAAAATTTAATTCAGAGACAGTGAAAACATTTTCAAAACCTTACCGAAAAACAATAAACCAAGAATTTGGTGGCTGATCAGAATAGCTTACAGAATAATCAGCAAAAGCTATCTTAGTTTCTTCATCTTTATAACACGGATATAGCTCAAAAGACTTGCATTTGCTTTTAAACATTAACCTGAAAAAAAAAAAAGAAAGAGCATATCTTTCATAAAAGAACAATATTTCCTAAATATGTCTTATTCGTGAAAAGAAGAAATGAAGAAAAATATGATGGAAAAATCTATGTAAGGGTGGGGTGTCTATTCAATAAGTCACCTTCCCCTCCTTTACATAGCTAATAAAATAACTAATAACTAAAGTAATTAAAGTAATTAATAAGCCTTGATATTTTTATCAGGTGAAAACATTTCAATCAAAGGCTTTAAACTAGGTTCTGAAAGTCCTTAATCAATTTGGATGGAGTGATGGAATTAAATGAAATTATACAGGAAGTATATTAAGATTGGTTGAAGAGAATCAGTCATACCCTATGAGTCCTTGTATATAACAGCAAGCCAGTTAGGATTTCTGCCTTGCTACTCAGTAGTAGAAGCACCAGTCATGAACTGGAGAATTGCTAGTAGAGGAGGGAGGAAGAGAAAACCTGTCTTCTTCCTTTACCACTTGACTAGAGAAAGGACTTCTGAACTTCAAAGAGTCAGATGATTTGAGATTTCTCATTTTTAATGGTAAATATCATTCCCAAAATAGCAGTGACTAAGTGCTACTATATGTATCAGGAGCTGAAGACAAAGTAAGCACAATGAGAAATGCAGCTTCAGGATTCTTTAAGGAGGACAACAGTAACCTATACCATATAAAAAGATAATTTCACCAGGGCCCCAAAAAAGGGGGAAAAAAAGGCTTCTAGCATCTAAGAGCTATGAGTTACCTCTTTGACAAATATCTTCTCTATATCTGACCCTACTTTCCCTTAGGCTCTGTTCATAATTGTGGGAAAGTATGTCTCTGGTTTAAGGGAATGCTTTGTAACAACTATCTGTATTATGCCACAACAGTAAAAACTCATTTCTAAAAGCTAATTAAATCTAGCTGGTTACTTGTTACCAATTGATAATCAGTGGGAAAGCATCCTGATGGGGCCTTGTGGGCAACAGCATTAGAAAAATAATGTCAACATCTCAGGGTTACCCACCTAGAATTAATAAAAACTAGGTGAGTTCTGAGATCCAATCTAACATTGGAGTAGGAGAATGAGAGAGCAAACCCATGAGCATTGCTACATCTACAGTATACAATATATCTCTTATTATCATCAAAAATAATTGTGTGACTATCTCCATTAGGATTCTACAAAGCAAGATAATTAAACTTGGCCCTTCAACCCCAAAGGCTAATGATACAGGATGGACCAGTGAACATCTTTTAACTAAACAGAAATTTGTATTCTATATGAGCAATGTGTTAAATATGCCTGATATTCTGAACAGATGGTATCTGAAGATATAACAAAGATGCACATAATCACAGAATATAAATTTAGAGGTAGAAGGTACCTGAAAGGTAACCTGATTTGTCCCCTAAGTTTATAATTAGGTTCAAAAAGACTGAATGACTTGTCTGAGGTCACAGAAGTATCAAGTAGGAGAGGAAGGAATCATGGGAGCTGATATAGGGCAAGATTATGAATGCATATCTTAAGAAAATCTCCTGGAAGGCAGAGGTGCTATGAGAATTTTGGGGAGGAAACAGTCTTCAAAAGAAACTTATGTGTTTCCAGACAGTATTCGAGGGGAACACCTGAGCTTCTAGACATTCTTTAAGATTGACTTAAGAGGGGAGGTGGTGGCAGGGGGGAGAGAGGGAAAGAAAAAGTGAGGGAGAGAGAGAGAAAGAAAGAGAATAAGAGGGACAGAGGGGAGAGAGGAGGAGGAAAAGAGGGAGGGGGAGAGGGAAAGAGAGGGTCTATAGAAGGTACAGTCATGAGTCATGTAGAAGTCAGCCCTTCAATATGTCTCAAATTTACAGCTTGTCTCCCTAGAGATTTCAGAGAATTTTCCTATGAATTAGATTGTGTTCTCTCTCTCTCTTTGTCTCTCTCTCTCTGTCTCTCTGTCTCTCTTTCTCTCCCTCTCCCTCCCTCCCTCCCCTCTGCTTCCCCCACTTCCCTCTGTCCATCCCTCTGTTCCTCCCTCTCTCCCTCTGTTCAAACTTGGTTCTGACTCACATCATAAGGAATTATTCATTCTTTTTCTATTATATTCTAATTTGTATAACTACCTAATTTCTGTTTTGCATAAAGAAATGGGTTTAACAATTAAAAAAAAAGAAAATCTTCTGAGCAGAGGCAGAACCAAGATGATTGAGAATAAGCAGGGACTCACCTGAGCTCTCCCCAAAATCCCTCTGAACACCTTGAAACACATTCTAGAGCAGCAGAACCCACAAAAGGATGGAGTGAAACAATTTTCCAACCCAAGACAACATAGAAAGTTGGCAGGAAGGGTCTGCTCCACCAGGGTGAGAATGGACCATAGTCTAACACAGGTCACCCCCAGGAAAGCAACAATAAACCTTGGAGGCAACTGAATCTGTGGTGGCAGTAGTGACTTCCAGACCTCTCAGCCCACAGATGGTAAGGGGGCTGGACAACTGCTCAGGAGATTACAGAGGTCCTTTTGCTGTCACCAGAGGCAGGACTCTGTTGCATTATCCATACGTGGATCTGGGTCACAGTCTTGGGTCTCAATCCCAGGGTGAGAAAGAACACTAGCATACCAGAGCTTGTGGCCACAGAAGAGTTGGGTCCCTGGTCATACTTTCAAGGTGGAAAAGGCCAGATCAGAACACAGGCCAGAAGAGTAGTAAACATACCTCTCTCTAGATCACTCTACCTTGGAAGAATTAAAAATGCACAGGTCTTCAGAATTACCTCTGAAAACAGCTGCACAAAAAACCTGAAGCTTGGCACAGTGTACCCTCCACTCCAGAATCATAGTCCCATTTTAGCATAGAGTTAAAAGTCAAGAAGCACGTTGAAAAAATGAGCAAACACCAGGGAAAAAACCTGACTATTGAAAGTTAGTATGGTGTCAGGGAAGGTCAAAACACAAATTCAGAAGACAACAAAGTCAAAACTCTTCCATCAAAAGCCTCAAAGAAAAATGTGAACTGTCCTTAAACAATGGAAGAGCTCAAAAAGGATTTTAAAAAGAAAAATTTGGAAGGAAAATGAGAGGGATGCAAGAATGTCACGAAAAAAGTCATAAGCTTAATAAAGGAAGCACAAAAAATCCTGAAGAAAATAACACTTTGGGGCAGCTAGGTGGTGCAGTGAATAGAGCACCAGCCCTGGAGTCATGAGGACCTGAATTCAACTCCAACTTCAGATACTTAACACTTACTAGCCATGTGGTCTTGGGCAAGTCACTTAATCCCAAATTGTCCTACCTTCCCCCCTCCAAAAAGCAAAAAATTAAAAAAAAAAAAAAAGAATAGGGCAAATGGTAAAAAAGAGGCACAAAAATCCAATGAAAAGAAGAATGCCTTGGAAAGCAGAATTGGCCAAAAGGAAAAAGATACACAGAAATTCACTAATGAGAAGAACTCCTTAAAAAGTAGAATTGGCCAAATGAACAAGGACGTACAAAAGGGCACTTAAGAAAATAATTCCTTAAAAATCAGAATTGGGCAAGTAGAAGTTAATGACTTTATGAGGCATCAAGAAAGAATAAAACAAAAATCAAAGAATGAAAAAGGAGAAGAAATGTAAAATATCTCATTGGAAAAACAAATCATAAGGAAAATAGATCCAGGAAGCATAATTTAAGAATTATTGCTCTACTTGAAAGCCACGACCAAAAAAAAAGAGGCTAGATATCATCTTTCAAATACTTATCAAGGAAAACTGCTCTGATATTCTAGAAAATAGAAATAGAATAGAAATTGAAAAAATCCACTGATCATCTCCTGAAAGGGATACCAAAATGAAAACTTCCAGGAATATTACAGCCAAGTTCTAGAGCTTCCAGGTCAAGGAGACAATATTGCAAGCAGTTAAAAACAACAACAGCAACAACAATTCAAATATTGTGGAGCCACAGTCAGAATAACACAAGATTTAGTGATTTCTACACTGAAACTCAGAGGGCTTGGAATTCATAGGGCAAAAGAACTAGGATTACAAGCAAGAATCACCTATGCAGCAAAACTAAGCATAAACCTTCAGGGGGGAAATGGACATTCAATGAAATAGAGGACTGTTAAGTGTTCCTGCTGAAAAGACCAGAGCTGAGTAGATAATCTGACTTTCAAATATAAGACTCAAGAGAAGCATAAAGAGGTACACAGAAAAGAAAAATCATAAGAGACTCAATAATGTTAAACTGTTTACTTTCCTATGTGTAAAAATGATTCTTCCAACTCCTAAAAACTTTTCATTATTATGGCAGAAGAAGTATACATAGACGACATGGGAGTGAGTTGAATATGATGGGGTGATTATCTTTTAAAAAATAAAATAAAGAGGTGAGAAAGAAGAATGTACTGAGAGATGGGGAAAGGGAGAAGTAGAATGGAGTAAATTATCTAATATAAACGAGGTGTGAAAGAGATTTTAAACGGAGGTGAAGATGGGGTAAATGGAAGGAGGGAGGAGCGTGAATCATATTCTCATTAGAATTGGTTCAAAGAGGGAATAACATACACCCTCAGTTGGGTGTAGAAATCTATCCTACTATACAGGAAAGTAGGAATATGAAAGGATAAGAGAAGGGGAGCTTATAGAAGAGAGGGTTATTAGGGGAGTTAAAAGTCAGAAACAAAACACTTTTGAGAATGGACAGGGTGAAAGGATAGAGAGAGTAGGAGAAATGGGGAAAACAGGATGGAGGGAAATCCATAGTTAGTCATCATTAATGTGAAAAATTCACAGCAAGTTTCTCTGATAAAGATCTCATTTCTCAAATACATAAATAACAGTCAAATTAATAGAAATAAGAGACATTTTTCAATTGATAAATGTATAAAAGCATATGAACAGGTAGTTTTCAGACAAAGAAATCAAAGTTATCTATAGTCATATAAAATGCTCTAAATTTATTGATTAGATGAAGGCAAATTAAAGCAACTCTGGACTACGACTTGACATCTTTCAGATTGGCTAATATGACAGAAAAGGAAAATGCCAAATGTTGGAGAGGATGTGGGAAAACTGAGACACTAATGCCTTGTTGGTGGAGTTGTGAACTGATTCAACTCTTCAGGAAAGCAATTTGGAACTATGCCCAAAGGGCTATAAAAACATACCCTTTGACCAAGCAATACCACTACTAGGTTTGCATCCCAAAAAGATTAAAAAGCAAAAAGGAAAAGGACTGATATATACAAAAATATTTGTGGCAGTTCTTTCAGTGGTGACAAAGAACTAGAAATTGAGGGGCTGTCCATCAATTGGGAAATGGCTAAACAATTATTGTATACGATTATAAAAGAATACTATTAAGCTACGAGAAATGACAAGCAGGATGCTATCATGAAAACCTAGAAAGATTTACATGAACTGATAAAAAGTGAAATAAGCAAAACCAGGAGAACATTGTATACAGTAATAGAAATATTGTATGATGATTATCCATGAATAACTTAGCTATTCTCAGCAATACAATGATCCAAGACAATTCTGAAGAAATTATGATGAAAAATGCTGTCCATCTCCAGAGAAAAAACTGGAGTCTGAATTCAGATCAAAGCATACTTTTTCTTTATTTTTCTTGTTTTTTTTTTATATGTGTTTTCTTTCATAGGATGACACATGACAAGTGCTTATGCCACTGGTTATTTAGCCATTTCAGTGGTTTCTGACTCTTCAAAACCCCATTTTGAGGTTTTCTTGGAAAAGATACTGGAATGATTTGCCATTTCCTTTTCCAGCTCATATTACAGATGAAGAACTGAGGCAAACCAGGTTAAATGGTTTACCCAGATAGTAAATTACTGAGACCAGATTTGAACTCAGGAAGATGAGTCTTCCTGACTAAGGGCCTCACACTCCATACACGGAGCTACCTAGTAACTCCAATTTTAAATATTGTTGTTCAGTTGTTTTTCAATTGTGTCCAACTGTTCATGAGCCCATTTGTTGTTTTCTTGACAAAGATCCTAGAGCAGTTTGCCATTTTCTTCTCCAGTTCATTATACAGATGAGGAAACTGAAGCAAACAGGGTTAAGCAACTTGCTCAGGGTCACACAGCTAGTACAGTCTGAGGCTAGATTTGAACTCAGGAGGATGAGTCTTCCTGACTCCAGGCCCAACACTCTTATCTCCACTGCACCACCTAGCTGTTCTGCTCATCTCACAGTAGATGCTTAACAAGTGTTTACTGAGGGATTGACTGGTAATTACAGGCATAGTAGGAAACACAAAAGATGTATGTATTATGGCTCTTGCCCTCAGGAAGCTTATAGCCTTATTGAGAAAGACAAGTCTTACACATGAATAAATTAGAAAATGTTAAATTGACTACATAAATGCAACCTGTATGGAACAGAGACTGAGTGTTCTGTAAGATCAGGAAGAGAAATGAAACAGACCAAAGTTGTCAAGGACTCAATATGAACTTTGAAAGATGAGAACAAGTTGGACAGGCCTTGAGAAGAAAGGAGGGCATAAATGGGAGGAGGGAGAGAGATGAAAATGTGAATAGTGTATATAATAATGAGGATACTGGCTTTTCTGCAAGATAAAGTTCTTCTGAGGATACAGTGGCCTAAATTGGTTAAGTAGGATCAATTTACTCAGGGCTAAGAATGCCAAAGATGATTTGATTCAGTGGGGTAGAAGTAAGATACTGTTAGCCCAGGCACAAAATATGGTCTGTGCATTAGCTTCATCTAGTTTTCATTATTCACAGTGTTATTCTGGTCAGTCTTACTGTACTAAGATAACAGCTTCATGTATTTGCATTATTTCTCCAAATCATCTAATTGCCCCCCTCTAGTGGTCTGATCTAGTATCGTTTGTCATAATACAGCTTCTACATGTTTTCGTACTATAGCAATTAAAGAAATATAAACAATGGCTAATCATTTAATGAGTATGAAAAAGATAAAAATCATAAAATTTCTTAACTATAAAAAGCCATTAAAGAAAAATAAATGACTTCTCAGTCGTATGTAGCCCCTTTTCCCAGTGATGATGGCACAACTGATTCTCAGCTCTAACAATACAATAATTGTATAACTTTTCCTGTAGCCCTTCTAATATTTACCATTTTCCTCATTTATCTTCTTTGTCAATATGATGGGCATAAAATGGAACCTCAAAGTTGCTTTAATTTATATAGTTTAGTTCTTTCCATAGTATGGCAGTTTTTTGGTCACTGGACAGCAATCTCACATTTAGAGAATCTAGATTTAAACAAAATGTGTAGACAATCTAAAAACTCTTATTCCTATTCACAGCAGTCCTTTTCTACCAACCTACCGTGATCATTGGGGAAAGAGGCCACACAGTACTTTTATTTTTTGTTATTAAAAAAATAGGCTTCATTTCGAAAATATATAGAGAACTGAGTCAAATTCATAAGAATACAAGTCATTCCCCAATTGCCAAATGGTCAAAGGACATGAACAGGCAGTTTTCAGAGGAAGAAATTAAAGCTAGCTACAGTCATATGAAAAAATGCTCTAAATCACTACTGATTAGAGAAACACATAACAAAACAACTCTGAGGTACCACATAACACTTATCAGACTGGCTAACATGACAAAACAGGAAAATGATAGATGTTGGAGAAGATGTGGGAAAACTGGAACACCAATGCATTGTTGGCTGATTTGTGAACTGATCCAACCATTCCAGAGAGCAATTTACAACTATGGCCAAAGGGTTATAAAACTGTTCATACCCTTTGACCCACCAATACCACTTCCATGTCTGCATTCCAAAGAGATCATAAAAATGGGAAAAGAACACACATGCACAAAAATATTTATAGTACCTCTTTTTGTAGTGGCCAAGAACTGGAAATTGAGAGATGTTCATCAAATGGAGAATGGCTAAATAGATTGTGGTATGTGAATGTAATGAAATACTACTGTTCCATAAGAAATGATGATCAGGCAGACTTCAGAAAAACCTGGAAAGACTTACATGAGCTGATGCTGAGTGAGAGGAGCAGAACCAGGATAACATTACACACAGTAACAGCAATACTGTATGAAGACTAACTTTGATAGACTTAGCTCTTCGCAGCAATGCAAGGATCTAAGACAACTCCAAAAGACTCATGATGGAAAATGCTATCCACATCCAGAAAAAGAACTATAGAGTCTGAATGCAGATCAAAGCATACTATTTGCTCTCTCTCTCTTTTTTGTTGTTTTTTTGTTTATTCTTTATTGTGGTTTCTCCCATTGGTTCTAAATCTTCTTTGCAACATGAATAATGTAGGAGGAAAAGAGCACGCAAAGGCTGTAATTATACACGTGGACAGCCAATCCCTAAGACATCCAAAAACTGGATGGCATGCTGAGGTTGCATGCATAGGGACCATGGCAAAAGAGTTCTGCTGTTTGTTAGCAAAATCAGTTTTTACTTGGTAATTTGGAGTTTTTAAATAAAAAGAATTTCAATGAAATAAGTTAATTAAAAATTCAAAAATGTAGGAAAATGGAGCAAACTGTAAATGATGAATCAGTAGGCTACATTTATATGATCCATTAAGATTTACAAAATAATTTCTTTCCCAACAACCATGAGAGATACTTTAATGTAAATATTAACATCCCAATTTCAAAGAAGAGGAAATAGCTTCAAAGAAACTAAGCATCTGGCCCATGGTTACAAAGATAATAAATGTAAGAACCAGGATTTGCACTTACATCTTCCTTTTGATATCAAGTCCAGTGTTCCATCATATTGCTTAGGATAGTATGGGAAAAAAGAGCCAAAGAAGGAAATAAATGAACAGATAAAGTAGGCATTAAATCTACTTTTAAGGAGCAGAGAGAGTGACTCAGGAAATATTAATTTTTTTAATGTGATTCTATGAGAACTTTAAAAAGAAGGAAACATAGGGTTCTGATTCACAGGGTAAAGGAGCTCATTAAAGCCATGGGTTATGAGGACAACCTGAAACTGTTAAGTAACAGATCAAATGAATCTTTCATTTAACAAAGGGGGAAACAGGTTGGGAGGCTGTAGGCAATGTAAAGATACTAGGATGAAGGAGAAAGGGTTGTGGTGGTAGCAGTGATATACACAGCATAAGAACTTACCTTTTTATAAACTGGAAGAGGTCTGTAGAGATGGGTTAGCCCAAATCTTTTATTTTACAGATGAGGAAACAGAGTTGGAGAAGTAAAAGAGCTTGCCTAAGGGTCACACAGTGAGAAGGTAGCAAGATCAAAATTTGAACTCAGACACTCTAACTACAAATCCATTGCTTAGAGTCCAGTCTTTATAACTGAAGTTGGGAAGAATTTGCTTCAAATTCTGCCTCTGACACTTCGTAACTGTGTGATTTTTCATCAAGTTACATAACCCAAGTCTCAATTTCCTCATCTATAAAATAAGGGTGTTGAACTAGAAGGTCCTTTCAAGCTTTATATGAATGATTCTGTCATACTATAAATTCAACAGAAGGAAGAACAAAAGATTCTTCACTGTCATTTCAAACTTGAAAAAAATTTAAATATTCCAATGTACCTATGGTGTTTTGTCAAACTGGTTAGCTATATTGGAAACTCAGCTTCATTTTGGTTTTAAAGTATCTACTAGGCTAACATTTGGAGACACATTAAATAACAAATACACAGAAATTAAGCTTCTCATTAAATAATGGTCACCATGATGGCAACTTATGAATGAAGGACACAGAAATGCTCAAAATACTTAAAGGATTGAAATGCAGCAGTGGCTAAAGATATTACTCTTAGAGTGGGCACCATACTACTTTAAAATTAGCATGAGTCTTTGTGGTACTTTCTCAAATAATTTAGATAAATATTTTAAGGATTCAGTCATAATAAGATGGTCCTTGTCAATACAATGTGGAAATGGTTTATGTTGCCTGTTACCTTAAGAAAGAGACTGAATATTGTTCAATATTGGAATCCAGGAAACTCCAAAGTTTTTGCAGAGTGTCTGCAACGTCAATATTTTCCTGTGCATCTAAAAATAACAAAAAGAAAGCAAAAAACTTAAAATCGTAAAGGGATCATCTCATACAATCCTCTTATCTTGAGTTGGGTTCAATAGTAGTAGCAATTTGCATGAAGTAAAATTTTGTTAGTAGTAGAAGCAATACTAGAACCCAGGTCTCCTAACTCCCAGTACAATATTATACTTGAGTGCATTCTCCTTCACCTTTATTTCATAACTCATAAAATACCATTTGAATCAACCAAAGTATTGTAATCAAGATTTACATGAAAAGACCATTTCTTTTCACTAGAGATACAGCAAAAATTATCACATCTAAGAAATCAGTCCAACCAACATGTCATCTAAACACTATAACTGCAAAAATTAGAAACAATCTAAATATCCCATAGGGACATGGTTAAATAAATACTGGTACATTCATATAATGAAGTACATTGAGTATAATTAAGGTTCAAGGTGTTCATTCAACAAGCATGTCTTAAACACCTACTATGTGTCTGGCAATGTGTAGGTACTGAGGATACAAATAAAAAAAAATATCCCAGCCTTCAAGGAGCTTCTATGAGAGGTTGGGGGTTGGGGTGAAGTGTATACACAGATAATTTAATAAAATAATTGGGAGAGACATTAACAATTGAGATGATCAGAAAACGCATGGTATGAAAAGGCATTTGAATTGTCTTGGGATTCTAAAAGGCATAGATGAAAAGGCAGAGCATTCTAGGCACAGAAGTAGTGTGGGAATGTTGTTTATGAAGAATAAATATTTTTTAAAAGTTTGGCTAGAATATAAAATACATGAGGAGGAGTTAGTTTGAAAAGATAGGATTTAATCAGATTTTAAAGGACTTTAAATGACAAATACATTAATTGATATATTATCCTAGAGGTGATAGGGAGCTACTAAACGTCCTTGATCAAAAGTGATAAAGTCAGACCTCTAATTTAGGAATATTAGTTAGGCAGCTCTGTGGGGGATCCAGTGGAGAAGGGAATGACTAGAGACCATTTTTAAAAGCATGATGGCAGTATACACAAAAGGTAATGAAGGCTTTAATTTAGGCAATAACAGTGTGACTGGAGAGGAAGGGACACATGTGAGATATGTTGTAGAGGTTGTATCTACAGGACGTGACAATTAATTGGATATGGGAAATGAGTCAAACTGAAAAGATGAGAATGACTACAGATGCAAACTTAGTTACCTGTAAGGGCAGTAGGGTACTCCCCAGAAATAGGGAAGTTAAGAACAGAAGTGAGGAGAGGGAGGGAAAAGATAATTCTGTTTTGAATGTATTAAGTTTGGGATACCTATGAGACATCTTAGTATGAGGAATATTTTTTAAAATGCAGAAAAATAATGTTATGACATTTTCCAGGTAACACTCTATTCTCCATCAGCTACTCTGCTTGGTTTCTACTCCATGGAACATCACGCCTTCCACTAGGATAAGATGATTGATCACATGCTGAACTAACTCAGTTTTTGATACCTTTTCAACTCCCTCAGATGCCTCTCCCTTCTGAAGGGCTAGAGAGCAGAGCAACAAATTCCTTCCAAAGCCTTCCTTTGTAGAAGACTCTGAGGTTACAGAACTTTCCAGGTACCTCTCTATTCTCCATCAGCAGCTCTACTTGGTTTTCAGAGCTTAGTACAATGCCTGGCATATAAGGCAGATTAATGTTTATTGAATTGTGTTTAATTGACTAATGCAAAGTGCATGCATGCACACACACACACTCATATATAAAAAACCCTGTACATGCTAACTATAACCATTCACATGTAAAAGTGAAGAAAGAATCCTGATGGAGTCATCAATTGACAGACAAAAAATATGACATTTCATGGGTTGAAGTTGCATTTACTTAAAGAAAAATAGTCATAAAGCAAGTTTTAATTGGTTATATTGGTTAATTGGTCTTATATTATTTACACTAAATCATTAACAATTTATTAAATGTAAAAGTATACCTGGTTTTCTGGCCTTCGTGACGAGCCTAATATAAGCTCCTCTCCAACAAGCTTGCAGTCTAATTGCTGCCATTAATTCTTCAAAAGAGTCGTTTTTGTCTTCCGTTGTAACAGGATATTTAATATCTACCCACTCCTCTGGGGGATAAAAAAAATGGCTTAAATATAAATTTATTCTCAACTTTTCTGTAAAATTTTCAGCATATGCCTTTAGTCTAACCAAGTGCTATGATTTTCAAGCAGTTTTAATCATTTAGGAAGTTCAGTTACCACCAACAGAAAATTTTAACTCTTTATCATTGCATTATAAGGGCATAATGGAATTGCATAATACCTTTCCCAGAGCTATTTATCCAGCAGTTTCCCCTTAATAAGCATATATATATATACATATATATGCATTATATGTATATGTATATATAGAGACATACAGACATATCTATACACACACATATCTAAAGTAGACAGTCGTCCTACCATGCTAACAAGGAAAACCATATATTCACATGCATACATACACATATATATGCATACATATATAGACAGACAGATAGATAGATATTTATATAGAGATAGAGATATACATACTAACACGGCACCTTTTTACATATACATATGTACGTAACACATTCACAAATATAAAATGTAATTGAAACATATAGTTATAGTGACCTCAACATATCCATATATCTACATAGATATCTATATAGCTATACCTATCTATATAGGTGTTTATAAAGAAGGTGTTATATTCACATGGTAGGTAGAATGTCTACCTTATATACATATTAAGTATAACCATTAACTCCTATCTTCTCTCTTCCTGAGTTAAGACAGAATGACTGGGAAAAACAAAAGAAACAAAAAAGTGCTGCCTATATTGAGGTTTATTCTCTACTCTGTGTTGTTCTTCCAAAATACAATTCTCCTTACCATATAAAGTCAATTGTAGGCTAGTATGAATTAGCTTTTTCATTATAAGAAAGCTGAGGCATTACAATTTAGGTCCTAGGCTTGAGATACAATCGAAAGGATGAACAAATACTATACAGAGAAGTAAATCATTTGGCAGGCTAGTGTACGGACCTTCCTAATACTCTTCAATTGTAGGCTATTTACTATTCTATCTACATGCAAAGTCAGGCATCAGCCTTGAATACAAATTCTTTAGAATCAAATAAACATAGAGTTAGAAGGCACCATAGTGATGATTTCATCTAGGGGTTTGTAACTTGGAATCCATAAATGCCCAAACAACCCATGGATAGATGTCAGGTAGTCTTAAAAATCTGGATGGAAAACATGTATTTTTACTAACTTCTAACTGAAATTTAGCATTGCCTTCAATTACTTAAAAACATTATTCTGGTGGGCGTAGCCAAGATGGCGGCATAGCAGCGGCAACATATCGCAGCTCTCACATAGCCACCCCAAAATACCCATAAAATAGGACTCTAAACCAATCCTAGAACTCCAAAATGCACACAAAGATACTTCCCACTAAAGTCAGCTCGGCTACAAGGAACCATAGCAGCACTGCGAACCGAAACCAGCCTGCCCTGAAGCTGTGGCTGTGACCCGGGGCCGCTGGACAGGAGGAGTGGAGGAGCTGAGGAGCTTCAGGTGAGCG
>CM053584.1:305413933-305438399 GCA_028627135.1 Pseudochirops cupreus | reverse complement strand
ACACACTGGGATGGCTGTTTTGGGGTGGTGGGTGGGGGAAAGACGGGGAGAAAATATGTAACTCAAAATCTTGTGGAAATGAATGATGCAAACTATAATAAAATTTAAAAAAATAAAAATAAAAAGAACATATAGGTTCTTTTCCTTTTTCCTTCACCTTGGGAAACAGACCTAATAGTGATATTGTTGGGTCAAAGGATATACACAGTTTTATAATTCTTTGGGCATAATTCCAGATTGCTCTTCAAAATGGTGGGATCAATTCACAGTTCCACCAACAGTGTACTAGTGTCCCAATTTTTCCACATCCTCTCCAACATTTGTCATTTTCCCTTTTTATTATTTTAGCCAACCTGATAGGTATAAGATGATATCTCAAAGTTGTTTTAATCTGCATTTCTCTAATCAATAAAGATTTACATCATTTTTCACATGAATATATTTAGCTTTTATTTCTTCATTTAAAAACTGGCTGTTTATTTCCTTTGACCATTTATTTAGTTGGGGAATGACTCATATTCTTATGAATTTGACAAATTTCTCTATATATTTGAGATATGAGACCTGTATCAGAGAAACTGTCTAAGTTTTCCCCAATTTTCTGCTTTTCTTCTAATCTTGGCTACATTGGGTTTTTTTGTACAAAACCTTTTTAATTTACTGTAATCAAAATTATCCATTTTACATACAATGCTCTCTAGCTCTTGTTTATTGATAAATTCTTCTCCTATCTATAAATCTAAAAGGTAATATATTCCATGCTTTTTCTAATTTACTATGATATCTCCCTTTATATCTAGATTATGCATCCATTTTGACCTTACCTTGATAAAAGGTATAAGATATTGGTCTATACCTAATTTCTGCCAGATTGTTTTCCCAACCATTTTTTTTTTTACCAAATAGTGAATTCTTATCCTGCAAGCTTAAATCTTTATGTTTGTCAAACACAATGTTACTGTAATCACTTGCTACTATGTATTATATATATATATATATATATATATATATATATATATGTTTACTCTGTTCCACTGATTCACCTTCATCTTTCTTAGCCAGTACCAAAAAGTTTTGCTATTTACCATCTTATAAATATCATTTAAGATCAAGTACTGTTAAGCTTCCTTCTTTTACATTTTTTCCAATTTTTTAATATTCTTTTATATTCTTGACCCTTTGTTCTTCCAAATAAATTACGTTATTATATTTTCTAGCTCAACAAAATAATTTTTGGTAATTTAATTGTAATGGCATTGAAGTAGCTTAGTTTAGGTTTTTATTTAGGATTTTTGCACCATATTCATTACTGAAATTTATCTGTAACTTTCTGTATTTTTGATCTTCCTAATTTACATATCAGCACCATGTTTGATTCATAAAAGGAGTATGGTAGGACTCCTTCTTTGTCCATTATTCTAAATAATGTATTTAATATTTGAATCAGTTTATCTTTAAATGTTTGGCAGAATTCACTAAGGCCAATATTTCCAAATGGGATACTACCAGTTAAAATGTATGAATAATGCTTCAGCACTCCAAATAACCTATGTCTTCATCCATATGGATATTTCGCTGATGCGGATGACATTCTCTCCTAACCTTTATCTTCTAATTGGTCTCCTTGCCTCAAGTCTTTCCCCACTCCAATCCATCCTTCACCCTTCAGCCATAAATTTTTTAAAGCATAGATCTGAATATATCAATACTACTCCATAAACTATCTCTATTCAATAAACTGTAATGATTCCCTATTATCTTGCAGTATTGGATACAGATTCTTATTTGATATTTCATATATATTTTATATTATTATATAACATTATTACATAACATTACACCCTTGTTCCTTCCTACATTTCCAGCTTCCTTATCCTTTACTCCTTTCCATGTATCCAATCATCTAATTACTAACTATTAACTACACTAACCTATTTGATTTCTCACATAGTACACTCCATCAGGAAGTATTTGAATTCAGGTTGAAAAATGAATACTTTATAACCGAGGTATATTAAATATGGAGGGGTAGGGAACTTTTTAATCCTTACTGGAAGCATTTGCAGAAGTCATCAAAGTCAAACCAGATTTCTTTGCATATAGGAGCATTTTCTGCTAACATTTCTTCCTGGGATTTATCCAAAGTAGAAGTTAACTGGCTGTATAAGTCAGTTGCCTCTGACTGACGAACTGTAATGTTATACACAGTTTCTGCTGCATCATCTGTATACATAGGAAGAACAAACATTAATGCATCAAAATTGCCCATGGTCTGAAAGAATGGAAGTCAATGATACATGAAAAAGAAGGAGGAGAATCTGCAAAGTTCATATTTATGAACATGGGTGCTGAAAAAGACATATGAATGTCACAAGTTTTATACTTACAAATATAGACCAATGGCCTCAGAAAGTCTTACACTGATGACAACGTGTTCAGTAATTTTGCAGTCTTTCCACTTTTCTCCCACATAACTTTCCAAAGTAGGAATCCTAACTTATAACCCTGAAACCTGCTTCATAATCCATGCACAGAGAAACGGTATGTGAGGGACAACAGAAAGGAAAGGATTACTAGAGGCTGCTAGGTGTCATGGTGGACAGAGTGCTGGACTCAGAACCAGTAAGGCCTGAGTGTGAATCTTGCCTTATACAGTTCTAGCAGTGCGACCCGGGGCAAGTCATTTAACATCAGTGGAATCAACATGTATGAAATATACTAGCTACTATTATACATTGTGACAAGAATTGTTTCCAGGTTTCATTTACTTCTTGGGCCTGGATTTGTGGCAATGAGTTTTCTAAGGAGGCTCAAAAACTTACTAAAGTGAATTTTTACTAAAAAATATATTTCAGGTTGTACTTTTAGAAGAAAAGGTTGTATTGGGGGAGATGAGGAAGAGGAACTATTATAATTTACTTCAGGAATTCCCTTTGTGTACAGTTTGGAAGAAATGGATTTTAATGCCCCTTAGCAATCCTAAAGGAGTATCCAAAGAGAAAAAAGAATAGGCTGGCATGGGATGATAAGTGTAGCAGAGGTTACACTCTATGGAGCATGTATGGAATAGGTCTATACAGGCTCCTTAAAACTGCTTATGCCCTGGTGTCTCCCACAATTTCCAGGGAAATCCTAATGCATGTTTTCTGAAATGAAAGCTTCTACAAGGTACATTCCCTTGCATACTCTATAGAGTATAACCTCTACTACATAATTAATAATAACATTACAAGAGTTTTAGTTTGAGTTCAATCTTACTTTTTTTTTGTTTATCTTAAAAACACTAGTAAAAACTTATTTCTAGTTCTAAATTCGGTGCTATTTTTGGTGAAGTCACAATGGACAGTCCCTAGTTCTGAGGTGATTCATCCAGAGACTTGACTATTGGGAACGTAGACCAAAACCCAAAAGCAAACCAAAAAGTGGTTGGCAAAGGCCCTGAAGTAAATACAATATATGCCAGAAAGTCATTCAGGTTTATTTACTATGATCTTTGATATAATTCTAACATGCTTGATCTATTCCCCAGGTCAAAAAAAGGTAGTCATGTCAAAAGTAGTCACCTGGAGAGAGGAGAGAAAGACAGACAAAAACTAGCTAAAAAAAAAAACTGACCTAAGAATTCAAAAAGAACAGGAATTTGAAACAATTTATTGCTAGGAAAAAATAAAACCTTTCTTCAAGTATATCGGTGGTACAAAGTATTAACCTAAGACACTTAGTAATTTCCAAATTTTTTGAAGTTACAATAGCCCCTTTAATCTCAACCCATAAACCACGGAAATAGTTTACTGGTAAAAGTAGAGAAAATAAAGGAATGAGGTTAACTGGTCCCAGGATCATTAAATTTAGATTAAGGAGACGTTGGATATTATTTAGAATTATTTGGAATAAATCTTGG
Source organism: Pseudochirops cupreus (assembly GCA_028627135.1). Lineage (NCBI taxonomy): Eukaryota > Metazoa > Chordata > Mammalia > Diprotodontia > Pseudocheiridae > Pseudochirops > Pseudochirops cupreus. The sequence goes on along the minus strand of CM053584.1, from coordinate 305,434,498 downwards.
TTATTATCTATTTTACAAATAAGAGGAGGAAGATGGAGCAGTGAAGAAAATTTGGAAGATGCCAAATATAGAAAGCAAATATCCTCTGAGGGTATCAACACATTATAGCAGCACAGAACAATAACTGATACTCATAATCATACTGCTCAATAATAAAAAATGTTAAAGTGATTCAGACTTCTGTTTGAGAAGGCAGAGTCATGCTTAATAGATTTAGGAATTTGTACAACATAATTAAATAAAACTATCTGGAGCACTTAAGAGGAATAAACTTCTGGCATCTGGAAAATTCACTTGCGTGGAATCTTGAAAAACTAATGAAATATTTTCACAGATACTATTAACACAGAGAGTAACAAACAATAATAATAGCTCATCTTCTTGTGGAGCTTTACAAAATGCTTTCCTCACAACAACCCTTAATGTGGCATAAGTAAATTTTCCCCATGTGATAGCTAAAGAAACTGAGACTCGGAGAGTTTAAATGATTTGTCAATGTCACATGGGTATTGTAGTTATTTATGCTTCATTTTCACTATATCCCCAGCATGGACCATCATGTCTGGTACAAATGTATGTTGAACTATTGATGATTGATTCCTCAGCAATGCCAAATTATCTATTTATTTTTACAAAGAAGATGTCATTCATCACTGACACTTTGGACAAATCGCAGATCTTTGTAAAATTTTGCTATCCCTGTAAGAATTCAACTTTGCTATATTTTTCTGAAACTTCTTTGTTGGAGCCCAAAATGTTTACCTTTACTATAAAGGATTATTGTTCTCTTTCCCTCCTCAACTCAGTTCCATTCTCATTTTTTGTGTGGTTCTCTACAATGAACTTGGGCCCTGACAGTACACTTGGGGGAAAAAAAACTTCTCTGACTGACTAAATGTCTCAGAATTTAACTATTTTCAGGGGATTCCAAGGACCAATATTCCTCTAAAGGAAGGTAACTGTCCTGAAGTGTTAAGTTAAAATTTGCCCTGTCCCACATGGAGCTAACTTGGAAGGCAACACAGGGGAGCAGAAGAGGATATAACCAGCGGGCCAAAAAATAACTTCCATAAATTGCCATAAAATAATTTCACAGAAGCAGTAATGATTCTTGTTTTCTGTAGAAGTACTCTCTCCTTGACATTCCTCACTAACCTCCTCAGCTTTAGAAAACTGCTAAAAACATTTTATTTCCTGCCTCCTACCTCAGACCTCTGGATTTCACACTGAATATCTCTGAGTTTATTCAGTCTGGCCTTCATTTTACTCTCTCTACATTTATAAACAAGTTGTTTTCCCCAGGAGGGTCTTTCCCTCAGGCCCTACTGATCTCTATAATTACCAGCAGTAGCAGAAGTTGAGCAGATTTACCTATCCATGGTAAAGTAAATTCTAGAGGGGGTAAGAGAAATTGTCTACCCTGTCAAAAATTGCCCTCTAATACAATGGCTTCTGCTTTTTAAATACTTTGTGAAAAGATACCACTACATTGTTAATGTTTTCTTAGAGCAAAAAGTTTTATGTCATGGGAGGGGGAAGAAAAGGAGTAAAAGTAATTTCTTTACACAATAAAGCACCAAGTAAATACCTTTTGGCAAGCATTTTAGGTAGCTAATCCCTGCTTTTAAACTGTAATTTATAGAATTCATCAAGTGGTCACAGTATTCTTTTACACTTTTTTCAATAAAGTTAATGAATAGGTTATTCATTTACCTTTAGGAGTTCCATTGGTAACACCAAGATTCATCTGTTGGTTAGGAAAATACACACCAAGTAAACCAAATTTGTAAATATCATTTGTTGTGCCCAAAACATGAAAGGTTTCCAAATAGTGATAACAGCATTGGGCTTCTTAATAAGGAACTAAAAGCAAAAGGAGCAGATTTCAACAAGTACCATTAACACAGAAGGAAACAATAACAGCTCACCTTTTCATGGAATTTTAAAAGGTACTTTTCTCACAAAAACTCTCTAAAGTAGGTAGTGGAGGTGTCACTAACCCTATATTACGAGTGAGAAAACTGAAGTTTATAGTAAATATAGTAATATAGTAATGAGGACATCAACCAAAGCAGCTGAGGGTTTGATCTGAGGTTTTCTGATCACAAAACCATACTTTGTCTCGCTGTCACATTGTTTTTTAAATGAATTTAGTCAAATTCCTCAACCTCATAATAAAAACATTTTAAAATAAAAAGCAACTAGATATATTTTAGTGTTTGGCAGAGAGGGTAAAAATTCCCACATACCAAAAAATATAAAGTAGCACTTTTTTATGGTAGCAAAAAAAATTCCTAGAAACAAAGCCCACTGGTTGGGAAATGATTGAAAAAAATCAAGGTATATGAATGTAATAGAATGTTATTGTGCCATAAGAATGAAGAATATGAGAAATTCAGGGAAAAAAATGGAACTACTTATATAAGCTAATGCAAAGAAAGCTGAAAAAGCTAAAAACGAAAATACAATGACCAAAACAACTAAAGAAAGATAACATTAAAAGACATTAAAATGCAGTTTAATATAATGGCCAACTTTAACTCTACAAGATTTTTTATGAAAAATTCGTCTTCTATGGAGCCAAGATGGCAGAGTAGAAACAGCGATAATGAAGGAGGGAAAAAAATTTAAATTTTGGTAAAACTAATCAACATATCAACCAAGTCCCACATTAGATGTAATGTCCTATCTCCATAGTTTCCAACCTGTGCAAAGGAGGGTAGTGCTTCCTCTTAGTATTTTGGGGGATCAAGCTGGTCATTATATTTCACAGCATCAAGTTATGATTTTTGTGCTGCTGTTCTCTCCATTCATATTTTAATAGTAATTGTATACACTGTTTTCTTGGTTCTTGAAGTTTAATTATCAAGATTCAAGCCTTACAAATACGGGAGGCATGAACAAATCTAGATTTGAGTCTATACTGTGATACTTGCTAACCATGTAACTCTAGGCTTATTACTTAACCTTCATAAGTTTCCTCATTTGTAGCTCTAGAAATTGTATTTAGAGACTAGTTTTTAGCTTTGTGAAGAAACTACTTTATAAATCTTAAAAGATCATATAAATGTGAGTTATTAAGCCCTTTACCATGATTTTTGTTATATAAAATAATTTGCTATGGAAGCTATTTCTATTTTGAAAAACTTTATGATGAAAACAGAGCACAGGGCTATCTGGAGGAAAACCAGCTATAAAGTCAGACACAGGACTGTATCATTTCTCTGGGATTCAGTTTCTTCATTTATAAAAAGAGAACTGGACCACATGGTCCCTTTGAAAGCTAAAGTTCTATATCTAAACTGCTAAAGGCTCAGCAAAGTGTCTCCATTTTATGTTTTTTAATTGATTTAATTTCATTTACAGTCTTTTTTTGAACATACTTTAAGTTTATTCCTTGAAGCAGTCATCTCCAGGTGGACTCATCACATAAGTTTTACTGACTAGCTCAGAACATTATAAACCCCTAGTCATGCAAACTGGAAGAAATTTATAAGAAACCCATGAGCTTACACAATTTCTTCTAGACAAGAACAGTAAAAATAATGCCCACAGAGAAGATTTTTCTTGGAAGACTTCAAAAAAATGACAAGTTTCTATAAAATGAGGAGATCTGGACTAGATAACCTGGTTATCTGGTCAGTTCAACTCTATACTTTGCTTTACAGTAATGGCATGATTTAATTAATCTTAAGACTATTAGTAGAGCCATTGTCAAGTCTAAGGTAAGCTTAAGACAGGAATCTTGTCCTTGTGCTTTCACTTTCTAACTTCAAAAGGTTATGCATATACGTTAAATATATATTTCAAATACGGAATATTATATAGAATATTGGATTTAGGAAGACCTGGGTTCAAATCTCACCTCAGATACTAGCTATGTGACGTCAGGCAAATCAGTTAACTTTGTACATTATTTTCCACAACTATAAATGAAGAGGTTGCACTTCGTGGCCTCTAAGGTCCTTTCCAGTTCTAAATCTATGATCTTGTGATCTAGATATATATTTTTTTTTAATTGTGGCTGTGATTTCCTCATACCAGAGCTTCAGAACTTCTATTGGTTGTTAGATATCATTTATAATTACTAATTGACAACCTTCAGAAAGTTTTGTTAAAAGATGAAGGTATATGATTCTCTTTCCCTTGGCAATCTCAATCAACAAGCATTGATTAAGTATTTATTAGGGGCCAACTACTCATATTCTAATGGGAGAGGTAACATGTAACATGCATTTCATCCATTAACTATCATCTCTACTCCATTAGTTACTAAATCTATTTTTCTAGCTGATTTCCAAATCTGTATTTCCAACCACACAATAGGCAAAAGCCACCAAATTTAAACATTTGTCCCCCTGACCCAATCAAATCTTTTAAACTGCTATTTTCTTCATTCCCATGAGTCACCTGCACTTGAAACTTTGGTACTGAATAAGAATACAAAAAAAAAATTTGGAAAGATGGAAGAAATGGTGCAGACAGAAGAAAGAATGAATACAACTATGTACAAATAACAAAACATTAAAGGTCTGCAAACAGAAGAGGACAAAAATTAATGTTCATTAGCTTCATAAAAATGTAATACAAAACGATTTTGTAGTTTTATTTGGAATTTCATTTTGTTTGGTCCTATGTGTTGAGATAATAATCTTTGCTTAATATGCATAAACTTTATAACAAATTATTTTAAAAAGAAAAAATAAATAAAATTGGTTTAAATGAAACTTTGATACTTCCACTTAAGAATAAAAAGGCACAAAGCTATCTAGATTATAACATTTTACCTGATGAAAGTATGTTATTTCCCAAAATTTTCTTTATTATTAACTTGATAAATTGATTATGTCTTTATAAATCAACAATATAATGCCTTTTATTCAATCAGATTTGCAAATTGGAAATAATATTCACAGAATGTAGGATATACAGATAAATTTAAATGCGAACTAGCAAAATAAATTGGAAATGTAGCCCCGCAAAAGGTTTAAATAAAACCCTTAACCTAAGAAAATATCCCCTCCCTTTATAAAATAACCCTCTGTAGCTAAATAATTACCTGAGAAACATTTTGCATAGTCAAAGTTCCCGTAGTTTGGCTCATATCTTGACTACTCTGACTTCCATCAGCTTCAATAAGAGAAGGTAAACCAATAAAAGGAGTCCCCTTCTTAACCACAGATTGTACATAATGCCTAGTGAACAAAATTGAAATACAATGATTCATATGAAATAGCCATTAAAAATGAAGCAGTAGAAAAAACTGTGGTTATATATAAATATGCAATAATTGTACATTGTATAGTTTCCAGTATTAAAAGATTTTTGTTAATATATCTATGTATCTATATTTCATTCAAATTCTAGATAATCTTAGTTGCCTAGTAATTTCTAGGCAAACATTTATTTTACTTGCTTTTATCAGTATTGGGTAATACCTTTTGAAATGCAACAGCCAAAATGTAGGTTTAAAAACCTCTCTATCACTATTTCCCATAACAGCAAGTACAAAGAAGGTTGAATTATAACTTTATGAAAAAGAAATATTTATACATATCTTATTTATACAATATCCTACAGTATAATTATTTTAGGAAACTTGATACATACAAAATTTATAAAATTTTATTGGTCTCCCCAATTTATGGTTCCCTTCCAGTGGGGGGAGGAGGGAGAAGGGGGGAAGGAAATTTCTTTTACTTTGCAGCAGTTAATAGTCTCTGAACTTCTACAAAACTGCCACTAGAGGGAAACATACATATACTTTTGTGAGCATCATTTTCCAAAGCAAGTGCTATCTTGAGCAAGCCAGCTAGTCTGTCACAATCAGGTAATTATAGTTTTAGGCACTGTTGAATGCCATCCCCATAAAGTAAGGAACTCCAAGTACTGACAATTTTTCATTAATTGTGTCATTTTAGCAGGAACTACCCTTGATGACCAATGTTAAATTGTTTAAACATAGAACAATTATTACTATTGTTTTTAAGGATAGAGAGGTGGTTGTGACGTAGTAGACAGAGGGCTGACCTCCTACTCAGAAAGATTTAGGCTCAAATCCAGCCATCTACCGATATGTATCCTCATTTATCCCCAAACTTAAAAATGTCTTTGCTTGACCTTTCTGTCTGTCAAGCAATCAAGCAATAAGCATTTATTCTGTGCCAGGCACTGTGATAGGTACTGGGGACACAAAGATAAAAATGGAACATTTTCTGCCCTCAAGGAACCATATTCTATCTAAGTTAATGTGTTTGCATATATATATATATATATATATATATATATATGTATATGTATGTATATATAGATATATTTACATATAGTACATATGTGTATGTATATATATATATATTCTTAATAGTTTACATACAAAATATAAAGAATAAAAATCAAAGTAACTGGAGGGGAAGACATATTTAGTCACTTCCACTGGTTCATAATCTGTTCTTTCCTAAGCCCCTTGAAATTGTGCTTCTACCCTCATCACTTTGCAGAAAACAAGTTTCTTAAAGTCCTCCTAATCATTAAGTACAATGGATTTTTTCAGTTCTCAAGCTCCTTAATTAATCCTTTTTTACTACTAAAATTTAAGTATACAATAAGAAAAAAGAAACCTACTGTAAACTTAAATACTAAAGCCTAAATATAAAACAAGAAAAGAAAAAAAATGTCATGTGCACATGAGAATGTAAGAGAGAATTCAAAATATATAGCAATAAATTTCCACTTCAAGAAAGCCTTTATAATAAATGCCATGCATTGTACTGAGAGCAGTTCATGTTCTCTTTTCAAGCTCCTTAATTTCTCTGTAGATTCTGATATCACTGACGCTTCCTCCTATTAGCTCTCTTCCTGCCCTGGACTCCCTCTACAAATACTCCTGAATAGCTGGGCTCAATGGTGTGAGCTCCTTACATATTGCTGGCCACAAACATTTCACCTCACAATTTTCCTGCCCTGTCACTCCAGTTTCCAGTCTTGCACTCTCCAACTAGGTCTTCAGCTCCTAACCTGAGGCAGTGCTTAATAGTGAGATTTCACTGAATCTTATTGGCTCTACCCAACTCAGCATATTTTGCCGCTATGTCTATCTTCCCCACTGTTTTTACTTTCTAACTCTTGCTCTAGGAATAATAATCAAATCGATATTACCATTGTTTGGGGGCTTTTCAATTAAATTTTATTATTATATTTATTATTCATTGTGAACTTAACCACTTCATCAACGAGTAGCATCAAATCTGCCTTATCCTACAGGTCTTTTGACTACCTCTCTGACTTTGCCCTTCTCTCACCACCACTTTTATACTTTGTTGTCTCTCCATTCAAATGTAAGCTTCTCTATGGTAGGGATTATCTTTATTTTGTATTTGTATCTCCAGCACTTAGCATAGTGCTTGGCACATAGTAAGTGCCAAATAAATTTTTTTCATTCATTCATCCAATGACTCAACATTCACTTCCTGGTCTTCTTGTAACAGCATTCTTTTTTTTTAATTTTTTTAATATTTTTATTTAAAGTTTTGATTTCAAAATTAAATTTCCCCCTCCTTTTTCCCTCCCTTAGATGGTAAACAATCAGATATAGGTTATACATGTGCAATTATGTAAAACGTTTCCATATTAGTCACTTTATACAAGAAGACTTGAATAAAAGGAAAGAACGAAAGAAAGTATGCTTCAGTCTATATTCAGTCAATACCGATTCTTTCTCTGGAGGTGGATAGATAATATGCTTCACCATTAGTTCTCTGGGATTATTTTACATCATTATACTGTTAAGAATAGCTAAGTCATTCAAAATTCTTCACTGAACAGTATTACTGTGTACTGTGTACAACATTCTCCTGGTTCTGTTCACTTCACTGTGCATCAGTTCATGTAAGTCTTTCCAGGTTTTTCTGAAACCACCCTGCTTATTATTTCTTATAGCATAATAACATTCCATTACAATCATATACCACAGCTTGTTTAGTCATTCCTCAATTGGGGGGCTTCCCTTTGATTTCTATAGCCCTAGCAGTCGATCAAAGGGTATGCACAGTTAGATAGCACTTTGGGCACAGCTCCAAATTGTTCTTGTGAATGGCTAGATCAGTTCACAACTCCACTTAACAGTGCATTAGTGTCCAAGTTACCCCCCATCCCCTCCAACATTCAACCACTCTGAGAGGTGTGAGATGATATTTCACAGTTATTTTAATTAGCATTTCTCTGATCAAGTGACTTAGAGCAATTTTTCATGACTCTATAAATAGCTTTGATTTCTTCATCTGAAAACTGCTTGTTCATTTCCTTTGACCATTTATCAACTGAGGAAATGACTTATATTTTTTATAAATCTGACTGAATTTTCTATATATTTGGGAAATGAGGTCTTTATCAAAGACACATTTTGGAAAAGAATTTTTTCCTAGTTTTCTGCTCTCCTTACAATTTTGGTTGCACTGGTTTTGTTTATGCAAAAACTTTTTAATTTTATTTAATCAAAATTATCTATTTGACATTTTGTAATGCTCTCTATATCTTCTTTGGTCCTAAATTCTTCCATTCTCCATAAATCTGATGAGTAAACTATTCCTTGCTCTCTTAATTTGCTTTATATAAGAGCAATCTTTAAGAGGAATACTTCTTTCCACATTCTCTCACTTAGCAATTTCATTCACTTCCATAATTTGAACTTCCTACTGCTTTTAAATTTCTATCACCAATACTGACCATTCTCAGTTTTGGCTTGGAATTTTCAACTGCCTGCTCGACATAATTGCTTCACTATCTTATTGGTACCTCAAACTAAAAGTAGCCAGGCCTATACTCATTATATTTTTCTCCAAACCTGCTTCTCCTCCTGACTTCATCATTCTCATCTGGAATAACTTTACTCTACTCACTCGATGTTCATAACCTTGGCATTATTTCTGCTTCTTCTCTCTCTCTTTTCTCTTACATTCAATCACTTTTAAAAGTCTGTTAATTTGACCTCTGCAACATCTTTCGAATATTTCCTCCCCACTCTATTTTCCCTGCCATCATTACAATATAGAAATAAACTTATTTACTACATATCTGGACTATTGGCAATAATCACCTTCCTGACTCCACTTTCTCTCTCTCCTTTAATGTATTCTTGCAGCATGTTACTTTTTATGAAAACTGATGTAATCATGTCATGGCTCTATGCAAAAATCTTCATTGGTACCTTAATGACTACCAAAAGTTAAAACTCCTTTCTCAGGCATTCAAAGTTCTCCATAATTTGATATCAGACAACTAGCCTTAATAGATCTCCCACAAATTCTATATTCTAGCCAAACAGGCCTATGTCTCCAGAATGTACATCCCATCTTTCTCTATGTCTTATTATTCCTTGTGACCCCTAATCCTTGAGTTCTTTGCCAAGGCATCATCCTTGAACCAACTATATACCTCTCCCTTATTAATCTTCACCCCATGGTAAACCAATTCAGTTCTACACTGCTGTTTAGTCCCTATCCCTTTCATTCTTTTCTTTTCACTGATCATACCTCACCAAACAGTAATGCTGGATTACTCCGAACATCTACCTCTTTGTTCCTATTAATGTGCTAAAGAAGAGATCTAAAGGAAGTCATCTGCAATTTGAGTCCACTACAAATTTATGCTATCTAATCTCAAGTGATCTCTGCAATACTGTAATCTCATTGCACTAAATGAATCCTCCCACTTATCCCAAATCTATGATATATTACACTATCCACAGCAACTGTTTCAGACTTTCTTACTTTTTCCTTAAGCTTTTGACAGTACCCTTTCCTACTCCCATTCATCTGAGTATTTCACCTTATACTTCACAAAAAAAAAAAAGGAAGCCATTCATTGAGAGCTCTGGTGTTTTCTTTCCCTCTTTCCTAACTTACATACTTCAAACATCTTCCTCCACCATTTCCTTCATTTGTCACTAATGAAAAAGTGGTCCATGCACTTTTGACTCCATATTGTCTTCTTTAGATTTCTCTCACTATCATCCCCTCTCTCTAATCTTCAGTCTCCTCCTATCTACTGGATCCTTCACTTACACCTATTAATATGCCTATATCTCCTTTATCCTTTAAAAAAAACCTTCTCCCAGAGCCAAGTCGACAGAGTAAAAGCAGGAACTTGCTTGAGTTCCCACTCCAAATACCTCCAATACCTGTAAAAAATTACTCTATACAAATTTTGGAAACTACACAACCCACAGAGTGACAAAGAGAAACAAATCTCCCACTGAAGGCAGCCTTGCAAGCCAACAGGAAGGGTCTATCACACCAAACTGGGAGCAGAGCACAGTACTCCGTGAGCTATGCTGGCCCAGACCAGCAGTGGCCCAGACCCATGGCACAGACCCACCAGAACAGACTTCAGGAGAGTGAATCACTTGCAGCTATAGCAGTTTCCAGACTTCTCAATCCATAAATGACAAAAAGAAAGTAAAAGGTCAGTGGGGAAACTCTATTGGAACTGGGTGAAAGAAGAGCTCAATCCGGCCCCTGACCTCAGGGCAGTAGAGATAACAGCAGCTTGCCAAGAAAGCTGCCTCCTGAACTCTAGCCCTACAGATCATAGGGGGACCAAGCAACTATTCATAAGTTAATTGCTCTTGCTTTGACCTGCTTGGATCTGGGTCACAGTCTTGGGTGGCGGTCCTGGGTTGAGGAGTGCTATCATGACAGAGCTTGTGGTGGCTGTAGAGAGGGCACCCTCCTCATAGCTTTGACAGCAGCTCTGACAACAGCTGCACAAAACCCTAGAAATTTGGGACACAGAACTCTACACTCAAGAAGGAGAGTTCAATCATGGCAAAGAGCTCAAAACTCAAGTAATTGGCTAGCAAGATGAGCACACAGAGGAAGCAAAATCAGACTACAGAATCTTTGTGAGGTGACAAAGAGGATCAAAACATAGAACCAGAAGAAGACAACAAAGTCAAAACTCCTGCATCAAAAGCCTTCAAGAAAAATGTGAACTGCTTGCTGGCCACAGAGGAGCTCAAGAAGGATTTTGAAAATCAAGCAAGAGAAGTGGAGGAAAAATTGGGAAGAAAAATGAGAATGATGCAAGAAAATCATGAAAAGCAAGTCAACAGCCTGCTAAAGGGATCCAAAAAAATACTGGAGAAAATAACACCTTAAAAAATAGACTAACTCAAATGGCAAAAGACGTCCAAAAAGCCAATGAGAAGAATGCCTTTAAAAAATCAAATTTGGCAGATGGAAAAGGAATTTCAAAAGCTCACTGAATAAAATAATTCCTTCAAAATTAGATTGGAGCAAATGGAAGCTACTAACTTTATGAGAAATCAAGATATCATAAAACAAATCCAAACAAATGAAAAAATTGTAGGCAATGTGTAATATCTCATTGGAAAAACCATTCGGGAGAGATAATTTAAAAATTATTAGACTACCTGAAAGCCATGATCAAAAAGAGAACCTAGAAATCATCCTTCAGGAAATTCTCAAGGAAAATTGCCCTGATATTCTAGAATTAGAGGGCAAAATAAAACTTGAAAGAATTCACTGATTGCCTCTTGAAAAAGATCACAAAAAAGAAAACACCTAAGAAGATCATAGCCAAATTCCAGAGTTCCCAGGTCAAGGAGAAAATATTACAAGCTGCCAAGAAGAAACAATTTGAATATTGTGGAAACACAATCAGGATAATCCAGGACTGAAGGGCCTGGAATATGATATTCCAGAGATCAAGGGAGCTAGGATTAAAACCAAGAATCAGCTACCCAGCAAAATTGAGTATAATGTTTCAGGAAAAAATATGGTCATTCAATGAGGTGGAAGACTTTCAAAAATTCTTGCTGAAAAAAACCAGAGCTAAATAGAAAATCTGACATTCAAATACAAGAAGCATGAGAAGGTAAACATGGAAAAGAAATCATAAGGAACTTATCAAAGTTGAACTATTTACATGCCAACATGGAAAAACGATAACTGTAACTTATGAAACTTTTCTCAGTATGAAGATAGTTGAAGGGAATATAAATGTATATATATGTATACATACACATATGTCTATATAGGAGGGTGTATATATATACATATATATACACATATATATATGCGTATGAATACATATCTGAATGTATGTATTTTTGTGTACACAGACAGAGGGCACAGGGTGAGTTGAATGTGAAGGGACGATATCAAAAAATAAAATTAAGAAGTTAGAGAGGACTAGATTGGGAGAAGAAGGGGAGAGATAGAATGGAATGGATTATCTCAAAGGAGGCAGGAGAAGGCTGTTACAATGGAGGGGAAGAGCAGGAAGGCAAAAGGGAATAGGTTAACCTTACTCTCACTGAATTTGGTTTAAGGAAGGAATAACATACACACTCAATTGAGTATCTTACCTTACAGGAAAGTAGGGGGGAAGGAGATAAGAGAGGAGATGATAAAAGAGAGAGCAAATTAAGGGAGAGGGTAGTTAGAAGCAAACACTTTTGAAAAGGGACAGGGTCAAAGGAGAAAATAGAATGAGTGGTGGGATAGGATTGAGGAAAATATAGTTAAGTCTTTCACAATATGACTCCTATGGAAATGCTTTGCATTACTATACGAGTATAACCTATACTGAATTGCTTGTCTTCTCAGTGAGGGTGGGTAAGGAGGGGAGAAGGGAGAGAATCTGGAACTCAAAGTTTTAAAAACAAATATTTAAAAAATGAATAAGATATAAAGGCAATGGGCATAGAAATCCATCTTGCCCTACAAGAAAGTAAGGGGGGAGGATAATCAGGGGGATATAAGAGAGGGCAGATTGGGGGAAGTGGTATTCAGTACACTTGCCATCTTGGGACGGGGGGTAGGGGAGAGATGGGAAGAAAATTTGTAACTCAAAATCTTTGGGAAATGAATGCTGAAAACTAAAAATAATTTTTTTAAAAAAAGTAGATTCCAAATAAACAATGACAGTTATATGAATGTAAAGAAGAATAAATAAAATGTAACTACAATCCTGATATTCTACATGACCACTTGCAGTATTTATTTGTTTAAAATTTTAAAAAGTATAACAGGGAGAAAGCTGTGAGGTCTAATATCTTTGCTTGCTAAGTACATATTTTAGACCATACATAAAATATTTGACTACATTTGTATATTTAAAACTTAAATTTATTCTTTTTCTTTGAAAGTCATTTCAAATTAAAGAATAGATCAAGAATGTATTATATTGGTGGTATAATTTTAGTGGTCATTTTTAAAATGTTTCTTTTTTTAATTCACTTGTGAAATAGGATTTTTCTGAATCTCTGTCAAACATACTTATGTTTAAATCTTTTCCTAAGTATTTGTATATTTGTTATTTCATGTGAAAGAAATTTTTCAAAATTAAAATTAATAAAAAAGTGTTTACTGGTCAGTTATGAGCTGATCTGACCTTATTATCTACTGAATATGAATATGTGAATATCAATTTTGATAAACCACTGACAAAATTGTACTAGTTCAGGTCAAAAAGCAGAAACTATGTTATTATTCATTATTGCAATAGATAAATATGTAAGTATGTATTTTTCTATTTTTTTCAAAAAGATCCACATTAGTATAATGTTAAAGTATTAATCCATTACTTTTTTCCTCTTTTGTATCACAATATTTATTTTCTTCAAAATTTTATTTTTACTGGTATGATTTTATATATACACATATATGTATACTTCAATAAAAGAATATTTTACTATTACAAAAAACCCTTCTCTTGATCACACCATCAGTTAAATTTCTTGAAAAAGTCGTCTCTATATAAGGTGTTACCAATTCCTCTCTTCTTATTCTCTTCTAAACCCTCTCCAATATGAATTCTGTCATCATTCAAATTAAATTTCTTTCCAAAGTTACAAACAGTCTCTTAACTTACACAGCTTAATGGCTTTTTATTAGTCCTTAACTTTCTTGAATCCTATGTAGCATTTGTTGATCACCTTCTGTAATTCCATGCATGAGCAGCTTCCCAAAAGAAAGCTACTGTGAACAGCTTTTAAGGTTCTGGTTACACAGTATAATGAACACTCTATTTATTCAAGAACAAATCAAAGGAAAACATTCACAACAAATCACAATATAGTATTCACAACATTACATCTTATCACAGAAAATCACAATATACTGTTCACAACAGCTTAACATTAAAGTGGCCACATAGTTTTCACCAAAGTGGTCACAGTATTTAGAACAAAGAACAAAAGAACAATCATCTGGCATCCCTAAGGAGATTTGCCTCCTTACTTAGTCATTCAATCATCTCACAATACAAGTCAGACTTCCATTCATGGGGCAACCAGATTAACTTAATCAGTCACTTATTTAGCAATCAGTTACTAAGTATCACCAATCACTAAATACAATCATTAGAAAATACACAAACCCTCCACCCCTAAGTCTCTAGTAAACTTCAATTTCATAACAGCATTCAATATCTAAGAAGAGGCCTTTTCTTCATTTTGACTCAGGGTGGTCTCTCAGATTCCCTGGAACCCCTTCCATGGTCCCATCTCCTATCTGAATCCACCAGTCACCTAGATTCAGAGGCAGACAGCTCACAGGTTCTTGGCCAGTCCTCCAGGCAGTTCCTACTACACACTAAAGTTCACAGGGTCCAGCACATCTCAAAACCTTCACAACTTCTGCTCCCAGGAATTCAAGGTTCAACCAAGCCACAAACAAACAAAGTCTTAGCATATTCTTCAGTCCTCCAGCAGTTTGGCTGGCCCTAGGACCCAGAAGAAATCTCAGCCTTCTAGGTGGCAGCAACAACTTCTCAGGAGCTTGTCAGGAGAAAATTCTTCCAGATGCTGCCAAGAGAGAATCTCTCTCTCTGTCTCTCTCTCTCTGTCTCTATCTCTCTGTCTCTCTCTCAGCTGGCTTCAGTCTCCACAATTCTTCTACCAGGATCTCGTCAGGCAAAAATTCTGCTTCTTCCACCAGGAGCTCGTCAGGAGAAAATTCTGAATGTGCTTCCCTGGGGTTTTTCTTATACATACACACAATGGCTCCCTGTTTCAGCCAACCCCTTCCTGTTATGTCAGCAACAGGAGACAGAGTTCACACCTTCTGTTTCTTTCACAGAGGCTTGATTAGTTACTAAGGGCTAAGTACCTGCTTACTTGAAATAATAAAAAGGGGTCTTCAAATTTAAATTAATTACCATAACACCTTCTTCTCCTGAATATTCTCTCCTCTCTAGGTTTTCATGGTGCTACACATCCTTGGTCCAGATCTTTTACAGTATGGACCTTCACTGACTTCACACAAATTGATACACTCACAGTTTGTTATCCCATCAACTCCCATGTTTTAATTTTGATTTCTATGAAAATGATTACCAAATGTCTTCTCACAAGATTCAGCTCAAATCTCATCATCCACAGGAGGCCTTCCCTGCTTTCACCACCCCTACTCCAAGATCTTCCTCCTAAAAATATTATTATCTACCTATTCTGTATTTCTTTATATGCTGTCACCCCATTGGCATGTAGCTATATACTTCCTTAGGGTCAGCTAGGAAACACAGTGGACAGAGTGTTGGGCCTGGATCCAAGAAGATTCATCTTCCTGAGTTTAAATCTGGCCTCAGACATTAACTAGTTGTATGACCCTGGGCAAATCACTTTACCCTGTTCGCCTCAGTTTCCTCATCTATAAAATGAGCTGGAGAAGGAAATAGCAAACCACTCAAGTATTTCTGCCAAGAAAACCCAAATATATTACAAAGAGTCAGACACAACTGAAAAATGGCTGAATATGTACTTCCTCTAAGGCAGGAAGTGTTTTTGCCTTTCTCTGTACTGCCAGAATAGTGCCTGGCACATAGTGTTTTAATAAACTATTGTTGTTGACTTATTTGCAGCTGAATGGAAGATGGCTTGTAGTGAGGAGAGCACTGAGTTAGAAAAACTAACCAGAAGTCTATTACAATAGTATGGCATGAAGTGATAAAAAAAAAACTTCATAAGGGTGATGTCTATGTAAGTAGAAAGATATGGAAATATATGAGAGGTGATTTGAAGGTAGAAACAACAAGATTTGGCACCAGAATGCATATGTGATTGAATGAGTGAGAGGAGCCAGGGAGATGATGGACTCAGAGTTGGGGAACATGTGGAAACTTCCTGACTAACCAGAGAGCCAATTATACAATACATTTTGACTCTTGATTTTATTTGAATTTTTATTATATTTATGTTTGATACATCTTATACTGCTCCTAAATTGCTTCAAGTAATATTAGTTCACTTTCTTCACATCACTTCTCTCCTCCCAAAAAAGATTAGGAATTCCTTAAGGACAGGAACCATGTTATATAGCGCTTTGTAATCAACATAGTATCTAGCAAAGTACAAAGTACAAAGGCACATATAAATACTGAAGAATACTTAAGGATTTGAATAGAATTAGCAGTAATAAGTTATAAGCTGCTCAAAGCAAGGACCATTTCTTTTTAACAAACCCTAAACTAAGAACTCAAAACAAGACAATGTACATGACCACTAATCATTACATTCCTTTCCCTCTTGAAAGATTGGAATCTTTCTGTATTATAAAGCAGCAGTCATCAAAACTACTTGGTACTGGCTGAGCAATAGAGTAGTGGACCAGTGGAAAAGATTAGGTACATAAGACAACAATCAATGAATGACTATAATAATCTACAGTTTGATAAACCCAAAGACCCCAGTTTTGGGGATAAGAACTCACTATTTGACAAAAACTGCTGGGAAAACTGGAATATAGTATGGCAGAAACTGGGCACAGACCAATATCTTACACCATATACCAAAATCAAGTCAAAACAGGTGCATGATCTAGGTCTAAAGGCTGATACTGTAAGCAGTCTTGGAGAGCAAGTAATAGTTTACCTGTCAGATTTATGGAGAAGGGAAGATTTTATGAGCAAACAAGAGTTAGATAGTATTATGAAATGCAAAATGGATAATTTTGATTACATTAAATTGAAAGGTTTCTGTACAAATAAAGCCAATGTAACCAAGATTAAGAAGGAAGTGGAAAACTGGGAATTTTTATTACCAGTGTCTCTGACAAAAGCCTCATTTCTAAAACATACATAGAATTGAGTCAAATGTATAAGAATACAATTCATTCCCCAATTATACATGGTCAAAAGATATAAACATGCAGTTTTCAGAGGAAGAAATTAAAGATATCTATAAGCATATGAAAAAATGCTCTACATAACTATTGATTAGAGAAATGCAAATCAAAACAACTCTGAGGTACCATATCTCACTGGTCAGATTGACTAAGATGACAAAACAGGAAAATGATAAAATGCTGCAAAGGATGTGTAAAAATTGGAACACTAATGCATTGTTGGTGCAGTTGTGAACTGATTCAACCGTTCTGGAGAGCAATCTGGAACTATGCCCAAAGGGCTATAAATAAGTGCATATCCTTTCACCCAGTAATTCACTACCAGGTTGTATCCCAAAGAGACCACAGAAGTGGGAGGTAGACCTATATGTACAGAAATATTTATAGCAGCTCTTTTTGTGGTGGTAAAGAACTGGAAATCAAGGGGATGCCCATCAATTGGGGAATGACTAAACAAGTTGTGGTATATGAATGTAATGGAATACTATTGTGCTATAAGAAATGAGGAGCAGACAGACTTCATAATAACCTGGAGAGACTTGTATAAACTGATATTGAGTGAGAAGAGCAGAACCAGGAGAAATTTGTACACAATTATGTGTGATGACTAACTTTGATAGACTGGGCTCCTCTCAGCAATGCAAGGTTATAAGACAACTCTAGAAGACTCATGAGGGAAAGAGATATCCACGTCCAGAGAAAGAACTACAGAGTCTGAATGCAGACTGAAGCAAACTACTTGCTCTCTCTCTCTCTTTGTTTTGTTTCTTCTTTGTCACTGTTCACTCCATTGGTTACAATCCTTCTTTACAACTTGACTAATGTTTAATGTGAAGGTATTTGTAGATCCTATATTGCATTGCACGCTGCCATGGGGAGAAAGAGGAAGAAAATCTGAAACTCAAGGGATTGTGGAACTGAATGTTGTAAACTTAAAGTAAATAAATAAATTTTTTAAAAAAAGAAAAAAGGAAAAAGAAAGATTGAGATTTTCTTCTGAAATGAAGCACAAAATAATGTTGTTGTTAAATGTCCCTTTGTTAGAAAATATTATGATACACTTACGTTTCTGTTGGAATTGGAATTGGATGCATTCTGTAGTTCAAAAATGTGCTACAAATCTCAAGAAACTTTTCAGGTTTCTTTATTACTGGATCTGAAAAAAGTGATTAAAAGATTAGTTCAACAAGTATTTTTCAACTGCCTATTAAATACCAGGTAGAAAACAAGATGAATCATAGTGGCAAAGGTCTTATAGTCTTAGTCACAGGATTCTTTTTGCCATTTTAAAAAATGTACTTTGATTCGAAAGGTAAGCAAATAGAGAATTGAAAGGAGAAAAGCACATAACTGAGGAAAAGAGAGGTTAAGTGACTTACCCAGAGTTTTACAGCTAATAAGTGCCTGAGGCTGGATTTTAATTCAGTTACTAGCCAAATTAAATTACTCTTTAATGACTTGTCCTTGAAGCCATACTGGTTATTTGTTATCATTCTTCCCTTTTTATACATGTTGCTGGTTTTGCATTTTATAAAAGAGTTGATTCTTGAAGGAAATTAAGGTTTCTAAGAGGTAGAAGTAAGGATTAACTGCATTTGAAATAGAGGGGGTAGTTTAGGCCAAGGCACAGAGACAGGAAATAAAACGCCAAGTTCAAAAGCAAAATAGGAGATTTTGGTTGGAACACAGAGCCATACATATCTAATTAGTCAAGGTAATTAAAATACCCCAAATAGAAGACTGTATTTTATTTTCTCCTAGGGACAATGAGGTGTGTATGTGAGAAAGAGGGATATACTGGGAGAACGGGGTAGGGAAAGGTGGAATGAGGAAATTTTTCTCAAGTAAAATTATTCAAAGCTATTCATAGTCATAAAAACAAACGCTCTAAATCACTATTGATTAGAGAAAGGCGAATTAAAACAATTCTGAGGAACCACTTAATACCTATCAGAAATGACAAATGCTGGCAGGGATCAAGGGAAAATAGGTACATAAATAAACTGCTAACCAGTGGTTCTCAACCTGTGGGTTATGTTCAATTTGTAATAATGAAAATACATCCTGCATATCAGATAGATTCATAACAGTAGTAAAATTACAGTTCTGAAGCAGCAACGAAAATAATTTTATGATTGGGGGTCACCACAACATGAGGACCTGTATTAAAGGGTCATGGCATTAGGAAGGTTGAGAACCACTGTGCTAATGGAATAGTGAACTGGTCCAACCATTCTGGAGAATAATTTGAAACTATGCCCAAAGAGCTAGAAAACTATGCATACCCTTTGACCCAGCAATAACCACTACCAGCCCTGTATTACAAAGAAATCAAAGAAAAATGAAAAGGATCTAGATGAACAAAAATATTTATAACAGCTCTTTTGTGGTGGAAAAGAATTTGAAAGAAGGGGATGCTCACTAATTAGGGAATGATAACAAGTTGTGGTAAATGATTGTAATGAAGTACTATGGTGCTATAAGAAATAACAATGGGGGGCAGAGTCAAGATGGCAGCATAGAAGCAGGAAAACTCCACAGCTCCCCCTATAACCACCTCAAATACCTATAAAATATGGGTCTAAATAAATTTTAGAGCTACAGAACCTACAAAATTACAGAAATACACATCTTCTGTGGAAGGCAGCCCAGCAGGCAGACAGGAAGGGCTCATTGAAGAGTGCAGGGAGCCGAAACCAACTGGGCCTGAAACTGTAGCTTGGCCCCAGGGCAGCCAGGACAAGGCAGCTGTGGCAGTTTCCAGAATTATCAACCCATAAGACCCAAGGATAAAGTGAAAGGTCAATGAAACTTGGCTAAATTTAGGGGAGGGAAACAGATCTGGCTGACTGCCTCCAGGGCAAGAAAGCAGCAGAAGCAGAAGCCCTGCTGCCACCTCCACATGGCTGCTTCTGAGCTCACAGCTTGCAGATTGCAGGGGGGGCAATGATCATTCAGAGGCTAGGTGCTCTTGCCTTAACCTGCCTGGATCAGGATCGTGGTCTTGGGCAGTGGTGCTGAGGTGTGTGACCAGTGAGCTAAAACTAGTGGGGGTTGCAGAGACAGCGGCCTTCTAATAGCTCCAGCACCTGCAAAAACCCCAGTGATTTGGGACAAAGTTCTCCCCCTGGGAAGCAGAGATCTACTGTGGCTCAAAAATCAAGTTAATTGACTGGCAACATGAGCAGGCAAAGGAAGCAAAGAAAGCTCAGCAATCCAACTTTAGATTCCTTTTTTGGGGACAAAAAGGATCAAAGCATGGAATGGGAATAAGACAACACAGTCAGAATTCCCATACCAAAAGCTTCCAAGAAAAATGTAAACTTGTTACAAGCCATAGAGGAGCTTAAGAAGGATTTGAAAACCAAATAAGAGAAGTGGAGGAAAAATTGGGAAGAGAAATGAGAATGATGCAAGAAAA
>CM053584.1:305397799-305413433 GCA_028627135.1 Pseudochirops cupreus | reverse complement strand
AAGCTCTGTCCCAAATCGCTGGGGTCCTCCCGGCTGCTGTAGCTCTTAGGAAGAGGCTGGGAACTCTTCCTATTTACTTCCGGCTGACTGGATAGCGAGGACTCCAAGACCGAGGCCCAAGACGGCGATCTGGATCCAGGCCGCTCAACACGAGAGCACTGGCCTGAGAACAATTGCTCAGTCCCCCTGCTGCCTGCAGGCCGCGGGCGGGAAGCTGCAAAGCCGAGGCGGGTGCAAAACCTCTGCCTTTCGCTGTTCCACTCTGGAGGCCTTCTGGCCAGACTGCTTATCTCCCCCTTTCACAATTCCCACTCGCAGCTGCTGCTAATCCGCTCACCTGAGAGGCTCCTCCACTCCTCCTGTCCAGTCTCCCCTGGGGCACAGCCGCGGCTTCAGGGCAGGCTGGTTTCCGTTTGCAGTCCTGATATGGTTCTTCGTAGCCGAGCTGACTTCAGTGGGAAGTATCTTTGTGTGCGTTTTGTAGTTCTAGGATTGGTTTAGAGTCCTATTTTATGGGTATTTTGGGGTGGCTATGTGAGAACTGCGATATGTTGCTGCTGCTATGCCGCCATCTTGGCTCCGCCCCCCCCAGAACCTATATGTTCTAAAATACTTACAGCAGCTCTCTTAGTGGTGGCAAAGAACTGGAGATTGAGGGGATGCCCATCAACTGGAGAATGGCTAAACAAGTTGTGGTATATGGTTGTGATAGAATACTCTTGTGCTGTAAGAAATGACGAACAGGTTGATTTTAGGGGGAACAAAAACATGGAAAGACTTGCCTGAAATAATGAAGAGCAAAACAAGCAGAACCAAGAGAACGTTGTATACAGTAACAGCAGTATTGTTTAAAGAATATTTTTTCTGAGTATGATAAATGCTCATGTCACTTACAAAGGACCTTTGAGGTAAGATGCTATCTCCCTCTAGAGAAAGAACCAATAAATAGAAGTATTCATGGTAAGGTTTTATACATATATATATGTGTGTATGTATATATGTATATATATATGTGTGTGTGTGTGTGTGTGTGTGTGTGTGTATATGTATACACACATATATACACATACACATAAATACACGTACACATACATAATGGCTACCTATATGTGTGTATGTGCACATGTGTATATGTGTAGATTTGTATCTATTATATATGTGTATATGTATATATGTATTTATGTGTGTGTGTCAGTGTGTGTGTATCTAGCTAGCTAGCTACAGATATATCTATCTGTCTGTGTTAGACGGCCTTCTCTAGCACAGGGTGGAGAGAGAGGAGCGAGACAATTCAGAACTTAAAATGTAACCAAAACATAAATAAAATTAATTGTTAAAAAGGTAACATTGCCCTTAGGCTTATGTCAGTATGACAATGAACAATTTGTAAAGAGAGGAAAAATGTTTGATTTCCTCCTCTGTTCAAAACGTTGTCAGTCGGCTGAAACAAAGGGATTTTTTTCTACCACAATCATTTTTGACTAGGTCCTCCTAAGACAACTGAATCCATTCAGTCTTTTTTGTTTTACCCAGACTTTCAATATATTAATTCACCCAGGCTGATTAAAGATCCCCTGTAATTTGTTGCCTAAAGTGATATTTGCATATCTGAGTGGAATTAACTAAGAACTAATTGTCTTTTCAGGAATGTGTATATTTTCCACAAACCAAATTCATATATCTATAGCTATCAGAAGTCAGACTTTAAGGTAAGTAAAGCATTAATCTTCTTTTTTTGTTTTTTTAAGAATCAAATCACATTAGGACATGAAACTTTAGCTTAATCAAATATTTATGCATCTATTGTGACACTTACATGGATTTATTTCTTAATATTTCAGGCAATGGTTTGTGATCATTGATTTTTATTCAAACTCCCACAACTTTATCTACTTTACTCTTCTTTATCTCCTTAATCTATATGAACAAGTACTCCTATATATGAGTGGCCACTACTTTTAGGTTCCTAATATGGGCAGACAAGTGGGTTAATGAATAAATTGCATTGTTATATGCAAATCACATGGAACAGACTTTGATTTCAAGGGCTAAATACAAAAATTTTATCTCCAAAACGTCTTCCAATACTCTTATTTTTCTTTATCTCTCCTATCTGCCCACGTTTAAGGACAGGGGGTAGCAGGGTTCAGAAGTATTCAGGAAGATTATGTATAACCTAATTTCATCTCGCAATTAGCCATAAGCTAGTCTTGTCTTTTGTAGCCCAGCAATCACTTTTAAAGCACTGGGTGTCCACAGTATTCATCTAAGTTTATAGTCCAAGTTTAGTGGTCCTTAGGACTGTCCTGTCCTTATTAGAAACTGTACTGTGATATCTTGTCACATTCACTGTCTTGTGGACACTCTTTGGATATTTCACCAGACAAAGGTCAATCCTGAAATTTCAACGGGCCCTGGAAAGCAGTCTATAGAAGGCTAATGCTGAACTCTTCTGTGAACAGAAGGCCTTACAACTATAATCAGAATCTCCAGGCTTTTCCTTGTGCTCCTAAGTAGCCCTGATGAGGAACCTGGACTGCTAGTGCAATTACTGTTATCCCAAGTAAATCCAAATTGTTGGTTCAGTGAACCCCAGGGCTGTAGGACTGTGGCTACAACTTTGTTCTCAATGTGACTTTAAAGTGACCATCAGGAAGACTTTTTGACCAAGGCCTGAAAGGAAATTTAAAGAGATAGTAACCTATTCCTGATGTCCGGGTGCTCACTTTCCCTCTGATTCTCATCAATTATACCCTAAGCAGAAAATAACAAAATATATATGAAGGTCAATCTAATCCATTTGTCATAGCAATGCTAAAATGTTTTATGGAAATTATTGATTTCATGCATGTAATACTTAATATTTAGTACTTTAATACCAACTGAAGGAACCACTTCTGTCTCCCCAAAAGATTGCTTTCCCAGTTACTATTCAGACACATGGTTCCTGCATCAAGGCAGGTTCTTTAATCCCCACATCAGAATCTGGGCCCAGGTATATCCTAGAGATACATCTGGTTCCAGTGTGTACTCATAAGCTACATTAAATTTTGTATCCACCAAAGGAACAAAGACTAGATGAAACATTCAGAACAGAAAGTAGTCTAGAATTGGGTTAGGCCCCCAATATTATAGAGATGACTAAAATGAATCTCAAATGATAATCTTGGAGTGAAGTACAGGAGTGGGAACTGGAGTTGATTGCATTAGAGAGATGCAATGAATTGCTAGTGAATATTTAACAACTATTTCTTTGAAAAAATATATATGGCCCAATAAACTTTTAAGTGTAATCTTTATTAAAAATTTCCCCATTATTTTCTTAAGTCTAGACTATCAACAAACCAATAAACCAAGCCCTGAATTATAGTCTTTGTAGATTTCTGAAGTGTAAATGCTCACATTGAAAATTTAACAGTAGGCTCTTGAAAGCATGTTGGAGCTGGCTCCGGCATACTTTCCTATCCTAACTACTCAGGAGTATCCTTAGAACCCCAAGGGGAAAATGTTGCTCTGGACCCTGAGAATCAAAGGGTGAGAGTGGGACCTGGGATAAAGATGCCTTAGAGATTAAATGGGTTACATTGGAATTTAGGAAAGCTCTTTTTTGAGTTTGATAGTATAGATTCAACTGGTAGAACAATTATCTCAAGAGAAATAAATTTGCAAAAGACAGCATTTGCTGTAGCCGTCATAAAGAATCCATTCTACCACAAAATTTGATTGAAAAGTATAAAACTATTGAAGGGCAAGCATGCTATCATATAATTAGCTGTTGTTGTTATAAGGGGAAAGGTAGAGCTATCAAGGAATATTTCTAGATAAAAGTTAGCTAGCATTTATATAGTTTGCAAAGCACTTTACAAATACTATCTCTTTTTATCCTTGCAACCACCCTGGGAAGTAGATGATATCCCCATTTTACAGATAAAGAAGGGAGGCAGACAGCAGTTAAGTGACTTTCCCAACATCACACAGCTAATAACTGTTCTCTTGACTCCAGGGCCAATACGCTATCCACCGCATTATAATGGCTGCCTAAATAAGGTGGATGTTGAATCTATCATGGCAGAAGCAACTCAAATAGGAGGCATTTGAAGATTATATTAATATTTAGCTAGGATATACAGTAAAATACAAACACCATATCACAAAGACAACACCAAAAAACCCCACATAGAATGAAATCCATCAAAGAAAAGTGCATAAATTAGAAAGTCCAGAGTCCCTTATGCTGCAATTGAAAACAAATGTCAAAGGGTAACAAAGTGTCAAAAAGATAATGTAAGAATCTAAAGTAGTGTAAAGGACATACTAAGCAATTCAAAACCAATTTTTAAAAAAAAATCTTTACTTTAGAGGCTTGAAAAAAGAGAAATTGGAGGAGAGAGAGAACTTCTAAAGAAAGAGGATATGGAAAAATCTCTCATCATGAAAAGTCCAATGCAGAAGTACAAATCGAATAAACAAGAAACAGAGAGCTTCTCCACAATTAATGTAATGAACAACAGAAGTTACATCAAGGTCAAAACTGGGAAAGCAGAGTGACTGGAGAGATCCATAATTATGGGCTCTAACATTTCACAGGGATGCATGGATTGTCTTCCAAGCAGTTTGCCAGCTTCCTTTCAGATACATGCTTGATCCTGCCTTTCATAACAGAAGACGTTACATACCTACTAATCAAAGATGAGAACAAATTACCTACAAATGTAGTCCAATTATATGTTCATATACTTGATACAAAGCAATCATAGCTTGTGTCACTAGAAAGTCTAAAAACAATGACAAGAAGACAATGTAGCAGTTGATAAGCAAAAAGAGTGTGTCAGAGCGTCCAAAGGGTGTAAAGAATAAGAATTTGTTAGTTCTGTCATTTGTTCATTCATCATTTGTCCTTTGTTCTCAAAGAGGATCATGACATCAGGGAGGTTATGTCATGCCTTGCAAGTGGATTGAATTTAAGTGAGGGAGGGCTATGGAAAGTCACCAGTCTTACTTTCTCCTCTGGAGCCATCTAGGTCCAGTGGCAAGATATAGATCAGGATGACTGGAGATGGCTCTAGATGCAGTGGGAAACCTTGGCCTTTTTAAGCTAAGGTCTTTCCCAGGTCTCAGTTTGACTGAGACCTGTTCAGTAATTACTTGGTAAAACACACCTAACAGCTACATGACATCTAAACTGCCTTTGCTGATTTTAACAAAGTCTTTCAGTTCTGTACTAATGACTTAGTCTTTTACTGCAAACATATAAAATACATCCAATTATAATGACAGTAAATGAATAAAACATTTGTTACATGCTTAGTATGTACTAAACAGTATATAAATATGTAAGTATATAAATAAAATATGTATGATATGAATTGTACACTTATAATTTGTATATAAATATGGCCTACAAATAGGAAAGTAAGATAGTTCTTCCTTTCAAGGAGGGCACTTTTAATGGAGGAGAATGCTGGCATATTTAATGTAAACATAGAAGACCATTATTTATTTAAAACGTGCCCCTAAAATAATGCTGTCCAGAAAAATTGATATAGGGACAGCTAAGTGATGCAGTGCAGAAAGTATTGAACCTATAGTCAGGAAGAGCTGATTTGAAATCCAGCTTCAGACGCTTTTACTAGCTATGTGACTCGGGGCAAGTCACTTAATCTCTTTTTTCATCCGTTTCTTCATCTATAAAATATGGATAATAATGGCACCTGCCTCCCAGGGTTGTTATGAGAAAGAAGAGATAATAATTATACAGTACTTAGCAAAGTTCCTAGTATAAAATATATGCTTTATAAATGTTAGTCCTTATATAAAACATGGTATTTTTCAGTGAGGTAGATTAAGCCCATTATATTTATGTCCAGCTGTAAATTCATTATAATTTTCCTAACTAGAACTAAATGTAATTTTCAAATTAAACAGGGACTTGTACCAAAACACTTTATTAATTACCTGATATACAGAGATGATATCAAATTATATGAGTAAACAAACAGATAACTGCACATGAAACAGCTCTTTCATTTCATAGATTCTTTCTCCAATAATATAAAAATAATATTTGAACCAAGTAACTATAATACTGTTGATGTGCTTCAAGAAAAGATGAAGGCTAAAAAAAGGCTTCAAACTTAAATCTGAAAGTTACATTGAACCACTGGATAAAGGCAATCCATATATTTGCCTTAGTCTCCGCCAGGTAAGATTTGGTGAAAATAAAATTATTAAATAGAAGGCTGAGTCTGAATGGTTGGCCTTGCTAGCAGCCTGAAATCAAACCTGAATGGGAAAACTTTATTTAAAGGAATTAGTAATAGCTATAAAATGCCCTTCTTAATGTACACTTCCTGAACTCTAAAATGGACCATAACAAATTTGAAAAGTTTTTTATTAAGTATGTTAACAGTGTTAATGAAATACAGGACTTAGCACTCTAGGGTAACTACAGAAAGAATAACTTTTTGTTACAAACGAGAAAGAAATCTGAGAGATCTTTTTTGATCTCATGGTAATAAGGTAAAAAAGCCCAAAACACCAAACCCTACAGAAATAACTTTTGAAAAAAAGCGGATATCATTTAACCAAGTATAATAACGGTTGATTACCAGTTTATACCATTGAATTTGTCAACTATAACTGAAAGTGCTTTACCTCTGGATGTAGCCTATAACATGGTAGTGATTGAAAGTGTGATCAAAAGATCCTCCCATGGGTGACATATGCAGAAACTCAATCAAAGATATATCAACAGTGGAGCATCAAATAATGGATTTGCTTATGGAAAGAGAGGGGATTTTGATGACAGTTCAAAATAGGTCATTGGCAACAGAAGTTTTGGAAGGGTTTTCCTTAAGGAGCCTGGATGTCATGATTAATATAGGTCATGCAAGGAAATGGTTGAGACAACATAGCATGTCATTGCAGACTACAAATGTAACGTCTACCAAGTATCTAGGAAGACATAACTTGGTATACAAATCTATACATTAGAAACTCACTCTTCTACATAATTTAATAAATTATAACTTCCTATACTACTAACATAGACCTTAAATGCCCTGAAGAACTCAACCAATAAATTATCCTGGAACTGAATCATTATCACAGACTGATCTGTTGACTATGTAACATTGATATTATTGCCCAGACATAACATTGATCCATAAAAACTTTAAAACAAAAA
Source organism: Pseudochirops cupreus (assembly GCA_028627135.1). NCBI lineage: Eukaryota > Metazoa > Chordata > Mammalia > Diprotodontia > Pseudocheiridae > Pseudochirops > Pseudochirops cupreus. The sequence continues at coordinate 305,406,247 of CM053584.1, read as the reverse complement.
TTTTGTATCACTGTACCAAATAATCATATCCCCAAAGTACATGAAATGAAAAGCCTTTAAAATATAGAGACCTGGCAGAATAGATTAAAATCAAGTCAGAAAAAGGATGACATGACATTCCTGTTTTCCTGTCTGCTACTAGAATACTGTCATCTGTCTACCCCCTGGGTGTGCTTGCAGTGAGCCTTTCAGAAGATGAGCTTATATTTTGACACTTTTATTCAGTTACAACAAAGTTATTTTATCTACCTGCAGTAATGTGTAGAACATTAGATGTAAAGGGATGATGACACGATAGTAACTTCTCTCAAAACAAGTTCTATTTTTTTTCAGTGGTGCCCACATAGAACCCCACTGAAAATATGAGAATTTGATAATGATTATGATTTTATTTAATACTTGAAGGTTTGCAAAATGATTTGTGCTTAACCCTCTGAAATAAGTAGTGCAAGCATTATCTTCATTTTGCTTTCCTTGCTAACAGAGGAGGATATATGTTTTTGTCAGGCTGGTGGACTCCCTTTGGCAATACAAATCACAGCTCATAATTAATGTGGACTCAGTAGATAATACCATGGCTTTTGCCTGAAGCACTGAGAGTTAAGTGACTTGATCAGGGTCCTGCAGTTATTTTCGAAGAAAGGTTTTTAACACACATCTTCTTCCTAAGTCCATCATGCTCTCCATGGTGCCATGCTGCTTTTATTCCTTATCGATGAGAAAAATGATGATCCAAGAGGTTGAGTGACTTGCCCATACTAAATTAGTCTCACTTGGAATAGTCCTTATCCTCTACTTTTAGAGGTTAGTTAATTGTTTCTGAAGTTATAGATTATTAGCAGGGAGAAACATGGGAAAATTTATAGGAACTGATATGTAGAAAAGTAAGCAGAACTAGGAAAACTGTACACATCATGGTAGTTATGATGTAAATGGAAAGAACAATAACATGAAACTGAATGATGTGTAATTATAATGAGTAGACTTGGTCCCAGAAGAATTTAGAAAAAGCATCTCCTCCCCTTCAGTGAACAGAGTGGATTCCATAGTATAGAAGAGCATGAGGACTATATAGAACAAAGCAAATAATCAAGACTGATTAGTTTTGCTGAACTGTTTCTTTAAAAGTTTGTTATAAGGAAGGCTTGTTGGGGGCTGGGGTGGTAAGATATATTTGGAATTTTTCTTCTGCTTGCATATTAAATTACTTCCTATGTATGAGAAAATTATATAGAAAAGTTTAAGAAATACAAGGTCCACTATATTCACTTTACAAATATGCCTTACGTTATGCATGAACTTCAAATGAAACATTGAAAAAGTCTAATTGTAACATTACTAGCCCTGAATTAACGTGCTATTTACCCTTGTTCTTTCAGTCCGCAGATGACCGAATGTTTTATTATTTATTTGTGGATAGTCTGAAGCCAATTGAACTTCTAGTTTGCTTTTCTGCATTGGTTCGCTGGGGAGAATCTGGAGGTAAGAGATCTATGAAGAAAATAAATACAATTTTTGTTGTGATAGTAGGGAAGGCACTATGCAATTAAAAAAAAAAGAGAGAGAACACTTTATACTTATTGCCTGTATTTCCTCACCACACTGATACTCTTCAACTCCTTGGAATCTGACTGCAAACCCACTGTTCTTCTTGAATAGTTTTCTTACAGGCCACCAATTGTTGATTGATAAATTGATGCCATATTCTTTGCTCTTTTCCTTCTTAACATTTCCACAGTATTCAATACTGTGACCAACCCCTTTCCCTTGTCACTTTCCTTAGTCTTTGCTGGTATGCTAGAATATAGTTCTGGTTTTTTCTGTCTGACCATCCCTTAACTATGTTCTTAATTGGTTCATCATGCTTTTCCCACCCCATTAATGTGACAGTCTCCAGGATTCTGTCCTCAGGTCTCCTTTCCCCTATACTGAACTTTCCTCTCTTAATTCCTTCTTCTGGCTTAAATTATTTTTTTTCATTCTATTAATTCCCTAAAATTTCTCCTGAACTCCAGGAGAGTTCTACCTTCCTAACTTACTGCAAGACATCTCCACATGGATATCTGATCCAGATCTCAAACTAAACATGTCCATACCTGACCTCAGCACCTCCACACCTAAATCGACCTTAACTTTCCTCTTTTAGTTGATGTTACCATCATCTTCCCAGTCATTCAGACTCATTAAAAAACCACTTTTGTGTCTTCCCTCCCCCTCATCCATCACATCTTTTAAATCTATCCACTTTTCTCTTTTTATATCGTATCTCTTAATGCCATCCTTCACATTTTTTTCAAAATTATTGACTCTCATTCTATGTCAGTGTCCCCTAGGTCTTTGTCCTGAATCTTCTCTCTTTTCCCTGTCCCTTCTCTTCCCTTCTGCATTCTCTTCTCCTCTTCTCTTTTCTTTCTCAAGCCTCTTTCAGTGAGCTTATTATTTGTTAAGGCTCTAATTATTTATTTTATATAGGAGCTTTATTTTCATTTATCTCTGTCCTCAACTCCAGTCCTTAACGACCACATGCCTTCAGAAAATTTCTACCTAGAAATTTCTACCTACCTGTCAGCATCTCAAAATTAATGTCTAAAGTTAAGCTGCTTATTTCTCCCTCTCTCAGCCTCCAAATCTGACTCTCCTCCAAACTTTCCAGTTTCTGTTTTAAATCTATTTGTTAATTTATCTATTTATTTTTAACATTCATTTAAAAAATTTCAGTTCTAAATCCTCTCCCTCCTCCAGTCTCTCCCTCACCAATTGAGAAGGCAAGCAGTATGATATCCATAACACATGCGAAGTCATGCAAAACATATTTCCATATTACCAAAAAGCAAGAAAAAAATAAAATGAAAGAAAAAAATATGCTTTATTCTGCCCTCACAGTTCATTGGTTCTTTTTCTCCAGGTGGATAGCCTTTTTTTTATCATGAGTCCCTTGGAACTGTCATGGATCATTGTCTTGGACAGATTAGCCTAGTCTTCCATAGTTGATCGTCCTTATGGTATTGCTGGTTCTGCGTACAGTGTTCTCCTAGTTTTGCTCACTTTACTGTGTATCAGTTCATATAAGTCTTTACAGTTTTTTCTGAAATCATCCTGTTTGTTTTTTCTTATAGCATAATAACATGCCATCACAAATCATTATTGCACAACTTGTTCAACCATTTCTCAATTGATGGGCATCCCATAATTTCTAGTTCTTTGCCTCAATTTCTGTTAATGTGGTCCCACTGCACAGTCACACAGGTTGACCATTGGAGTCGTCCATACTCTTTCCTCTTCTTTACTTCCATATCCAGTCAGTCAATAAATCTTGCCAGTTTATCCCTTCATAACATCTCTTATATCTATTCCATTCTCTTCGCACGTAGAGTGAACACCTTTGTTTATGGCTTTCATCATTCCTCACCTCTACTTCGGAATAACCTCTTAGTCATACTCCCTGATTTTTCTATGTTCTCTAAACCATTTTATGTGGAGCTGTCAGAAGTATCTTTCTAAAGCACAGTCTATGCAACTCCCCTGCTCAAAGAACTTCACTGACTTCTTTTTGATTCCAGAATGAAATGCAAATTGCTCATCTTGGAATTTAAAGAGCTATACAGTATAGGTTCATGTCTGCCTTTCTAGGAATTTCATTTTCCTTTTTTTTCATAAACTCTTTAGACAGACTCTCCTCCTCATAAGCTAAAGGAAATAATATACAAAAAGCACATAGCAAACCTTAAAGTACTAAATAAATAGGTATCATCATCATCATCACCACCATCATCAGGAAAAGTACTCTCTTCTTCTGCCTTTTGTAATCCTTATCTTCCTTCAAGGCTCAGATTATCTCCTCAACAGAACTGTTCCTAAGCCCCAGTAACTAATGTTCTCCTTCCTCAAATTACCTCATGTTTACATATCTATTGACACATTATATTACCAGTAATACACAAAAATTTTTATGGTCATTGTTTCTCATTTCTGTCTTTCTTTACCTTTTCAGGCCAGCACCAGGCACAGTACTTTGCATGTAATAGATGCATAAGAAATGCTTCTTGAATATAATAAAATTGAGCACAATTTAAGGCTCAAAGGTGTCCTATGGGTTGAAGATCAGACTTCATCCTTAAAGAACAGTGGCACACCATTTTAACTTGATTTTCTTTACTTTTTTTCTTAAAGCCTTACAGAAAGACAGTCCTTTTGTAGAACCTGGCCTGCTTACAGCAGAAACGTTTTCTTGGAAATCTCTGACTAAGCGGAATCTTGTACTAAAGATACATACATATGCTGCCAAAGCTACAATGATCCGCCTTCCTGTTGGGTGTGTAATTATCTTGGCTTCTCTAATTATAAGAATCTCCTAACATCCTGAATAATCATTGTAAAATTCAATAGTACTGTCTAAGACCAAGTTGTCAGACTCAGTAATTGGTTGCCTGAAACAGCCTGAAACATATTAAAATATAATTAAGGAAATATTTAACAAAATAAAAATATAATATAGAAAATGTTAATTCATAATTCTCTAAGTCAATGTGCTATGTGAAAGAATCTGTTTTTTATTTGAATTTGATAGCATTGTTCTAAGAAATTCACAATTGATGGCTAGATCACTAATTGTACAATTTTGTTATAACTTTTACTTGTGAAAATAAGAACTTTATTAAATATGGTTTATTTGATAATTTTCCTCAAATCTGACAATTTAGGTAGTTTTTAAGTAGTAGCTCATTACATATAATGTGTGAGAAATATCTATTCTGTCAAATGTAACATTAAACAGGAGGTTTTTGGTGAATCCAAATTTCAGTCTTGTTCATGAAGGAATTTAGTGGGCTTTATATAATCAATGACATCCCTTTCCCCCACCCTCTGCACTATTAAGAGTATGGGAGGTACTGTCCTGTTTTTCTATATATTTCAGGAGCCAGAAAATAAATTATGAAATATATAAATTGGGATACACTATCTAAGAACACCCTTCAACTCTCAGGATGTATTTCATAGTTAAGATACACTGTGAATCTGCCCTTAGAATGTGAATTCCTTGTGCACAGGGACCATGATTTTGCCTTTCTTTGTATCCATACCATTGAAAACAGTGCTTGGAACATGGTAAATTCTTAATAATACTTGTTGACTGGCTAAAATTGAAGTCTCCAAGCCCTTATCAGTGTGCTTACTTTGAACAGTCAGCCAGAGAATGCGATTATTTTAAAGCAAAGGCAGTCAGTAAAATGATGTAATAAGAAATATAGCAACAAGGTGTTCTCTCCATAAGCCTTTCCAGGGCTTACATATTACTTCAAGAGGAAGAATTGACATTCATAGGGAACATACCTAGAGAGGTACATATGTAAGGAAACTATTTGGCAAACATATTTACTTGGAGGAATAAATCAAGACAAGACTTTGATACTTTAGGGCCACTGATATCTTCTAGTACTGTCATCTACTGCTTCTGTTGGGCCTGCTTCATGATGTTCTTGTAGCCTTTGCTAGACACATAATCTTTGCAGTAAACTGCTCAGAGTCTCCCCCTGCTCCCAGCTGAAGGCAAGTTCTTGAAAAAATGTGTGATGACATGCTGCTTTTTTTTTAAGCATAGAGCCTATATCTGTACTTTTCTTTTTTCTTTTTTGTTTTTTTTTTTAGTTTTCAACATTCATTTCCACAAGATTTTGAGTTACAAATTTTCTCCCTGTCTTTCACCTACCCCTACCCCAAAGTAGCAAGCCTACTGAATACCCCTTCCCTCAATCTGCTCTCTCTTATATCCTCCCCCAAACTCCCTCTAACTTTCTAGTAGGACAAGATGGATTTCTGTATCCCAGTGCCTGTATATCTTATTTCCCAGTTACATGTAAAAAAAAATTTAACATTTGTTTTTAAAACTTTGATTTCCAGATTCTTTCCCTTCTTCCCTCCTTACCCACTCCTACTGGGAAGATAAGCAATTCAATATAGGTTGTACATGTATAGTTAGGCAAAAGGTTTCCATAGTAGATAAATTGTGAAAGACTATATTTCCCTCCATCCTATCCTACCTCCCATTTATTCTGTTTTCTACTTTGACCCTGTCCTTTTTCAAAAGTGTGTGCTTCTAAGTACCTTTTCCCCAATCTGCCCTCCCTTCTATCATCCCCCTTTTATCCCTTTCCCCCCTACTTTCCTGTAGGGTAAGATACTCAAATGAGTGTGTATGTTATTCCCTCCTTAAGCCAAATTCAGTGAGAGTAAGGTTGACCCATTACCTTTTGCCTTCCTGTTCTTCCCCTCTATTGTAACAGTTTTCTCTTGCCTCTTTTATATGAGATAATTTACCCTATTCTATCTCTCCCTATCTCCTTCTTTCATTATATTCCTCTTACCTCTTTATTTTATTTTTTAGATATCATCTCTTCTTCTTCAACTGATCCTGTGCCCTCGATGTATACATATACACACACTCACATATGTGTTTATACACACATACACCCTCCTATATAAACATATATGTATATATATGTACACACACACATATATATATAGATATTTATATATCTATAGATATTTATATATCTATATATACCCTTCAACTATCCTCATACTGAGAAAAGTCTCATGAGTTACAACGATCGTTTTTCCATGTAGGAATGTAAATAGTTCAATTTTGATAAGTTCATTATGATTTCTTTTTCCTGTTTACCTTCTCATGCTTCTCTTGCTTCTTGTATTTGAAAGTCAAATTTTCTGTTCAGCTCTGTTTTTTTATCAAGATTGCTTGAAAGTCATAGGGAGCCAAGATGGCGGTGTAGGAGCAGCAAGAAATCGCAGCTCTGACACAGCCACATCAAATACTCAAAAAATATGACTCTAAACAAATTCTAGGGCTCTAAAATGCACACAGATATATTTCCTGCTGAAGGCAGCTCTGCTCAAAGCGACCATTTCAACTCAGAGCAGAAACCAGCCCAGCCTGAAACAGGGGTTTTTGCCCCGGGGGCGGCTGGACAAACTGAGCCCCCCGTGGGCTGGAGCTTCAGGAGAGCGGATCTGCAACAGCTGTGGCAGGATCCAGAATTATCCAGCCATAAGAAAAAAGAACTCAGGTTAGTGGAACTTGGCTAAAAACCGGGGAAGAAAAGCGGGTTTGGCCAAGCCGCCTCCAGGGCAAAGAAGCTGAAAGTGGAGGTTCTGCACCCGCCTCCACGTTGCTGCTTCAGAGCTCAAGGCCTGCAGACAGCAGGGGGGCCAAGTGATTGTTCAGAGGCCAAGTGCTCCCGCGTTGAGAGGCCTGGATCCAGATCATGGTCTTGGGTGGTGGTCCTGAGGTTTTTTTTTTTCAGTGAGCCGGAGCTGGGGAGGGACGCAGCAGCCTCCTAAAAGCCCCGGCAGCTGGGAAAACCCCAGTGATTTGGGACAGAGCTGTTCCCTCTGGAAACAGAGTTCCACAGAACTAAAAAAAAAAAACAACAAACCAAAAAACCATTGAATGGCGACCATGAATAAGCATAGGAAGCAAAGTAAGAACAGCAACCAAACCCTAGATTCCTTCTTTGGGGAAAAGAAGGAACAAAGCAGGGAAAGGGAGGAAGACAGCACAGAATTCCCACCCCAAAAGCTTCCAAGAAACATGAAGATTGCCAAAATGCTAGAGATGAGCTGAAGAAAGATTTTGAAAACTAAATGAAAGAAGTGGAAGAAAAATTGGGGAGAGAAATAAGAACGATGCAAGAAAATCATGAAAAGAGAGTCAACAACCTAACTGAAGAAATTAACACCTTAAAAAATGATTAACTCAAATGACAAAAGAGGCCCAAAAAGCCAAGGAGGAGAAGAATGCCTTAAAATGTCAACTTTGCCAGATGGAAAAAGAATCTCAAAAGCATTCTGAAGAGAATAACTCCTTCAAAATTAGAGTGGAGCAAATGGAAACAAATGACTTTATGAGAAATCAAGATACTATGAAACAGATCCAAACAAATGAAAAAATAGAAGGCAATGTGAAATATCTCCCTGAAAAAACCACTGACCTGGAAAACAGATCCAGGAGAGACAATCTAAAAATTATTGGACTACCTGAAAGCCATGATCAAAAAAAGAACTTAGAAAGCATCCTTCAAGAAATTCTCAAGGCAAATTGCCCTGATATTTTAGAATCAGAGGGCAAAATAGAACTTGAAAGAACCCACCGAACACCTCTTGAAAAAGATCCCCAAAAGAAAACTCCTAGAAATATTACAGCCAGGTTCCAGAATCCCCGGACCAAGGAGAAGGTGTGGCAAGCTGCCAGGAAGAAACAGTTTGAATATTGTGGAAACACAATTAGGATAACCCAGGATCTAGCAGCTTCTACACTAAGGGATCAAAGGGCCTGGAATATGATATTCCAGAAATTGAGGGAGCTAGGATTAAAACCAAGAATCACCTACCCAGCAAAATTGAGTATAGTGTTCCAGAGGAAATATGGTCATT
>CM053584.1:305361979-305397299 GCA_028627135.1 Pseudochirops cupreus | reverse complement strand
TGAAAGTATTTGCAGATCCTATACATGATTGCATGCCACCATGGGGGTGGGGGGGAAGGGAGGGGAGAAAATCTGAAACTCAAGTGATTGTGGAACTGAATCTTGTAAACTAAAAGTAAATAAACAAGTCTTTGAAAAAATACATAGCTAATATGAAAATAAGTTTTGCATGATTTCACATGTATAACTGCTATCATATTGCTTGCCTTTTCAGTGGGTATGGGAAAATGTGGGAGGAAAGGAAAAAATTTGGAATTCAAAATTTAAAAATAGAAGAATGTTAAAAATAAATAATAATTTTTTTCTTTGTTTTTTGTCTTTTTGGAAGGGGGAAGGCAGGACATTTGTGGTTAAGTGACTTGCCCAATACATACAGCTAGTACGTGTTAAGTGTCTGAAGCCAGATTTGAACTTAGGTCCTCCTGACTCCAAGGCTCATACTCTATTCACTGTACCACATGGCTGCCCCAATAATAAATTTTTAAAAGTAAAAAAAAAAATGAAAATAGGAAGTGAAAAAATTGAAAATGTAAGAAGAAAGAAGGGAAGACCTTGAATTTACTTTGGATTTGGGGTTTGTTTTACAAACCTGTCGGGTCTAAATCACAGCCTTCACTCAAGAAATTAGTAAATTAGAAATGATCATTTCCTAAGACAACAAATAAGAAACAAACCTTGAGGTTCATCTGTCACAACAATCTCTTTCTTTTGACGAATAAGTTTCCAAGCAGGTACAGGTGGTGGTTTTGGTGGAGCTACAAGTGGACAAGACCTAGTTCTGGTCACCAGCACAGGATGGCTACGTATATGGCAAAGTCCATATTCTCTGAGCTTCTCAGCAGATTCTGTCTAAAAGATACAGGACAGAAATGACAAAGAGAATGAGGGCAAAAGAATCCTTTGGATTCTGAGTTAAATTCAAAACTGAAGAATAATTTTATTGTATCAGATATTGCTTGAAAAGGGTCATGCATCAGTAAGGCTTTGAAAATTGCTTTAGAAGATTTCTTTGGGGGATGGCTAGGGGGCACAGTGAATATAGCACCGGCCCTGGAGTCAGAAGGACCTGAGTTCAAATCAGACCTCAGACACTTAACACTAGCCATGTGACCTAGGGCAAATCACTTAACCCCAATTGCCCTGCCTGCCCCCCTCCAAAAAGCAAAAAAAAAAAAAAGATTTTGTTGTAATGACATGCACTTTAACAAGATTTGAATTTTTTAGATGGTTCAAATATTAACAACCTCATTATGTAGATGAGGAAATTGAGGTTCAGTGAAGTTAGACAATTTTCTCAAGGTCACTGTGAGGGTGAGGGCCAACTAAGTCAATCAATTACTTCAACCCACTTACAGTAACCAATATTCAAATTCAGGTCCCTGACTCCAAAGAATAATGTATTATAACATTAAAGAGTAACTATTACTTTTTTGTAGCTAAATGGTAGATGGTTGTCACTGATCCATTTTAAGATACTCTACATTTAGACAACTGACTGCCAGCAAAGCAAAAACTCATAAATTGTATCCTATTGTAAATTTCAAATTCCAACAGTACTCATGATAAATCTTCCCAAATATGACTAGATATCCTAATCCTATTTTTAATCCTATTGAGCCTGACACACTAACACTGAGTCACATTAGCACTTGAATATTACCTTTATTGCTAGTATTTTTCAAACCTGAGCCCTAGGATGCCAGAAATAGAAATATTACTATTGTAACACTATATTTGAAGTAAATGTAAAGCTAAAGCCGTGAAAAGTTCTCAGAGCATTTTTTAATAGGATAAATATCTTCTCTACAGTTGTGTCTACACAGTAAAATGATCACTGGAGTCAGAGGACATGGACTCCCAACTGTGGTATTTATTCCCTGTGAGACCTTATACAAATTAATTTCTTTGAATCTCAGTTATCTTATCTGCAAAATGATGGAGTTAGACTCAATCAATGGCTTCTGAAGTCTCTTGCAACTCTAAATCTATAATCTTATGAATTTCCTCCTGCATTTTAAATAGCACAGGTCAGTTGACATTCAATTCTTCAAAAAGGTATAGTTAATAATTTTTATTCCCAATAACCTTCCATCTCACACAGACAGACAGACAGACACACACACACACACACACACACACACACACACCCCTTTGTTCCTAGGAGAAAATAAAATATAATCTTCTCTTTGGGGTATTTAAAGGCTTTTACAACTTTTCTTGACTAAATTAGACTAAATTACCTTGACTGATTAGATATATTAATTGTATGGTTCTATGTTTGAACTTGGCATTTTATTCCCTATTTCTCTGCCTTTGCCTAAACCACCCCTTCTATCTCAAATGCAGTTAATCCTTACTTCTACCTCTTAGAAACCTCAGCTGCTTTTAAGACTCAGCTCTTTTATAAAATGCAAAACCAGCAACATGTATAAAAAGGGAAGAGTGATACCAAATAACCAATAAGGCTTCAAGGACAAGTCATTAAAGAGTAATTTAATTTGCCTAGTAACAGGATTACTAGGCTGGTATATCAAGTAAGTGCTACAGAAAAATGACTGGCCTCAAATTAGTTTTACTATAATCATCAACAATTAGATGCAAATGTAGACTTTCTCTATTAAGAGTGTCCCAGATACATTAAATATGCAGGTTAGTTTTGCAGATGATCCAAAACATGGAAAAGAGAACTAATACAATGGATGACAGAGTCAGTGTCCAACATGGCCCTTAGTCTAAAGTCTCAGATTACATTAAAAGAAGCATTATGAAATAGAAAAGTTGATCAATATTTGTTAGAGAAGATCCAGAAGTAAGTGAAAAATATTAGCTAAAACCAAAGAAACCTACTACTGGTGTAAGGACTCATTCAACAAAAACTCATAGGAAAAGTGGAACACAATATGGCAGAAACTAGTATCTCAACTATAATAAGCTCCAAATGAATATATAACCAACCTATCTATAAAAAGACACATCACAAACAAATTAAAAGCACAAAGATGATACCCTTCACAACTATGCATGGGGGAAGACTTCTTGAGACAAAAAGAGGATCACAGGAAAAATGGACAATTTTTTATCATATAAAGTTGAAATTTTTGCATAAAAAATCTTATGCAGTTAAAAAACTACAAGGGGAAAATTGACTGTGGAAAATCTTTACAGCATATTTCTCTGATAAAAGTCTAATATTAAAAATAAACAGAGTACTAATTCAAATATATAATAATAGCCATTCACTTATGGTGGATGAATTTTCAGTCACAAACATGAATTAGCATTTTTCAAAAGAAAAGGAAGTTATCAAGAACCACATAAAATATCCCAAATCATTAATAAGACAAATGAAAATTTTACTGTAGTTCTACCTTATGGCAATAAAATTGGCAAAAATGACCAAAAAAAAAGGAAAATGACAATTGTTGAAGGGGATGTGGGAAGACACTCTTGTTTTCATTCAATTTTATTTTGTTCCATATTCTGTCCTTCCTATCTCTTCTCCCTTACCCATTAAGAATGCAAGAAAAATTTTAAAATACATAGAGTGAAGCAAAACAAATTCCTGCATTAGCCATGTCAAAAAAAAAAAGTTTCAATTTGCACGGTGAGGCCATCATCTCTTTACCCAGACTGAGATAACATGTTTTATCATAAGTACTCAGGAATTGTGATTTTTACCACTGTATTGATCAGAGTTCCTAAGTCTTTCAAAGTTTTTTGTCTTTATAGCATTGCTTCTATTTTATAAATTGCTTTCTAGGATCTACTGACCTCTTTGCTTTAGTTCATATAATTCTTCTCAGGCTTTTCTAGAAAAAAACCATCCCCTTTATCATTTCTTACAATAACATGCCATCATATACATATATAACATGTTTAACCATCCCCCAATTGATAATCATTCTCTCGGTTTCCAATTCTTTGCAAACACTAAAAGAGCTGCTTCAAATATTTTTGTACATATGGATCCTTTTTCTTCTTTATTTGATCTCTTTGGGGTGTGGATTTAGCAATGATATTGCTAGATCAAAGGGTATGCATGGTTTCATTGCTTTTAGGACATAAGTTTTAAATTGCTTTCAGAATAGCTAGATGTATTATTCACAGTTCTCTCAACTATGCATTAATGTATCTGTTTTCCCACAACTTTTTCCCTGGCATTTGTCATTTGCCTTTTTCGTCAACTTTGTCAATCTGAAGATTTGAGGCTGTACCTCAAGTTTTTTTAGTTCATATTTCTTTAATTATCAGTAATTATGAACATTTTTTCCACATCACTACTGATACCTTGTATTTCTTCCTCTGAAAGTTGCCTATTCATATCCTTAGATCATTTACAAGTCAGTTCCCTATATATCTTTAAAAATTATCAGTGTTTTTCCCCTCAATTTCTTGCTTCTCTTCTAATTTTATTTTTTTGGTCTTATTTTTTGGAGGGGGGAAGGTAAGGCAGTTAGGGTTAAGCGACTTGCCCAAGGTCACACAGCCAGTAAGTGTTGTTTCTGAGGCCACATTTGAACTCAGGTCCCCCTGACTTCAGGGCTGTTGATGTACTCACTGCGTCACCTAGCTGCCCCTTCTCTTCTAATTTTAGCTGCATCTGGGTTTGTTTTAAATTTTTTAATTTTACATAATCAAAATTGTCCATTTTACCTCCTGTTAACCTCTCTATCTCATTTGGTAATGAACTCTCCCCCTATACATGGATCTGACTGTCTTCCATTCTCCTCTAATTTTTTAGAGATTTCATTTATTTTTGGAGGGGGTTATCCAAATCATGTACCTGTTTGGAGTTTGTCTTGACATACATTGTGAGAAGTTGATGTATACTTAATATCTGCCGGACTATTTATAAGTTTTCCTAACATATTTTTATAAAATAGTTCTTGTCCTAATGGCTGGGATTTGGGGGTTTGTCAAACACTAGACTGCTATGCTAATTACTTCTATATATTCTGTATCTAATCTATTCCACTGATTAACTTCTCTATTTACTACCCAGTATACAATTGTTTTAATGATTTCAGTTTTGAAGCATAGTCTGAGATCTGATGCTGCCAAGATTCTTTCCTTCCCTATTTTTTCCCCAATAATTCTTTTGAAATTATTGATCTGTTTTTCCTTCAGATTAATTTTGTTATTATTTTTCCCAGCTCTCTAATCTTCTGGTAATTTTGTTGTCATATCACTAAATAAACTAGTTTAGCTAGTATTATATTTTATTATATTGACTTGCTCTACCCATGAGCAATTCATTCCAATTATTTAGATCCATATTTATTTTTGTAAAGAGTGTTTTGTAACTGTGTTCATAAAGTTACTCGTGTGTACTGGCAGGTAGACTCCCAAGTATGTAGTTATTTTAAATTGATCTTTCTATCTCTTCCTGATGGATTTTGTTGGTAATATATAGAAATGTGGATATCTGTAGTTTTATGTTGATCTAGCAATTTTGTAAAAGTTGTTAATGATTTCTAATAGTTTTTTTTTTGTTGACTCTCTAGGGTTCTCTAAATAAGCCATCATATCATCTGCAAAAATTTATCATTTATTTCCTCTTTGTGAATGCTTACTTAGTCCTTCAATTTATTTTTCTTTTTGTATTACTATAACTAAGACATCAAGTCAAGAGTACTGGTAATAATGGACACCTTTGCTTTATCCTTGATCTTTTTGGAAAGGCCTCAAGCTTATAACCATTAAAGATAATTCTGGTTCTTGGCTTTAGGTAGATAATACTTATTATTTGAAGAAAAGCTCAACTTAGTCCTATGCTTTATAGGACTTTGAACAGAAATGACTGTTCTGTATTTTCAAAAACATATTCTGCATCAATTGATATAATCACATGATTTTTGTTGTCTTTATTATTTTTATTTATGCTTATGATTTTCCCAAAATTGAACCAGTCCTGAATTCTTCATATAAATCCAGCCTGCCTGGCAATAGTGTATAATCTTTGTGATACATAGCTATAGCTTCCTTACTACAATTTTATTTAAAACATTTGCATCAATATTCATTAAGGATATATGTTTATGGCTTTCTTTCTCTATTATTCTCCCTATCAAGCTCACATATGTATCTTAGAAATATAACTACCACCTTATAATATAGTTTAAGATTTGGTACTGCTAAACCTTCTTCCTTTAATGTTAATTTTTTCTCATTAGTTCCTTTAGTATTCTTAACTTTTCATTCTTCCAAATGAATTCTGTTATTATATTTTTTAACTCAGTAAAATTATTTTTGATCATTTAATTGGGATGGCATTGAATATATAGAATAATTCAGGTAAAACTGTTATTTTTATTATATTGGCCCAGTCTATCCACAAACAATTAATATTTCTCCATTTATTTAATCTGATTTTATTTGTATACAAAGTTTTTTTAATAATTTTATTCATATAATTCCTTTGTTTGTTTTGCCAAGTGTACTCCCAAGTATTTTATATTGTCTAGAGTTATCTTAAATGGGGTTATCTCTTACTATATCTTCTTGCAGGACTCTGTTGGTGATATATAGGAATGTCATGATTTTTGTCAGTTTATTTTCTATCCTGCTTCATTGCTAAAATTATTGCTTCTAATAACTTTCTATTTGAGTCTTCAGGATTTTCCAAGTATATCACTACATCATCTGCAAAAAGAGATAGTTTTATTACCTCATTACCCATTCTGATTCCTTAATTTTCTTTTTCTTCTCTTGTTGCCATTGCTAGGATTTCCAGTACAATACTGAATAATATTAATGATAGTTGGCACCCTTGTTACACACCTAATCTTACTGGGAAGGCTTCTAGTTTATTCCCATTACAAATAATTCTTGTTGATAGTTTTAGGTAAATGCTTCCTCTCAATTTAGAGGAAAATTCATTTATACCTATACTTTCAAGTATTTGTAATAGAAAAATAGATTATTGAACTTTATCAAAAGACTTTTCTGCATCTATTGATATAATGACATGATTTTTGTCACTTTTGTTACTGATATAATCAATTGTATTAATAACCTTCCTTACTTTAAACCATCCCTATATTCCTGGTATAAATTCCACTTGGTCATAATGTATAATCTTTGTAATATGTTGTTGTAATCTCCTAGAATTTTATTTAGGATTTTTGTATCCAAATTCATTAATGAAACTGTTCTATAATTTTCTTTCTCTGTTTTTAGTTTTCCTGGTCTACATGTCAATAACATATTTGTTTCATAAAAGGAGTTTGGTGAGACCCCTTCTTTACCTATTATTCCAAATAATTTATGTAATATTGGCATTAGATGGTCTTTAAATGTTTGCTAGAATTCACCATTTGGTTCTGGTGCTTTTTTTCTTAGGAAGCTCATTTATGGCCTGCTCAATTTCTTTTTTCTAAAACAGATCAATTTAGATATTCTATTTCCTCTTCTGCTAATCTAAGTTTATATTTTTGTAAATATTCTTCCCTTTCAAATAAACTGTCAAATTTATTGGTATATAATTGAGCAAAATTAGCACCTACTCTTTAGTATTCCATGGTTTAATGTTATCCTTTTTGTTTTAGTACCACAAAATGTAGTTCCACAGAACAAGCATCATGCCTCAGAGAGGCAGCATAGTACAATGGAAAGGATGTGGGTTGTGAAATCAGAAGACCTGGGCTTGAGAGCTGGCTCTGCCAGGGTTTCAGTTTCACCATTTGAAAAACAAAATAACTGGCTAGATAACCTATAAGGTTCTTTCTCTTCTATAAATCCTATTATTCCAGCAATATGACAATGGTAGTGAGGGAAGAAAAGAGGGAGCAACAGCCAGAGAGAGCAGCAGAGATGATTATATTATGCAACAAGGCTCTTCATTGAGAAGGCAAATTTAAATGCAAATTGTAAATTGTACATGGAATAGACACTACATTGGGGCATCTCCATTTCAACCTAATTTGCATTCAATATTTATACAAGTTCTTTCTAACCATGCAAAACAAACATTCATAGATTCTACTTTTTGTAAGTTTAATTGCCAGAGGACTCAGCACACAGCCTTTTAGGAATTAAAGATCTGGATGCCAAAAAATAATAACAAATAAAGTAACATAAAGAAAGAGTTACATTTTCCCCAAGGACAATAGGCCTTTTGCCTATGGGTTTACAGATTAATCCTAATTGTTTCACTGATAGAATCAGAAAATACCTTAAAGTCAGTTTAGCTGAACATCTCCATTTTAAAGATGTGGTCACTAAGATTTAGGTGAGTAAATCAATTGACTTGGCCAAAGTCTCACCAAGAATTAGGGGTAGATTGAGTATTGGATCCTGAATTTCCCTACGGCCAGTTCTCCTTGTTCTCCACTACACGAAGCTGAAACACTACGATTTAAAATATAATCAAATTGTAGGCAGTCTACTACATGCTTACCATTTTCTCCAGTGTAAAGATCTTCTTTTCAAACAAATTCAGAGGTGTAAAAGTACCATATACCACCATCTGAGGGAGTGGTGGAACAAATGGTTGAATCCCTCCTATTACTCCAGCTAAAAAAAAAATCACATTAATAATTAATACATTAAAATAAGCCTTTAAATAGATCATCACATCTGGTTCAAATTTCCATCTAAACACAGCTAATGAGAAATTGGGAGGGTAATATTTAGAAATTAATGTTAAGTTGCAAATAATGCAAGTTTATTTTACAAATGCTTCATTATTCTGACCTCCATGGTAATGTCACAAATACCTTAAAGCACTTTCATTATACATTATAGTGATACACATTGTTAAATCTTTCTCTAGCTACCACCCCAGACTGTGTTCAGTTTTGGAGAACCTCAAAGGTCTTGATTGTGATACTGAAAATTACCTCGGTTGTCATACATAAAACCTCTATTTTGTTTCATGGAAAAAAAAACTAATATAAATGTAACTTATCGTGAATGCCTTTAAAGAAACAATGTACAAGTAGAAAAGTGAATAATCAATGAAGACAGAAGTTATTCTTAAAATATAATTTCTTCATTCTTATGTTATTTACAAAATAAAATACCACTATTATTATAAAAACCAGTACTATTTTACATTGATAAAATTACTACATTTGATTTAGATTTTCTATAGTTAATCATTGTGGTGTTAAGGGAATCATTACTAGAACAAAACGTTTTGGTTTTTCCCTTCTCACCTTTCATTTAAATTTTATCTTACTTTTTTAATGAATTCTTAAGCACCTTCCTATAAACTTTCTGTGGCTCCCCATTGTTTACCAAATGGTCTAATATCTTCAATCCGTAATTCAAGATTCTCTTCAGTCTGACTCCAAAAAATATTTCATCCTACTCTTCACTGCTTACTCACGTTACTTTGCCCATGCAATTTCTTCTACCTGCAATAAACTGCCCACAATTTACCTTCAGCAGCTGGAATCCTCCCCACCTTCAAGGCCCAGTTCAAATGCCACCTCTCCCATTTAGCTTTCACTGATCCTCCAAGCCAGAAATCATCCATCCTTCTGAATTTTCCATGTTCTTTGTGTATGCCTTTCTTACATATTTTCATACTGTTTTATTATGTGCATTTGTTAATGGCTTTGTAACTCTCTTTGTACCTAGTATAGTACCTTGTATGTTGTTGCTTAGTCATTTTTGGTCACGTCCAACTCTGTGACTCCTTTTTGTGGTTTTCTTGGCAAAGATAGTGGAGTGCCATTTTCTTCTCCAGCACATTTAGGGGTGAAAATTCTTAAGGTAGCAGATGCAGTGGATAGAGTATGGGGAGCCAAGGAGGCCTCATCCAGGACACATAAAAATCTTGACAATGTGCCCTAATTAGGGGACCCTTCACGATACGGCTACACTTAAAAGGACCTTTTATCTGTAATCTTAAATCAAAGCCTTTACCCCCAGACTTCAGGCATCTAAAGAACATATTCCTTATCAAATTATCCATTCTGTGTTACTTCCAGGATATAACAGACTAATGATAATGATAGTAAAACCTGAGTCCTTTTTTCTTTCGTATCATTTTGCTCTATAAAAACCTTGTTCAAAGAATCATTAAATGGAGTTCCTGGTTCTTCCTTGAACTACCCACATTGTCTGGTCATTTCTTATTCACCTCTCTGACCATGCTTAGTGCTGGACACTGAGCAGCCCACAACAATAGAGCATGCGGCTTAATTATGCTTGCCTAGCTCCTTATCTGAAAAATGAGCTGGAGAAGGAAATGGCAAACCATTCTAGTATCTCTGCCAAGAGAAACCCAAATGGTGTCACAGAGAGTTGGACATGATTGAAATGACTCAACAACAACAGCAAAAGGAAAAACTTATTGCCAATAAGATATATCAAAAAAATGAACAAAATATCCAGAGAGATATTTATGGTTCCTCTTTATATGAAGTCTTGAAAATGAAGGATCACCACTTGTCAGAGATCTTAGGAAGATCCTTCTTCAGGTATAGTTGGATTAAATGACAAATCAAGTTCCAACTCTACAATTCAGGGATTCTGGATTTATTTTTAACATTATAGAGCCTTAACAATTAAAAGAGATCTCAGAGTTTGTATCATCCAACTCCTACCTAAGGCATGAATCTTGCCCATACCATTCCTTACAAGAGATTATCTAGCTTCTTCTAAAAAGCTCCAATGAGTCCTCTCAGGTAAGCTCATTCCACTTTTGGCAAGGTCTGATTGTTAAAAAAAAAAAGTTTGTTTTTCCCCTTGTATTTTGACCTCTAGATTTGTTCTCCACTAGTTCATATTGCTTCTAGTTCTATTTCTGGGATAAAACCCACCCACCAAATCTAAGCTCCTTATTGCCTTTCTACATGACAAAACTTTAAATCATATGTCATCTATACCTTTCTCTTCTACAAGCTAAGAATTCTCAGTTCTTTAAGTGATCCTCATCTGCCAAAGTTTTAACTCCATGATTTATCTTCAGAATATGATCCAATTGATCACTACACTTCCTAAAATGTGATACCTGGAACTATATGCAATATTCCCAATGACATTTGTTAGGGAAATTGTAGAGAAGATGACAGTTCAAATATAGCTTCTACCAGAAACTCCTTTCAGTTCTGAGATTCTTTGAGAAAATGGACTGACCATTGCAGAGTACTCAAAAATTATCAAATTCGTTCCAGCTCACTGGTTCTTTAATAAATTAATCCTTATAAGCTGCTCCCATATCCTACAGCTCTTCTAGGTTACTGTTTAATATAATGAATTTAACTATAAATGAGTGTTGAATTAAATCAGTGAACATTAACTATCATTATTTAGGACAGATAAAAATTCTGATTATTTGACTTGATTCTGTTCTGGATAGGTGAATATTTACTGGGAGTATGTTGGGAATTTTCTCCTTATATTTAACCCAAATTTGCCCTGCCTTAGGGCAGAAATCTAAATTGGTATATGGCTAGGATAGGACACAAAGGAACATTTCTCATTCCTTTAATGAAAATCTGCAGTTGTACCAAAATGTTTGAAATTCACAGGCATGTTATGAACTCATAAGAGATTTAAAATAGTGATTAAGATCTCCAATCCTAAAGTGGTATGATACATTATACCACATACTTGACACACAAAGCACATTTAAGAATCAAACATACACTGAATACTTTTCATGGGTAGTTTAATATTTGTGAGTTAGCTTGCTTTTTTCAGCTTAAAAAATTACTTTGTTACATATTTGGTCAACAATGGAAATTATTTTCTTCATCAAATAACCATATTTAAAAGGAGATCTTTACAAGTACAAACAGGAGAGTGTAAGTTAAATATTACTAGCCACAAAACAGGTGCTAAATGAGTTACTTTCTTTAAAATTTCATATTTAGGGCTTCATTAACTATAAACTGGTATCTTCTATAAACACAAAATATTGCCAGTTTAAAATAATAATCACCATTCTTACTGATGGAAGACTTGTTCACACGATCCCTGTGACTTAGATAGTACAATAATTTATCATTCCTTGACAGTTGGGATAATTTCATCTTCATCTTTGTATTCCAAGTTTCCAGTATAGTTGGCACAAAGTAGGCACTTGGCAAATGATTGAATTGAATTTTGTAAACAAGAAAACTGAGACTTAAAAAGGTTAAATGATTTGCTCAAGGCCATCTACTTAATGGAATAATTATCAAAAGTTACGTGCTTCAGAATAGCTATTAGATGATTAACTTGTATGATGGTTATGGCGTTTACTCAAGGATATTACCAATCATTTTTTGAAAGGACATTAGATGAATAAATTAAAGATAGCTATAGTCATATGAAAAAAATGCTCTAACTCACTATGGAATAGAGAAATATAAGTTAAAACTATTCTGAGGTACTACATCACACCACATCAGACTGGCCAATATGACAGAAAGGGAAAATGATAAATGTTGGAGATGATGTGATAAAATTGGGCACTAATGCATTCTTGGTGGAGTTGTGAACTGATCCAACCATTCTGAAGAGCAATTTGGAACTATGCTGAAAAGGGAATCAAACTGTGCATACCTTTGATCCAGCAATGCCTCTACTACATATGTATCCCAAACTGATCATAAAAAAAGGGGGAAAGGAACTACAAAAATATTTATAGCAGCTCTCTTTGTGGTGGTCAAGAATTGGAAAGTGAGGGCATGCCCATCAATTGAGGAATGACTGAACAACTTGTGGTATATGAATGTAATGGAGTACTATTGTGCTATAAGAAATGATGAGTAGGCAAAGTTCAGAAAAAAACTGTAAAGACTTACACGAACTGACACTGAGTGAAGTGAGCTGAACCAGGAGAGCATTGTACACATTAACAGCAACACTGTTCAATGATCAACTATGACTGATTTAGCTTTTCTCTGCAATACAATGATCCAAGACAATTCCAAAAGACTAATGACAGAAAATGCCATCCAGATCCAAAGATAGAACTGTGAAGTCTGAATGCTGATTGAAGCACATACTATTTTCACTTTTCTTGTTTTTTGTTTCCTATGGCTTTTCCATTTTGTTTTGTTTCTTCTTTCACAACATAAATAATGTGTAAATGTTTACATGATTACACATATATAACCCTATATCACACTGTTTGCCATCTTGGGGAGGGTAAAGGGATGGAGGGAGAAAAAATTTGGAACTCAAAATCTTATTAAAAAAAGAATGCTGAAAACCATCTTTATATGTAATTGGAAAAAATAAAATACTGTTTACCAAAAAAGTGCATTTGAAAATTGTTCATGGGTATATGATATCAGAGTATTTTTTTATCTGAATATATATAGTTTTATCTCATTTTTATTTTTATGTGGTTTTGTTCCAGATATTACCCGAAAATATAGGACCAGAATTTACGCTGCTTTACCAATTTCTCATGTGACAAAGTATTTTACTCAGATAGCGATTACTGTAACAAATAACAGTTGGAGCCTAAAGCTGTGATACACAGAGCAGATGTACTGTGAAACACTTTATTATAGGGCCCTAACAAATTATTAGAATAAATAAATATTGAACAAATAAAACTATAATCATTGAAACTATTAAGGAAACTGATGAAAATTATGATATATCTTATTAATAGAAAAAATCTGAAAATACGGTTGCAAAGAACTATATATAGGTGATGGGTTATTGTTGTGTCAATTACCAGTCTATCCATCTATTATTTATTTATCTATATTTTATGTTGTAGAATGAAAAAAGGAAAGATTTCATCACTTTGGATTTTTGTCAGTCTTCAGAGAGCTAAACGGTCAAGATGGTTAAAAAGGTTTTTTACTTGTTTTCCTACTATTTTACCATGATACTACGCAATTTCAGAAAAAACAAATAAAGCACAGTGCATTAAATGAACTTTGGACCTGTGACTTTTCCAAATACTTAAAAATAGTAGCTGTAGTAAATGTACTGCTTTAAGAGAACCAATAATACAATGGAACAGAAAGATATATCATTCCTTTGGGGGAGGACATCAGTATAGCATCTTTATTAAAAATAAAACTACTTTAAGTAAGCCTTATAATTGATTATTAATCCAAATGGTCTGTTTATTTTAAGCCAAGTTTACTCTCATATCTTAGAAAATATTTTTCATATGAAATATTAGACTAAAAAGCAAAGTAAACTTTGAAAATAGTGCCTTTTACGTCGGCAATTCCTTCTAATTGAAGCTTATGATTTGTAAATGGCCTCTGAATTATTCAGAATTCATTTAGTTGGCCTAAAGAAAATGTATGGATGATCAAACTAAAGTAAATCACGTGAATGCTATAGCAACATTCCCCCTATTCCAACTCAGATTTAACTTTCTGAGTTTTAAAGAATTAAAGGAGCCAACAGTTTTTTATTAATAATATATCCTCACAAATAGAGTGAATTTGGACACATAGTCTACATAGTTTACAAAAGTTATGCTAATAAACATAATAAAATGTAAATCAATGAAATAAAAACTTGAGTAAAATTCCTGCAAGTAGTATAGTCTAGCAGGGGAAGTAAAGAATGATTCATTAGTCAAGTACCAATTATTTACAAGTCACTTAAAATCTCTAGGCCTGAATCATCTCATTTCCAAAACTGGAAAAATAATAACTATTTTTCCGGAATGCCCTGAGGATAAATGACACAATAAGTATGAATCCTTCTGAGTGCTCTGAACACCACAGAAGGCCACATAATTTCAAGATATAGGAGCTCCACATTCCGAAAAATAGTAAGTCAAGCTAGAATTTCAATTAGAGGCCATTACCTTATTTTTTATAAATGGGGCAACAATGAGAAATTATCATTTTCAAAATGTAGATGAATTAATTAAATCTGATAATAGGAACTAGTCCTCTACTAGCTCAAAGTACTACATAATAAATTTTAAGACAGAATTATGGGTATCAAAAGTTCATTTCATTTCATTCATAATTATATTCAAGAACCTTTCATATTAAAATATCATTATTATTTCAATATTTCTACAGTACTCCAATGAATCTGTATTATCATGAATGTGGGTACTCTTTCCAAGAGTATGGATCATAACTGACTCATGACTCTCAGTACAAATCTAGTACAATTTTTCTCAATGTCCTCTTGTAAATCCTCCATACAGGGTCTAATTAATATGTCTTTCTTTATATTGCTTGACAGAGTATAATTACAAATGAAGTATGTGGACCATCCTTGAGTTATTCTTGTTTCTGATAATATACACACGCACACGCACACGCACATGCGCGCACACACACACACACACACACACACACACACACACACACACCACTTCTCTATTGGTCTTTGGGTAATCACCTTTAATTCATCAAAGTCTGTGGCATTCAATGATTCATGAAGATTACTAGTTTTAACAAGATGGCCCCTTCATTTCAAGAAGTTTGTGTTCCATTAAAAGAACTGTGTAGTTCTCAAAGACAACTGGCTTGGTATCTTCAATCTCTTCAAACACGGGTCCAATTCATTGTCCATCTTAGTAACTTTTTAAGACATATGTATTTTATAGGTTGTCATTCAACTGCATGTTATGGTCTAGACAAGAGACATTCTCTATCCCCTTTATTTTTCTTTTGATGTACTTAGGTCAGATTCTTTTGAGTAATTATAGATTTCATATGTTACAGAGAAAAAGACTTTGGATTTTAGGTTAGAGGTCTTGGCTCATATCTCACTTTTGATTCCCTGTGTGAACTTAAAAAGGTGTTTTTTTTTTCTCCTTCTTTTGGCCTCAGCTTCCTCATCTATAAAAAAGAGAGGGTCAGACTAAACGATCTCAAAATCCCCTTCTATATCAAAAGCTAAGATCCTAGAATCATTTAGGAGGCCTTGGACATTTGTTCTTAAGCTTGATGTAGTCAGCAAAATGTCATCTGCAAATGTGATTGTTAATATCTAGCAGAGTAGTATAAAACAGGAATGATACTCCTCATAACCACTAGTCATCTTCCTTAAGGTTTTATAAATGAGTTTCTATAAAAAAAAACAAAACACAGTCTTGTCTTGATTAACACATCCATCTACTTGGCAAGGAGATCAAATATTTATTGGCAAAGGCAGTTTTCAGGATCTTTTATTCTTGTTGTGATGTTTGGTTTACCTCAATTAAACTAACTTAGAAAATGGTGATGGCCTGCATCTATACCTGTTCTTCAATCCATTTTGTAGTGCCAACAGTTAATTTAAATGGGCCAGTTGAAGGAGGCTTACTTATGTAAAAGGTAATGATTTTGATCTTTAACAAATAGACAGTCTGACTGCATATATAATTTTTTTTTGTTTTTGGAGGGCAATTGAGGTTAAGTGACTTGCCCAAGGTCATATGGCTAGTTTTTGTGTTAAGTGTCTGAAGCCGGATTTGAATACAGGTTATCTTGACTCCGGGATTGGTGCTCTATTCACTGTGCCACCTAGCTGCCCCAAGCATATATAAAATTGATTTAGAAATAACTTACACATCAGTTATGTTATTTCCTGTTTGAACATAATCAATTAATTTCTCATTTTGTTAGTTCTTAAAATGTTCAGAGGCTCCTGATTTTCTTTTGTGTAGAAGTTAGCCATATATCATATTATAAACAAATATGTGTGTAAATATGTATATGTATGTGTGCATATATATATGCATATACATACACACATGCATACAATGGGTTGTGGCTAGTATCAATGTATTTTAATTGTATAGCTAAAAATCGCCACATATTATTCATATATGTAAGTCTACAAACTTTTGGCTTCTCTTTTAATATGAAATGACCAAGTGCACCATGGAATAATATTTCTTATTGCTTTTAGATGTACAATGAACCAATTCCACTAATGCTTTTGTTTTCCTTTCCAATGAAAACCTGTGAACCATCTTTTCACTTGACTTTTGTAGTTTAATAATAGGTTGTCATAAACAAACTTCTTCACCAAGTAGACAGCCCAATGGTTTTGGGCCCCTCCACACTTTGCTCAGTTGCTCCCCAGAAAGCAGTCCGAATCTTCCAGATATAACAAAGTTGCAGAGAACCAAGAGCAACCTCCACATCATGATGAGACATCCCAATGGGATTTTATAGAGGATTTCAATTATCTCCCATGAATGAGGAAATCCCAATGAATGTAGATCACAACTTGTTACCATTATTAAAATCTAAAAAGGAAAGAAAAATGTACACATCCTCCAAAATTATCATCAACAATCATACAAAAAAGGGAATCACAAGGAAACCAAATAAAACATGGTTCTGCCAATTTTTTTTTAAAAAGAAGTACTTTCAACTGTGCAGAGAAGCATAGCTTACAGGGAAAAATTATTACATTCTGGATAATCCAACGACATGATGAAAACATTTCTTAAAAAGAAGCCCAATTAATTTATTCTTTTCATCACAGCCATTTCCTTCTGAGGAGACTATCCACTTAAAATGCCAATTATAAGCAGCAACAACAAAAGATTAGCCAGTTTAGATTTGAATGAACCTGTAAGAAAAAGAATGATATAAGAAATACAACATACCCTTACTATAAACGTTGGAGAAAGCAATGGTAAACCACTTTAGTGTCTTTGTCAAAAAAACAACAAATGGGGTCATTAAGAGTCAGACAAGACTGAAAAAATACTGAACAACAACAACCATAAGTGTAATACAATGAGTATGTTTGAGTGCCTACAATTAGCCATGCATGGTACTAGATGCCAGGGAGGGGTGGAGAAAGGAGAGGAACAAGCCAAATCTATTCTATGTTGACATCTTTGCCCTGAAAGGCCTTAACAATCATTTTATAAATCAATTAGCAGACCTGAAGAGGAAAAACATTGGCTAACAATAAACAACAGATTTTGTTACATGATGTAAATAGTCTAAATTTGAAAAAGCACACCAACGACTAATTACTCATAGTCTTTTGAGATGAAATGCACCTAGACACTATGCAAATCACAAAGAAAGGTGCTAAGGAAACTTTATAGTGTCAATAGACAACCCTTTTGGGGGTCTTAGATTCTGATAGGCATTCATTAGAATACTAAGAAAGGTTATAGAGAATCTTCACAATTATGTGGCTACAGATGTGTCCTGCATTGGAATATCTAGTGATGTGTGAGATAACATAGGGTAATAAGGACTTTTGTGGAATTCAAGGAAAAGTTTAATAGCATCCTAACAATTCTCAAAATGTCAAATCAGTGGCCTAACCAGGAGAAACTGCAGAATTTACTTTCTAGAGACTGCCCGCTATGTGTGTCTAATACTCACAACCTCCCACAACATTAGATCCAAAGCCTAACTTCCTTGGTTCTGCTAGCACAAGAATGCTCTACACATTTCCTTGCACAACCAAAAATATCCAGTGATTATCCTGAGAGCATAGCAGCTTACTCTCTGATACGGAGTGCAGAGATTGAGGTAGAGAATGTTGCACATCTGATAGAGTCCTTGAATAATGAGGAAGCATCCTGGCTCTCTCCTTCTCCAATTCTTTCACCTTCTTCTTTCCTTCTTTCATATCTACTTTCTCTATTATATATAAAAAGAAAAAAATTATATTCAGTCCTATCTCAAAACCTCAAATGCATATTTTATTGAAAGGACAGGGCAAATGAAAAAAATTTTTCAACTATAGTAACAGAGTCTCCAGAGTCCTTTGAAACATAACTGCCCAACATTTAGAAATACCCCAAACAATCAAGAAAAATTACTACTGAATTGACTAGATACTTGAAAGTTTAAGGATACAGTCTGAAATACTTTACTTAGAGGTTGTGTCAAAAAAAAAATTAAATACTATGAAGATGCTGTTATCATTATCATACTGATGCAAAGATAGGCCAGGCCTAAAAACCAAATTTGTTCAAGGAGGGGGGACAATATATATATAAATAGATAGATAGATAGATAGATAGATAGATAGATATACACAAACACACATATACATATATACACATAAAACACATACATATATATGTATGTATATACAGATATATGTATATGTAGAATACATCCATATACTTACATACTATATAGGTAATAGAAATCTGTCTTACCAAAAAGGGAAGCAGAAGGTGAAGGAGAAAAGAGAGATAAAATGAAGGGTAGATAAAAGGCAGTGGTCAGAAGCAAAACAGACTATATAGGAGGGATAGGATAAAAAGAGAAAAAGAAGAAAATAGGATGGCAAGAATTCCACAGTTGGTAATCATAATTGTAAAGGTTAATGGGATAAATTCACCCATAAAACTGAAGCATATAGAAGAATGGATTAGAAACCAGAAACCACAAGTATTTTTGTTTTAAAAGAGCATATTTGAAACAGAAAGACACACAGAGTCAAAACAAATGACTCAAGTAGAATCTATCATGCTTCAGTTTAAGTTAAAAAGGCCATAGTGGAGGCAGAGCCAAGGCGGCAGTATAGAAGCACGAAAACTCCACGAGCACCCCGCCCCCATAACCACCTCAAATGCCTATAAAATATGACTCTAAAAAAATTTTAAAGCTACAGAACCCACAAAGTGACAGAGAAAAACAAATCTCTCACTGAAGGCAGCCCAGCAGGTAGATAGGAAGGGTCCATAGAAGCATGCTGGGAGCTGAGCCCAGCCCTGCCATGAGCCTGTAGTTTTAGCCCCAGGGTGGCCCTGACTAGCAGTGACTGGAGCAGACTTTGGGAGAGTGGATCACCAGCAGCTGAGGTGGTTTGCAGAATTATCAACCCATAAATGCCAAAGACAATGTAAAAGGTCAGTGAAGAACTCTGTTGGAACTGGGGGAGATGGAACATGGTCTGGCTTCTACCTATGGAGTGAGAAGCAGCGGAGATGCTGTAGCCGTGCAGCTGCCACCGCATGGCTGCTTTAGAACTCCTGGCCTGCAGATCGCAGGGGGACCAAGTGACCATTCAGAAGGTAATCACTCTTGCTTTAACCTGCCTCGATCTGGATTGTGGTTTTGGGCGGTGGTCCTGAAGTATGTGACCAGTGAGCCAGAGTTTGTGCAGGCAGCAGAGAGGGCACCCAACTAATAGCTCTGGCAGCTGTGAAAACCTCAGCAATTTGGAACAAAGCTCTCCTCTCTGGAAGCAGAGTTCTACTGAGGCAAAGAGCTCAAAGGTCAAGTAATTGAGTGGCAACATGAGCAAGCAAAGGAAGCAAAGCAAACACAGCACTCAAACCTTAGATTCCTATTTTGGGGACAAAAAGGATCAAAGCATGGAACAGGGGGAGGACAACAGTCAGAACTCCTGCACCAAAAGCTTCCAAGAAAAATATGAACTGGTTATACAGGCCATGGAGGAGCTCAAGAAGGATTTTTAAAAACAAGTAAAAGAAGTGGAAGAAAAATTGGGAAGAGAAATGAGAATGATGCAAGAAAATCATGAAAAGAGAATCAACTATCTGACTGAAAAAAATAACACCTTAAAAAATAGATTAACTCAAATGGCAAAAGAGGCCAAAAAGCCAATGAGGAGAAGAATGCCTTAAAAAAAATGAATTTGTCAGATTGAAAAAGAATTTCAAAAGCTCACCAAAGAGAATAATTTCTTCAGAATTAGATGGGAGCAAATGGAAACTAATGACTTTATGAGAAATCAAGATACTATTGAACAGATCCAAACAAATTAAAAAGTAGAAGGCAATGTGAAATATCTCACTGGAAAAATCACTGACCTGGAAAATAGATCCAGGAGAGATAATTTTAAAATTATTGGACTACCTGAAAGCCATGATCAAAAAAAGAACCTAGAAATTACCCTTCAAGAAATTCTCAAAGAAAATGCCCTGATATTTTAGAATGAGAGGGCAAAACGGAAACTGAAAGAATTTACTGATCACTTCTTGAAAAAGACCTCAAATAGAAAACTCCTAGGAATATTATAACCAAGTTCCAGAGCTCCCAGATCAAGGAGAAAATATTACAAGCAGCCAAGAAGAAACAATTTGAATATTCTGGAAACACAATCAAGATAACACAAGATCTAGCAGCTTCCACATTAAGAGATCAAAGGGCTTAGAATATAATATTCCAGAGGTGAAAGGAGCTAGGATTGAAACCAAGTATCACTTACCCAACAAAATTGAGTATAATGTTTCAGGGAAAAATATGGACAGTCAATGAAATAGAGGATTTTCAAGCATTCTTGATGAGAAAATAGGAGTCGAATAGAAAATCTGACACTCAAATATAAGAAGGAAGAGAAACATGAGAAGGTAAACAGGGAAAAGAAATCATAAGGAACTTATCAAAGTTGAATTAGTTACATTCCTACATGGAAAAAACAATTATTGTAACTTATGAAACTTTTC
This sequence comes from Pseudochirops cupreus, assembly GCA_028627135.1. Lineage (NCBI taxonomy): Eukaryota > Metazoa > Chordata > Mammalia > Diprotodontia > Pseudocheiridae > Pseudochirops > Pseudochirops cupreus. Next base: position 305,376,025 of record CM053584.1, on the reverse strand, counting down.
TCAGCATGACAATAGTTGAAAGGAATATAAATGTGTACATATATATATATATATATATATATATATATATATATATATATATGCATACATACACATATATATGTCTATGATAGGAGGGTATATATGCATATGAATACATATGTGAGTGTGTGTATATATGTGTACAGGTATACTTAGACAGTGGGCACAGGATCAATTGAATAGGAAAGAATGATATTTTAAAAATAAAATTAAGAAGGGAGAGAGGAATATAATGAGAGGGGACAGGGAGAGACAGAATGGGGTAAATTATCTCATATAGAAGAGGGATAACTATTACAATGGAGGAAAAGAAGAGGAAGGCAAAAGTGAATGGGTCAATCTTACTCTCATTGAATTTGGCTTAAGGAGGGAATAACATACACACTAAATTGGGTATTTTACCCTACAGGAAAGTAGGGGGGAAGGGATTAAAAAGGAGAATGATAGAAGGGAGGGCAGATTGAGGGGGAGGGTAGTTAGAAGTCCACACTTTTGAAAAGGGACAGGCTCAAAGTAGAAAATAGAACAAGTTTGGGCAAGGGATAGGATGGAGGGAAATATAGTCAGTCTTTCACAATATATCCCCTATGGAAATGTTTTGCGTAACTACACATGTACAACCTATATTGAATTGCTCATCTTCCCAGTAAGGGTGGGAGATGAGGCAGGAAGGGAAAGAATCTGGAATTCAAATTTTTAAAATCAAATGTTTAAAAAATCATTATTATAATTTTTTTTTACATGCAACTGGGAAATAAGATATACAGGCACTGGAGTATAGACATCCATCTTGCCCCAATGGAAAGTTCGAGGGGCATGGGGGAAAATACAGGAGAGAGAATATTTGGAGAGGGGGTATTCAGTGGGATTGCTGTTTGGTGTGGTGGGTAGGGGGAAGATGGGGAGAAAATTTGTAACTCAAAAATCTTGTGGAAATGAATGTTGTAAACTAAAAATAAACATAAAATTTAATTTTAAAAAAAGAATCCAAATAGGTTTGTATCAAGGTCCTCTGACTCCAGAACTAGAAATCCTTCTACTGTACCAAGCTGCTTTTTTTTTCTTTTTTTCAAATTTATTTTACTTTTAATTCATGGAGTAAAACAAACTTTCCACAATATAGCACAATAAAAAAGATTATGGCACATGAAACTGCAAATCTACCATGTACAACTTGCTATTCCCTTCCAACATAAGACAAAGTTTTCATATTAAAAAAATAAATAAATAAAAAAGGCCATAGTGGCAATCATGATCTCAAAAGCAGAAACAGATCTAGTTAAAGGAGATAAGTAGAGAAAAAACATCTTGCTAAAAGTCATCATAGACAAATGAAGTAATATTGATACTAAACATATATGCACCAAATGGCATAGTATCCATATTCTTAGAGGAAAAGTTAAATGAATTACAGGAAGAAATATAGTAAAACTATACTGGTGGAAGATCTCAACTTTTCTCTCTCAGAGTTAGATAAGTCTAACTATAAAATAAATAAGAAAGAAGTCAAGAGGATGAACAAAATCTGAGAAAAAAAATACATATGCTAGACCTCTAGAGAAAAATGAATGGAAATACAAAGGAGTATAAATTTTTCTGAACTGTATACAGAACCTTCACAAAAACTGACCCATGTGTTAGAGCATTAAAAGATCACAAGCAAATGCAGAAAAGCAGAAATATTAAATGCACCCTTTTTCAGACCATAATGCAATGAAAAAAAAAAACTTAATAAAGAACCTTGGAAGGATAGATTAGAAGTTCATTGGAAACTGAATTATATAATTCTAAAGAATGGGGGGTAAAAGATCAAATCACAGAAACACTCAATAATTTCATTATAGAAAATGACAATATTCCAAAATTTGTGGGATGCAGGCAAACCAGTACATAGCGAAAAATTTGTATCTCTAAATGAATACATCAATAAAAGAGAGAAAGAGCAAATCAATGAATTGGGGATATAATTAAAAAGCTAGAAAAAGAACAAATTAAAAGCACCCAACTAAACACCAAAGTGTAAATCCTGTAAAAACAGAATTAAGATAAAATTGAAAGTAAAAAAACATGTAATTAATGCACAAAACTAGGAGATGATTTTATAAATAAAAACAGATAAACCATTGGTTAATTTGATTAAAAAGAAAAAAGAAGAAAACCAAATTACTAGTATCAAAAATGAAAAGAATGAGTGCATCACCAATGAGCAATTAAAGCAATTATCAGGTGCTATTTTGCCCAATTATATGCCAGTAAAACTGACAATCTAAGTGAAATGGAAAAATATTTACAAAAATACAAACTGCCCAGATTAAGAGAAGACAAAATCCTATTTTAGAAAAAGATATTGAACAAGCTATCAATTAGCACCCTAAGATAAAAACCCAAGGACCAGATGGATTTACAAGTGAATTCTACCAAACGTTAAGGAACAATCAATCCCAATACTATATAACCTATCTGAAAAATAGGTAAAGAAGGAGTCCTATCAAATTGCTCATGACACAAATATACAGTTTTGATATCTAAACCAGGGAGAGCAAAAAGAAAGAAAGAAAACTAATGGCCAGAATCCTTAATAAATAATGATGCAAAAATATTAAATAAAATACTAGCATGGAGATTACAGTATCATGTCATAAATATCTTATTCTATGATGAAGTGAGATTTATACCAGAAATGCAGGATGATTCAATATTTGAAATATTATCAGCATAACTGACCACATCAATAACAAAAACAAGAAAAATCATATGATTAAATCGACAGATGCAGAAAAAGACTTTGACAAGATACAGTACTCATTCTTATTACAAACACTAGGAATAACAGGAATCAATGAAGTCTTTCTTAAAACGATAAGTAAAAGCAAAAGCAACCATTATCAGTAACAGGGATAAATGTGATGGCTTCCCAACAAGATCAAGGGTGAAGCAAGGATGTCCACTGTAACACCTATTATCCAATATTGTACTAGAAATGAAAGCTATAGCAGCAAGACAAGAAAAAGAAACTGAAGGAATAAAAACAGACAATGAAGAAACAAAGCAATGACTTTACAAATGATATGACGGTATACTTAGAGAACCCTAGAGAATCAAAGAAAACAAACTAGTTGAAACCATTAACAACTTTAGCAATTAACCCACATAAATTATCAGCATTTCTATATCACCAACAAAGCATGAACCATCATGAAGAGAAAGAGGAATTGCATCTAAAATAACTGCAAACAATATAAAATACTTGGGAGTCTACCTGCAAAAGCAAACATTGGGATTATGTTAACACAATTGCAACATACTTCACACAAATAAAGACCATTCTATACAACTGGAGAAAATAATTTGCTCATAATTTGCTGAGCCAATATAATAAAAACAACAATTAATTTATTCAGTGCCATACCAATCAAACTACTAGAGATTTTTTTATACAGCTAGAAAAGATAACAAATATTATCTGGAAGAACAAGAGGTCAATAATATCAAGGCAAGCAATGGAAAAAAACATGAAGAAAGGTGACCTAGCAGTTTCAGATTTCAAAATATATTAAGAAGTGGTAATCATCAAAACAATGTGGTCCTGGCTAAGATTTAAAGTGGAGTAGAATAAACAGATAATACACAGTAGTAAATGAACAAAGTAATCTAGTGTTAATAAATCCAAAGATCCAAACTTTTGGGGTAAGAACTCAACATTTGACAAAAATTGCTGAGAAAACTGCAAAGCTTTAAAATGGAAACAAAAATATTTATGTGCCAGAGCCCTTTGTAAACTACTTAACTCATTTTCAAATTGGTTGGTGAAGCAAGTTGTTTTTAAAAGTGTAGTCACATAGTTTCTTAGTTACCAAATTCTTAGTTACCAAAATTTTTTAACACAAAGATAAATAAACATGTACTGATATCCACATACTGTTATTGTTGTTTAGTCATTTTAGTTAGGTCCGACTCTCCGTCATCCCATTTTAGATTTTCTTGGCACTGATACTGGAGTGGTTTGTGATTTCCTTCGCCAGCCCATTTTATAGATGAGGAATTAAGGCAAGCCGTATTAAGTTACTTGTCCAAGGTGACAGCTAGAAAGTGTCTGAGGCTGGATTTGAACTCAGAAAGGTGAATATTTCTGATTCCACACCCAACACTCTATCCACTGTGTCACCCAGCTGCCCCATGGAAAAAATGGAAAAGAAACTGCTAAAATATTCTGGGTATTTTTCAAACCATAAACTTCCCAAGCTAAGTTCATCTAAAATGCGTCAATGTTTATTTTACTATTAATACTATATTTAATTCCAAATTCCATATGTGAATTTATATTCATTAGAATAGTGTCTACATGAAAGACATAAAAGAAATATAAGGCAAATGTTGTTGGGGGTGGCACAGTGAATAGAGCACCTGCCCTGGAGTTAGGAGGCCCTGAGTTCAAATGTGACCTCAGACACTTAATATTTACTAGCCATATGACCTTGGACAAGTCACTTAACCTGAATTGCCCTGCCTTCCCCCCTCCAAAAAGGAAAAAAAAAAAAGGAAGAAAGAAATATAAGGCATAGCACATTATAATTATAGTTAACTTTTCCATACTGTTACCCCTTTTAAAAAATTAGATTTACTTAGAAAGCTATAGAACTGGACATTTTTCTTTTTCCTTTCTTTTTGTATTTGTTTATTGTTTTCACTTATTTTTCAAATGTGAAATTCCTTCCCTATAATTTGATACTGAAGTCAAGTTTTTTCTCCTGATTAAATATTTTTAATTAACCAATTATGATATTTGTTTTTCTCCGACAAGTAATACTTTTTTTTTAATATATTGAATTGAAACTGGTTATCCCAATGTCTTCTTATAAAACAAAGACCAGAAATTCAATATTTAAAACTGGAGAATTTTTTTAAAGTTTTCTTAAAGAGCAAAAAACAGAAACACATCAAAAAAATACACTTTAGATTGTAAGAATTTAGCATGGAGCATGTCTCTTTACATTCTTCAGTTTTTAAATAGTATTTCTAGGCATATAAATACTAGGGAAATTATCAGGTATTTAATTCAACAATGATTATAAAATCGTTGCAAATAATATCTAGAGACTTTAATATTTTAAAATAACTGCCTACCTTTTCCAGATTTATCACCTTTATCAGCTCCTTTGCCCTGTGCGCTTTCACTTTTGCTTTCTTTTCCTTCTCTTCCACCTCTTTCTTCTCTTCCATTTTTTCCACCTCTTTCATCTCTTCCATTTTTTCCACTTCTTTCCTCTCTTCCATTTCTTCCACCTCTTTCTTCTCTTCCATTTTTTCCACCTCTTTCTTCTCTTCCATTTTTTCCACCTCTTTCCTCTCTTCCATTTTTTCCACTTCTTTCCTCTCTTCCATTTTTTCCACCTCTTTCATCTTTCCCATTTTTTCCATCCTTGCCATCTTTTCCATCTTTAGAATCTTTTCCATCTTTCGATTTTGACTGTGACAGTTTTTCAGAACTGCTGTCCTCTGCTAGTTTAAACTCTGGCAATATTTCTTTCAAGAACTCCCATATTTTGTCCAAATATCCTTGGCTTAAAAACAGATATGTCAATATTTAGTTTTTGCCAAATGAAACTTTTTTCTCTTCATCTAAAGTACATTTGCTAGCAAGTCAGTCTTACAAATGGTATTCTGTTTCAAGTATCATTGCAGCTGTTTAAAATTTACTGAACCCTTATTTTTATATTAACACTCAGAACAGAAAAGAAAGCACTTTAAGTAGGTGTTTGATATAGTATTCTGATCCTAGAAGAGCAATTTTAATAGTTATTAATTCCATAATGATTCTCATTATACTAATTCTTATGTATCACTGAGATAATTAGATTGGCTATCATGTTGGGCAAGATTTCTAAGACAATCTCACTTTGACAGACAGGTTGATAGACATAGGCCATAAGTCCCACCCTAGAAACTCCTGGTTATGCCCTTGGTATGACCACACTCCAAATGTTGGCAATAGCAGCAAGCTGTATTAAGAAAGCCCCAGTGAAGCAAAGTAGCCAGATGTCCTGCCTTGTCCAACTGAATTATGTTCAAAACAAGTTTCCTAAAGTTGCTATAATTTGTTATTCCTCTTTTTCTGTTATAAAAATAAACTCTGTAATCCACTCCTTTATATCTGACTACTGAGGAATTAGATGACCTGATTTGTTGGCAACTGCTAGCCTTGCAAATAAATCACTATACTCCAAAGCTTTGAGCCTCAGACTTTTCTATTTCTGATTTTAAATCAACACAGCACAAAGTCCAGACGTCCTTTACTTGGCTAGCATTCAAGGTTTTCTCAATTCTGATCCCAGTCTACCTACCCAAATTTCTCCCATCACTCCCAGCAATCGAGTCTACTGCTCAGTAAAGAAATTATGCCATATTTTGTTAGTTATTATATTAGCTTCAAAATGTTGAGAAAGGGTCTGACTTCTTTTAAAAAATAAAGTTGAATAATTCATCTAAGATATCAGCACTGAATGAATAAATTAGAAATGAGGGGCAAATGTAATAAGACTATAGATTTCCTTTAAGGGGCAGTTCTGAGGAGAAAACAAAAAGAAATCAGAGGCTTGGAACCTTAGGTAGCTGGATAGAAAATTGAGAATGGAAGAAACTAAGAGTCACTTGAAAGCAGTTAGTGCTCAGAGTGAGCATCTAGGAGTTACTAAAAGTATTTCGCACCTAGATGTCATTTATTTAAAACATATATATCTCTTTTTCTGAAAGGGCCAAGAATATTGCAAAAACCGACAAGTTTCTAACCAATAAGGTCAGAAATCATGAAAATTATCTGAGGCAGTCCAAAGACAGGACAAAGATGCATAAAGAAGTATTTAGAAGCATATATTAAAATCCACTGGAGAAGGAAATGTTAAACCACTCTAGTATCTTTGCCAAGAAAACCCTATGGACAAATGGTGTGCTATAATCCACTGGGTCATGAAGAGTTGGACATGACTGAATGACTAAATGAATGCAGGTAATTAACAGAATATTTAATTATACTTAGGAGGGTTTTTTTTTAACCCTTACACTTATGTGGTTATATTCTGATTTATAAGTAGGAAGTATGGTTAAAACAACATGGTAAAGACAGACAAATCTCTTTTCAATGGCTCTGAAATCAGAGGACCTGGGTTCAAAGATTGCCTCCAATAATTTACTGCCTATATGATTTAGGAAAGTCATTTAACCTCTCTGTGCCTCAGTTTCCTCACCTGTAAAATGAGGGGATTGGATTAAATAGTCCTTTACATCTCTAAGTCAAAATTTTACGATCCTATTTGTACCATGTGTATTCCCACTCCAGGCCTATGCACATAGCATTTCTCTATAATTTCCTTCCTCCCTTTGCTTAGTCAAATCCTACTAATTCTTTAAGGCCAAGCTCAAATTTTATTTTCTCAATAAAACTTTTCCTGAGCCCATGTTTTATACTGACTGCAAAATATGCATCTTTTAATGATACAAAAGCCTCAAGGGCCTGTCCTGTTGTAGGTCTTCATTAATTCAGGATGCCCAAAGAAGAATTCAATTCCTTTGAACCTAAAACAATCCTTTCTCCAAACTTTTTGTTTCCATTAGAAATATTACCATTCTTCTAGCCACCCAGGTTCATTTATTAGCCACTTCTAGGCAAGGTATTGTGCTAGGTACTGGGGGTTCAAAGAAAAATAAGTATCTATGTCGTATGCCATAAATAGAAATAAGGGGAATATGAAGAAAATTGAAGAGGGAGAGAGTATTAACAATTTGGAATTATTCAGAGAGGAAATGGCATCTGTACTGACAGTTTAAGCAAGACAAGGATTCTGAGAGATAGAGACTAGAAAAGAGTTCATTTCCAGAACAGGACGAACAGATAGAAAGTACACAAAGTTAGGAAATGGTTGGTAGTCTAGCTTTGCTGTAAGGTAGAAATCATGAAGATGAATAGTATGAAATAAGGTTAGAAAAGTAGGCAGGAACCAAACTGAGGAGGGGGCTTAGATGCCAAGCTAAGGAATTTATATACTCTATGCTTTAGAAAATAATCATTCAAGGTTTTTGAGCAAGGGGGTACATTGCCGGTCTGTCTCTCTGGACATCTCTGTTTGTCCGTCCCTCTTATGCATGCATACACACACACACACACACTTTCTTCCATTTCCCTAAATTCAATATCCCATTTTACTATTCTTGGGTTCAGGTTCTCTTACATTTCTTGGTACTGTGAAGAATACCCCCAAAGGAATTGGTACATTTGTTCAGCTAACTAACCCCCTGATGTTTTTACCAATTAAATTGTTCAGAGAAACTTCCTTCTTACAGGGATAGAGACTAGACCTATGATTTCATTGATAGAGAGAACTCCAGATGAGGCAACTCTACCAATGCAGGTCAGTACCTTCTTTGTATCTTTTACCCTTAGAGAGATTCATAGAAAATGAAGAGGGTTAAGTAGCTTTCATAGTCAAACAATCAGTATGTCATCCAGACTTGAACCTAGGTCTTTGAAGTTCCAAGAGAAGCTCTCCATCCACTACCTCATGTTGCCTTATGGTCATCGACTAATTTATTTAGATCCTAACCCTCCTCTTTGGCCTTGTAGTAATTTCTCCAATTGCTTTTGGATTGTCTATGACAAGCCAGGAACCTTTTGTGATACTATGCATAGACACACAAGTACAGTATGTCATTAGATGCTGCCTTTTCCTTCTGATTCTTGTCTTCTCCGGGCTAGTTTACTGCTTCCTTTCTCTTTCTACTCCTCCTGATTCTCCAAGTGCTTTCAATCCTATTACTCTTTTATTATTTCTTATCCTACACATAATCCCTACAAGTATGGCAAGTATTTCCAGCAGTGTCAAGAAACAACTAGGTGATGGCTAGGTCCTGTATATAACAGGTCTCATGCCCTAAATTCATCTTTATTTTTTCATTCATCCCCCTCCTTTCAAAGCCAATCAGTAACCAAATATGATCAATTCAAATTATGTGACATCTCTTACATCCCCCCAATTCACATGAAGACAGCTCAAAATAAGACCTTCATGTCTGTCTTCACACATGCAAAAAGTTTCCTATCATGTCTCTTTGCTTACATCCTCTAAGTGCTATTCAATGGTTTCAGTTGTGTCTGACTCTTTGTGATCCCATTTGAGGTTTTTTGTTAAAGATACTGGAGTGCTTTGCTATTCTCTCCTCCTGCACATTTTAGAGATGAGGAAACTGAGGAAAACAGGGTTAAGTGACTTGCCCAGGGTCACATGGCTAGTAAGTATCTAAAGCCAAATTTGAACTCAGGTTCTCCTAACTGCAGGCCCAATGTTCTGTCCATTGCACTAGCTAGCTGCCAAAATAATCTTCCTAATGCACACAAATGACCATGCTACTTTCTTTAGATTCCTTCTTGCCTCCAAAATAAAACCTAATCTTCTTAGGAGAGACACATGCCTGTCCTATCTCAGGGTGGAGATGTGGGGAGGAAGCAAAAGTCCAGGATGAGTTATACATGCCTACTGTGATACTATAGGACTTGAGTAATACCAAATCATCTACAAACCACTCTCTATTGCTGTCTTTCACAATTTTATTCCTTTACTCAATATATTTTTAGAACTGCCCTCCCCCCCCCCCCAATCTATACCAAATAAGCTTCTCGGTCTGTCATTCTAGGTCCTCCACAATTTAGTCCAACCTACCACTTTAACCTCAGAATTAACATCCACTGAATTAGTAAAATGACAAAACATGGGATCATTATAGAGGCTTTGGAGGAAAAAAAAATTCACTTTTTATAGAGCTATTAATTGGTTCAAATGTTCTGAAAAAATAGTATGGACCTGTTATTCAACAAAAGTAACTAAACTGTTCACTCCCTTTGATCTCTTAGAGATCCTACTATTTGCAGAAATATGCCTAAAAATGTTCAGAGTTGCATTATTTGAAATGACAAAAGTTAGAAAACAAAACATAGGCCCAATAATACAGGAATAGCTAAAAAAAAATACTATAGGATGATCAATGAATATTATTTAACCATATGGGATGACAAATAGAAAGAATTCAAGGAAATAAAGAAAAGCCTTTATTGAATGATGCAGAAAGTAGGAAGCAGAGATAAAAGAACATACAAATTGAATACAGCAATACAATTAAAGTGAACAACAAGAGGCAAAAAACAAAAACAACAAAGATATAAGTGGAGGAGAAACCTCAAGGAAGATACACATCTCTCCATTCCCCTTCATCATTTTACGCAGGGGATAATGAGGCTCAAAGAGAAGGAATGACAATCAAAGTCACACAGCGAATTAGTAGGAAAGACAAATCTAGGGCTCTAGTCTCAATATTATCGCTAACTATACTACCATCAATACTTTTAGTGTTTCTAATATCTATGGAAGAAAAAGATAATGGGAAACATTAAATCTCAATAATCTGTACATTTTTACTTTTAATAATCATTCCTGCTTTACTCATTCTATTTGTATATACAGTCAAGTATCATCTTTTTCCAATTGTAAGTTTTTTACTCTATCTTACATTAAGTCAGTCAAGACAATATCTCTTCAGAACACTGAAATACCTCAAGTGAGAAAATTTTTATTTCTTAGAATATCTGAGAATTTTTTTTTCTCACAGTAAAAGTATTTCTGTATCTATACATCCTGACTACTTAATAATCAGTTAAGACTGAAGTGGGTTTGGTTTTTTGGTCTCTGTTGGAGCAAATTAAGTTTATTAAATGTGAAAATAAAACAGGGGAGAGTTTCTTTTATTAAATAATCACTATTTTTATCATTCATAAATCAAATATTTCAGTAATTGTATCACAGTAAATGAAATCAGAAGCCTTTATGTTAAATTTCTCAAGTAATTGTTAGCTCTTAAAATGTTATCCAGCTCTTGGCCAGTACACAGTAGATGCTTAATAAATCCTTGCTAACTAAATAGCTATATGACACTATTCAAAACAAAACCTTTTTTGAATTTTACTCCTAAAGCCTTTTATTTTAAAAAAAATCTTTCAAAAAAAATAAATTACTAATTGTAATAAACAAATTTACCGGAGAGGAATAATTTCTGGTAACCATCCTGTAAGTGCATGAAGAATTGTGAATTCCCCTAACTCTCTTTGGTCAGCCATGTGGATGCTAGAAAAGAAAAGCCAACAAGTTTTTTCATGTTAACAAAATATCAAAACTCAGACAATTATTTAAGGAACAAGAAGTCATTGTTAAATAACTCTTTCTTAAACATGAGGAAACTTTATAACATCCATATTAATTGCCAATCATAGCTATAAGCTTCAGATATTGAGTCTAAATAAAATACAATTTTATCAATTGAGATAGTCCCATAAAAACATCCAAATATTATATAAGGCCCACAAAAAGAAGGAGAGAAACTCATGGAACTTCAGGAAGAAGCCAGCTCCTTCACTCTTCTTCAGCAAAAAAGTATCAGTGGTGTTAAAATTTCTTTTGGCATGATTTCAAATTAAATGTTAACAGTATCTTAAATAAATTTATTGTTGAGATGACTTTGAAATATTCATAATAATCAAACCTTTACATATATGATAATGATATTTAAATTTCACTACTTTAAGAAAAAAGAAATCATCTAGTTAAATCTCAGTTTCAAGGAAACTGGAATATCAACTGAAGCTTATATATGAAGAAAAATGAAGTCATACAAATAAGAAGAGGCACCATGGAGTAGCCATGAAGTCAGGAGGATAAGGGCTCAAGTACTATTCCTGACCCATACTGGTTGTGTAACCTTTGGATAAGCCACTTAACCTTTCAATGCTCTGAGCAATACTCTAAGTGTTTAAGCTACAGAGATGTCAACCTGCATTAGTTGAGAGAATTTCTTTACCCAGGAGTTTGCTATAGTAATGAAAGCACAAGTCCACTCCCTATCCCTAAGGAACACAATATAATTCCTCCCCCCAAAAAAATCATGCAACCTCAAGGTATTATAAATTATTGGTAATATTAGCAGGCTACTGACATAATTTTTGTAAAACTTGTCACACATCGTGACACATCACCTGAGTCTTCATTTATTAAGTGAAATAAAAGGAACCCTATTCTTCATAAGCTACCTACATATTATTTTGAAACACAGAGGTAAGGCAGCAAAGTCTCACTACAATTTTACAAGTCATTTATTTGATGATAAATTAAGCCAGCATCTGAATTATCTGGTTCTAGATGCTAGTGACAAGAGTACCGGATTTGGGAAATGCAGGATTGTTACCCTAGGGTAATCAAACCACAGTATGTTATATTATGCTACTGTTTGGCAGCACCACTTGAAATCAGAATCTTCCAATGTGCTTCTCAAAGGGAAACAAACTACTTATAAGGATTCAAGCTGGGCTTTGAAGATTTGTTTTAATTATTGGCCTTATGGTGTTCACATTCTCACTAGGTCTCTAAAGCTATTGTATATCATTTGCAGTCACTTCAGAAATAATTAGGAGTCTTTGTATGCCATTAAAACTGGATTTTTGATTTGGTTTGTTTTTATAGAAATACTGATATCTTGTTCCTTCAACATACTCAACATTTGTGAGCTTAATGATGGCTTTAGCTAATATCATTGGCCAAAGTTCAACGTCATGAGTTGTGGCTGGAAGTAATAATCTATTTTCTTCATCAAATGGTAGGGTGTCATCAACAGTTACCTTTCTCCAACAACCCTAAAAATAAGAAGAAATTTTAAACATGTAATGAAAATTTTTAAAGTCAGCCTCCAAGAATTTCTAATTATTTTAACCAGATTTTGTAATGCTACTGACTAAATAACCAGACTTAGATTTTTAGCAGATTTTTTATATTCTTGATACAAATAATAAATAGTATCTCTAATTAAAATGCAATGGCCAAGTACAAATACTATTAATATCACGGTTAGCACCTGCATCTGAAAAATGAGACAGGGATATCTAGCATCACCTCTGCTAAGAATTTCAAATTGCTCAGGAATTGGCATTTTGCTTCATGTATATTCAAAATGTAGGTGGAGTTGGGGGTGGATATGAGTGTAGGGGCAACAAACATCAGTGCAATCATGTTGCAAAATAGAAAAGCTAAAGAGATATACAGCTGAATTTTAAATAATGTCATTAATAAGTTTATCAACAAAAACATTACTAGTTTGCAGTTTTATCCCACTCGGCAATGATCAGATCTTTTGTGCCAAGTTTGAAAATTTTATGATAAAAGCCTTTTGCTTAAAGGACCGTGTTCATTCAACTTTTTAAACAAAATAGAAATTAAAATGGTTTCAAAGAGCATATGCAAAACATTGTGCTACTAAATGGTAAGTATAGGTAACTAAAGAGTCTAACGGTCATTCTTGGTCATTTTAAAATTCAAATTTGAGCAACTGTTTTTTATTTCTCATTCTGTTAGATTCAAGCATGCTACTCCTTCCATAAAATAAAGCTCTAATATTTTTATTCCCTAAATTCATAAATAATTTGCTTGAGGCAGCATAGCATAACAGATAGGACACTGGAATAAAGCCAAAACTACAGGACCTCAAATCTAACCTCAAAAACAAATGGACAAATTACAACCTCTCTATACCTCATCTACTTCATCTATAAATTGAGGTGGGAGGTGGGTTGGATATGATGATCACTTAGGTCCTTTCCAGCTCTAAACCTATGATCTTAGTAACATTCTTTTTTTAAAAAAATTATTTATTTTCTTGTTTACATCACTCATTTCCACAAGATTTTGAGTTACGAATTTTCTCCCCAGCTTTTCCCTACCCAACACCCCAAAACAGCGATCTCACTGTATGGCCCCCCTCCCCCAATATGCTCTCTATGTCCTCCCCCATCGCCCCTCTGACTTTCTGGTAGGGCAAGATGGGTCTCCCTACCCCAGTGCCTGTATATCTTAATTCCCAGTTGGATGTAGTTAATAATAATAACAATAACAATAATATATATATATACATATATATTTTTAACATTTGATTATAGAACTTTAA
>CM053584.1:305291278-305361479 GCA_028627135.1 Pseudochirops cupreus | reverse complement strand
ATGTATAGACAAAATGAATGCTATAATAACTTTAGAAAATTACGACTTAGAAAAAATAGCACTGAATGCCCACTGAAATAATATTTAATTTCTGTGTAATATATTGAATTATGAAATAATTTTCATAAAGAAGTCTAGTAACTTGTGCAATTTAACTACCAGGCTTGGTTTTCCTACTTTTGCAAATATACATATATTTTTATAGGCACTGATAATTATTAACTAGTTAAAAGGCACATTAAGATTTCCTACTATTTTATTTTGGAAGGCAAATATGTATAGACAAATCTGAAGCTATTAATTTTCTTAAGCAAGTTAAATTTTGGATATCAGATTTATTGTTCTATTATAGTCAGACGATTTGAAAAGTGTCCTGTTCCAAAGAAGTATGACAGAATAATACAAGACTGCTGAGATGTTTAATATAAATTGTATATGTTGTGTTTCAGATATAAAAATGATGCTATTGTATACTCAGTAGGATAGGAACTGTGTATATTTTTTCAATTTTGATATTGGGTGGTGATAAATCATCTACTTACACTTTCTTACTGGATTCCCTTTGTTGGTAAGAACCTATATGATGTAGCTGGTTCTTCCATAAATCTTAGAGGAACAAACATGTGAACTTGAAATTTTAGTCTTATACCCAACTCTCCCTCATCCTAAAAAGAAAAATCTTCAATTGACCATACAATTATCTAAAGATATTTGTCCTATCTCTTCTCCCTTTTTTAGCCAAATTTCTAGAAAATGTTATATACATTTATTTTCTTTGCTTCCTCTCCTCTCACTTATTTTTTAGCTTTCTTTAATCTGGATTCCAACCTCATCACTCAGTTAAAAAAAACTAGTGCAGTTCACTTAAGAATAAGGCTCACTTCTCCTCTACACATACCTCACTGCAGATTATATGTCCATTTCCTGTAAATAAGTCAAATGAAGTTTCATCTTTCACTACCACAGGAGTCTGAAAGGATAAAAAATTATGAGATTATTTAACAAAACAAAATCAATAAAAGTTATAGTTAATATTTATCAGAATGTTATAAAAATGGCAATGGTAAACGACCATTTTATCAACATGAAATTTAATCAGTTGTTTACATAAAGACAAAAATACAAAATACAAAAAAACCTATTTAATATGTTTCCTGAATTGAATTTGTTGGTCAGTAAATATCTGATAGCTAGGAAATTTTTTTTTTTATGTACAATGAAAAGAGAAGCAAATTGCAATAGTAAACAGAGAACTAACATTTAAGGCAGGAAGAACTGTGTTCACATACCACCTCTGATACACTAGCTATAGGATGTTGGACATTTCATGTAACCTCTTAGTGCCCAATACCACAGAAATTTCCCATCTTTACCAGCAGCAGTGCTCTATAACAATGAACACAGAAATCTACACCCACCCAAAGTTCCAAAAAGAAGTTGATAATATTTATGACAGATTGCTAACATAAACTAACTTCCAATTATTTTTAAGCAATCAACAGATTCACATCTGGGTAATGGACTAGAAGGATGTCAATGTCCTTGAAAGCAACTGAATAACTAGAAAGGACTGTGAGTTTTAGGGGAAAATAATGTTTTGTTTTGGACATGTTGAGCTTAAGATTCATAGAAGTCAGTCAATTTGTGGAACAGGACTGGAGTTCAGGGGAAAGACTGGGGCTTGTTATATAATCTGTAAGTCACTTGCACAAAAATGATAACTGAATTCTTGGGAGCTAATGAGGTCACCAAGAAAATGAGTATATAGGAAGGCAAGAAGGTAACCCTGGGCAGAGCTCTGGGGTAAACCCATGAATAGGGGTACAGATGAAGTTACCAGACAAGTGTGCCATGTACCAGAGAGCAGTGTCATGAAAACTCAAAGAGAGAAGAGTATTCAGAAAGAGATGGTGGTCAATGGAACACAGCAGACACATCGTAAATATTTGTTGATTGGCTGATTAAAGAAAGGGGAATTTTCCTGTCAAGAAACTGTATTTATATGTTATTAGTCCGAATGCTTAATGTGAAACTGAGAATTCTTTTAAGGAAAGATATAAAACATATTATGATGTTCCGAAGGGGAACCTCTGAAGAAGGGATAAGCCAAAGAGAATTTATGAGAAATCACCTAAGATTTTATATTATATTTTATATTATATTATATATATATATTATATTATATATTTATATATAATATTTTATATTATTTTATATTATTTTATATTATCTTATATTATAATATTTTATATTATTTTATATATAATCTAAATGATTGATATATGGGTCACATAAGAAACAAACTACAACTTCAACCTGTTCAAATTTTTTGTTGTATCAGAAATATTATTTTTATAGGTGCTAAAAAGGACTACACATCAGAAGAAAGCTCCAATACTACCATTTCACCTTGATTAGTCACATAACTTCTTTGTTGTGATTGTAATTAAGTCCTGTACTCCTCTCCATGACCCCATTTGGAGTGTTCTTGACAAAGACACTGGAGTGGTTTGCCATTTCCTTCTCCAACTCATTTTACAGATGAGGAAACTGAAGCACAGGGTTAAGTGACTTGTCCAGGGTCACACAACTAGTAAGTGTCTGAGGCCAGATTTGAACTCACAAAGTTGAATCTTCCTGACTTCAGGTCCAGTACTCTATTCACTGCACTACCTAGCTACCCCACATAACTTCTTAGGTTGCTAATTTTCTAAATATATAATGCGGACAATAATATGAAATTATTAACTTGGGGAAAACATGCAATCCTTCTACAACCAAATAAATTAGTATTATATCACTATGCATAGTTAAATTGATGCATTCAAATGGGGACTTATAGAACCAAAACACACAAAAGAGCTCATTCTAATAAGCACTTGAAAAAAAAATAAAACAAGCAAGACTTAAAGTGACCTTGATGTTACAATAAAAACTGAGAAATGGCAATGAAAAATGCTGTCAATCAAATCCTCTGGCATCTCCTCAGGCAGCAGCTCAGTCTATCATATTGATATAAAAACTCTCTCAAGAATGTAACTAAAATTGAAACTATCTCTTGGCAGTTAAGGCAAAGGAAAGATATAACAGCAAAAAAAACAAAATAAAAAATTAGGCTGTATCTCAGCTTACTTCATGACTATTGAAGGAAAATATGTATTTTCTTATCACTAAAAATGAAGAGTTTATGTATTTAGAGGCAGCTACGTACTACAGTGGAGAGAACATGGGACTGGAGTAAGAAAGACGAGTTCAAATCTGACCTCGGACACTTACTGGCTATGCACCTCTGAACAAGTCAACCACTTTCTGCCTCACTTTTCACATATATAAAATGGGGATAATAATAGCATCTCCTTCCTGTGGTAGGTGTGAGGATCAAATGAATCAACTTGCAAACCTTAAAGAGCTATATGTATATACACATATACACATATATATGGTTGCTATTATCATTATTATTATTATATTTATATTTCTAATACTGTATCCAAGTTATTGATCCACTTTATTGATCATTAAAACAAAGCTTTGTACCTTGTTGATCAAAACTTCCTGGGGACGTTTCCATGAAAAAACTTTTAGTGATGGCGGCATTTCAATCTTCCCTTCAGGGTCATCAAATAAATGCTATTAAAGGTAAAAAGGTAAAGGTGCATATTAGGAATCAAAAAGTCATTAACCACTGAAAAAGGAAATTCTCTTGATGGGCAAAATAAATTATCTAGAGGCTTGAAAAGAGATGTTTCAAAAATTAAAAATAAACAATTAGTAAGCAAACTGAGTTCTTTCACTAAGTATGCATATAACCCACCATTTATTATCAACAGTATATGAGTAAAAAAAAATTAAAAGACAAATATTTAAATTACTGATTTTTGTGAATTTTCTATTTCCTGTCATGTCCTATTCTTCTCAATAAAGGGAAGTCAGAGGACCTAGGTTCATAAGCTCCCAGTCACTTACTACTTGTACTTGTTGTTCAGTCATTTTTCAGTCGTATCCAACTCCTCATAACCCCAAATGGAGTTTTGTTGATAAAGATGCAGAGGTGGTTCACCATTTTCTGCTCCAACTCATCTTATAGATGAGGAAACTGAGGCAGAGTTAAGTGACTTGCCCATGGTCATAAGAGTATCAAAGGCTAGATGTGACCACAGAAAGATGAGTCCTCTTGACTCCAGGTCCAACACTCTATCTACTGAGCCACCTAGCTGCCTACTACTACTTATTTAACCATGGGCAAATAATTTAACCTCTATGGGCCTCAATTCCTGATCTGTGTACATTAAGGTCAAAATAAATAGTCTATAAGGCATTTCCCAGCTCTAAATTTGACCTGATAATTTTATGTTTTATTAAATTTATAACTAAATATAACTCACATTTTACACTTTTGCCAGCCTTTTCACATGGATTCGTGATCATTAAAAAAAATCCTAGTAGGAAACGTGTGTAGCTGTATTAATATTAATATATTAATTAAATTAATTAATTAAATTAATTAATATATTAATTAAAATTAATATAATATTAACTAGAATGTCTCCAGAATATTCTCTCACATGTCAATGTTTAGAATTTTATTAAAACTATGACATAACTAGCAGTTGGGAACAACTGAGCACCTGTTGTATACAAAGTATTCCATACAATTCATCCTTGGTACTACAGCATTCAAAGAACAGAACACTGTTATTGTCTACAATTGTAAAATATCTAATTAAAATAATAGCAATATTATACTTACTATGTGGTAGGCACTGTGCTAAGCTCTTTAAAATTATTTCACTTGCTCCTCACAACAACCCCAAGAGATAGGTGTTACTTTATCTCCATTTTACATATGGGGAAACTAAGGCAAAGAGAGGTTAAGTGACTGCCCCAGGAGTGACACAGCTAGCAGGAGTCAGAGGCCACATTTGAACTCAGGTCTTTCTGATTCCAGGCCTAGTGTTTTATCCATTATGCCAACTAAATGCCCAGTACTTACAACTGAAAATATGTCTATTAGCCTAGCATGCTAAAAATTTTTATTAGGTTCTAGGATGGAATTTCTCAACCTGAGGGGATTCTGTGACCTTATTTTTTAAAAAATACTTTAATAATTATATCTTAAATCCTTAGTTATCCTATGTTTGTGATTTTATGCGATTAAAAACTTGTGGGAAGGAGTCCACAGGCTTTACCAGATGGCCAAAGGGGTCCATGATACAAAAAAGATTGAAAACTATTCTTCTAGGAATATTACTGTTAAGTAAATTACAGCCTAAAAACATATTTGAATGCTGAGCTCAACCAGCAGCCTGAACAACAAAGTCACAGATGTTTTTGAAAGCAACAAAATACTTAAAGGAACTATGATTTTATCACTGTGGATCAGTCTTTCAACAAACAATTATTAGGCACCTACTACATGCCAGGCACTGTACTAAGCACTGAGAAGGCAAGCAAAATTATAGTGTGAATGCCAAAGCAAAAAACAACTCCAAAATTTGGGTAATTATGAAATGATTCTATGGAAATATTTCAAAGGGCCTTCCTCTTATCTCTGCAGACTAATGAAATTTATTAAATAATCTTCAAGAGTAGCTGAATTCAAAAAATTAATCTAGCTGAAGGCAACCTGGTGATGGGCTGCTCCAAACTACTATATCACTAGGTATATAAGCATACAATACATAAAAAATTTTAAATGAACTTGGAAATGAAAATCTGGAAAGTTTGTATTATACTTACTAAAATGGGACTTTTTCCAGATTTATCTTTTTCCTTTGCTCCTTTTCCTCCATCCCACTTTTCTGCATTTATATCTGCTTCATTCCATTCTGGCCAAATTGGAAATCTTCCTCTTTTTATTTCAGTCAAACCAGACAGTGTACTACTCCCAAAAGATGACTGACTAGAAAAAGAAAAATAAGTTAATTAAAAACATTTGAAACTCACAGAAAATAAAGGGATTACATTATTTGAAAGTCCCATGCAGAAGAATAACTATGGCTCAGGTAAGTCTTAGGGATCCAGAGACTTAAAATCCTTAGGAAAACAACAAAGAAGTCATTGAAGATCCAAAGATATAGCTACTTATTTATTTATTCACTGTAACTACTTATTTACTAATTCAAAATTCTACTGATTCAAATCATACAATGCTATCATAAACTTCCAAGATTTTTAATAAAACACAGAGGCCTTGAAAGGGTTCTGTCCTTGATATCTCTCTCTCTGTCTCTCTCTGTATCTCTCTCTGTGTCTCTCTCTCTCGATAATTTTATTAATTCTCATAACTTATATCTATGAAGATGATTCCCAGGTCTATCTTCCCCCAAGCTCCCATATTTCCCATATTTCCATCTGGCTGCTAAATATCTTTAACTAAATATGAACTTCATTGCCTTGCAAATTCATAGACTATTAGAAGTCAGTACAGTGTAGGGGTGAAAAGGGCTAGACTTGGGAGTCAGAAGACTACTTACTACCAATGGGACGTTGAGTAGGTCACTCAATACCCTTGGACTTCAGTTTCCTCATCTATGAAAAGATGGAGTTGGACTAGATGACTTCTAAGTTTTCTTTCAGCTCTAAACCAATGATCTTTTTATCTTAATTCAAGGAGATTTGCATACTGTTTCCCCACTAGATTGTAAACTCCTTGAGGGCAAGGAATGTCTTTTGCTTCTTTTTGTATCCCAAGAGTTTAACACAGTACGTGGAACACTGTGGGGGCTTAATAAATATTCACTGATTGATGAAAATAAAACATTACAGCTGAAAGAGAACCCAGAGATAAGGCGCTCAAACTACTCATTTTACACATGAGGACCTTAGAGTGATTAAGCATCTTGCTCAAAGCCAGTCAACTAATGACAGGGTCAAAACACAAACACTACTTCAAGTCCAGTACACCAGAACCTCAAACAATATTATCTGAAACCAAACAAAATACATCTGCTTTCCCCAAACCTCTCCTAATAAATTACAAATATTCTAATAAATTATAATTACAATAAAGTGCTTAACGCAGTGACTAGTATATGCTAAGCAATACAATATTATTATTATTTAGTTGAATGTAATTGTTCCATATGTGATAACTCTAAAGTGGTTTTAAAATGCTGAAAGTAATAAAATCAGTGATTTTATATGTCATAATTTGGAAATGCAATTGATGTCATCTGAAGTTTATTGCTTGTGTTATTATTGTATTTCTAAATTCTCTTATACTGTGAAATTTGAGAAACCACTGTAACAGAAATGACATTAGTCAAAACAACTTTTTAATATGGATGCTCTTACACATGAATTGGACTTTTAAAGGGATATGATTTTAAAAAAGGAGATATTGCAAAACTGTTAAATATTTAATGAGGTAAATTTTGTTATAAAGGAGATAATACATAATAGCAAATTTTCATCTGAAATTCTTGGCTATTATGAAAATGGATAGGGTAGCTGAAAGATGTTGCTCCACAATATTAACAATGAGTCAACTATCAGATATGAGCTATATGTCTGAAGCCCCAGAATGTGGTAAGTTTTAATTTTTAAGTAAAGGATAAATGAAATATTAATTGTTAGGAAAATATCAAGAAAGATATCAAGTTCTAAGTTATACTTAGATAAATTTTGCTATTTGGCAAAGATTCCTGGATATGTAATTTACTATCAATTTGAGTTTTGATTACAGGGATACTTGTCTGAATTATCATGAAGCCAATAGTAGAAAATGGCATGTGCTGCAATCTGGGAACTGCTAAAGTTATATTCTGTGCCTGGGAAAAGTTTTAGGGATGACCTTGGCATGGCCTAGGTCTGATCCTCCTGACTTTACTTCTCCACTGTTTTATTTCTTTTCTGAAAAGGAAAATTCCCACCTGGTTAATCCTGAGTCTTGCTTTTAACACCCTGTAACTACACAGTTGGCTGTCAGAAAGGGCTCATGCCTAGAATCAAACAGAGGTAAGAGAGTTTTTCCCTCTATTATGCTACATGATGTTGTTATAACTACATCCCTCTTTTTCCTTTTATAACAAATTTCTATAATCAAGAAGTTTTGTAAGTACCATACTAAATCTATTAAATAATACTATATACTATAATAAGATGCAAGCATGAACATCTTACAATTCTAACCTATATTTGTGGTCAACTTATAATACAGGGATGATATATTCCTAAGGGGAAAATGATTAAATAAAATAATAAACAAAAATATTTGATGTGAAAGTTTTCTAATTCCATTTGAATAGTAAATTTCAAAAAAAGCAAAACTTCCCCTGCTTCAGCACAACTCCAGGAGGCACAACTGCAGAAGGCATAGCTCTAGGTTGGCAGACATACTCCAGCAGCCAAACAATCCAAGTGCTTTAAAGAAGCCCAGGTGAGCAGGCGTAGGAGCCAGACTCTCCACATTCATCTGGAGAGCTAAAGTGTTTTAGACCCCAGCTCAGGACCAGGAAAAACGACAGACCCCTACAGCCTCCAGCTGCCAACACCTGAGGCCTCAGCACACAAAGTCAGGGACCAGGTCCCAGGTTCCCAGCACAAGAAGTTTGGGTCAGTGTCCCCTATGCTCCAGCAGGAGAACTCAATTCTAAAAGCCAGGAATTAAGCAAACACCATAAGCAAGAAGCAGAAATGGATAACAGCCATCAATTCTTATTATGGGGGCAAGGAAGATCAAGGCACAAATTCAGAAGAGGCCAGCATTGTCAATATACCTACATCTGAAACCTCAAAGGGAACTATGAATTGGTCTTGGAAGGGCTCAAGACAGATTTTAAAAGTCAAATAAGAGAGGTGGAAGAAAAATTGGGAAAAAGAAAATGAGAAATATGCAAGAAAGAATCAATAGCTTGGAAAAGGAAGGACAAAAACTGTCTGTAGAAAACAATTCCTTAAAAAACACAATTGGCCAATGGAAAAAAGTACACTGGATAAAACAAGTGCCTAAAAAACACAAATGGCCAAATGGTAAAAGAGGCACAAAAAAATCACTGAAGAGAAGAACTCTTTAAAAAGTAAAATGAGTCAAATGGAAAAGAAGGTGCAAAAGCTAACTGAAGAAAATAATTCCTTAAAAACTAGAACTGAGCAAGTAGAAGCTAATAACTCTATGAGGCATCAAGAATCATTCAAACAAAATTTTCAAAAATGAAAAAAATAGAAGAAAATGTAAACTACCACAGTGACACAGTGGAAAACCTGACTTGGAAAATGGATCCAAGAGAGGTAATTTAAGAATTACTGGTCTACCTGAAAGCTATGACCAAAAAAATCTTTCAAGATATCATCAAGGAAAACTGCCCTGAGGTCCATGAACCAGAGGGTAAAAAAATCATCAAAAGAATCCACCAGGAAAGAGATCCCAAAATGAAAATGCGAAGGATTACTGTAGCCAAATTCCAGAATTATCAAGTCAAGGAGAAACTGCAGCAAGGAGTCAGGAAGAAAAATTTAAATATTGTGGAACCACAGTCAGGATTACACAGGACCTTGCAGCTTCTCCTTTAAAAAATCAGAGGACTTGGGATATAATATTCCATAAAGCAAAGGAGCTTGCATTACAACCAAGGACCAACTACCCCGCAAAAGTGAGCAAAACCTTTCAGGGGAGAAGCCATTCAATGAAATAAGGGACTTTCAAACCTTCCTTGTGAAAAGACCAGAGCTCAACAGAAAATTCAGTCTTCAAATATAAGACTAAAGAGAGAAATAAAAAGGTTAACAACAGGAAAAGAAAAAAACATCATGTTATTGAATATGGGCAAACTACATTCCTAAATGAGAAGATAATACCTGTAACTCATGAGAACTATATCTTTATTATGACATGTATTAAGTATACATAGACAGAGGGTGTGGATATAAGTTGACTTTGATGTGATGATAAAAAATTAATTAAGGAGTAAAAAAAAATTATACTGGGAAAAGAGGAAAAGAGGAGGCAGAAAAGGGTAAATTACATCACACGAAGGGGCACAAAGACCTATTACAGTAGAGGGAAAGAAGGGAGGCAGATAAGCATTGTCTGAATCTTACTCTCATCATATTTGGCTCAAAAGCTTACTTGCTCTATAGAAAGGAGAGAAAAGGGGGGCAGCTAGGTGGTGCAGTGAATAGACCACTGCCGTGTGACTCTGCCCTCCAAAAAGCAAAAAAAAAAAAAAAAAGGAGGGAAAAAGGGGGAAAAAGGGAGAGGGTGCATGGAAGGGAGGGAAAAAAGTAGTAAGGGGAGGGAGGCTGACAGAAGAGAAGGCAGACTGAGGGAGGTGGTAGTCAAAAGCAAACCTCTAGAGAGGAGGAAAGGGAGACGAGACAAGGCGGGGTGGGGGTAGGAATAGGATAGAGAGAGACACAGATAGCAATCGTAATTGTGAATGTGAATGGGATGAACTATCCCATAAAATGGAAGTGGATATCAGAGTGGCTCAAAAACCAGAATCCTACAATATACAGTTTATAAGAAACACATATGAAGCAGAGGGATACATATGGAGTAAAAATAAAAGATTGGAACAGAATATATGATGCTTCAGCTGAAATTTTAAAAAAGGGAAGTAGCAACCCTGATCTCAGACAAATCAAAAAGCAAAAATAGATCTAATTAAAAGAGAGAAGGAAGGAAACTACATCCTGCTAAAAAGTGCCACAGACAATGAAGTAATATCATTACTAAACATATAGGCACAAAGTAGTATAGCATCCAAATTCTTAGAGCAGAAATTTAGGGTATTTCAGGAAGAAATAGACAACATAACCATACCAGTAGGGGTTGCCCTACTGGTTGCCCCCTCTCAGATCTAGATAAATCTAACCACAAAATGAACAAGAAAGAAATTAAGGAGATTAACAGAATTTTAGAAAAGTTAGATATGGTAGACCTCTGGAGAAAACTGAATGGGGATAGAAAGGAATATTCCTTTTTCTCAGCAGTACATGGTACCTACACAAAAACTGACCATGCATTTACAGCATAAAAACCTCAAATTCAATGCAAAAAGGGAGAAATATTAAATGCATCCTTTTCAGATCATGACGCAAAAAAAAAAAATTACATGTAATAAAGGGCCATGGAAAGATAGACTAAAAATTAACTGAAAACTAAATAATCTAACCCTAAAGAACAAGTAGGTCAAACAACAAATCATAGAAAATATCAATTAACTTCATCCAAGAGATTGACAATGAGACAACATACCAAAACTTATGGGACACAGCAAAAGTGGTTCTTAGGGGAAGTTTTATATCTCTAATACTTATATGAATAAAATAGAGAAAGAGGAGATCAATGAATTGGGCATGCAACAAAAACAGCTAGAAGAAGAACTAAAATCCCCAATTAAATACAAACTTAGAAATTCTGAAAACCAAAGGAGAAACTAATAAAATTGAAATTAAGAAAACTATTGAGGGGCAGCTAGGTGGCGCAGTGAATATAGCACCAGCCCTAGAGTCAGGTGGACCTGAGTTCAAATCTGACCTCACACCTGACACACTTACTAGTTGTGTGACCTTGGGCAAGTCATTTAACCCCGATTACCCTGTCTTCCTCGCTCCAAGAAAAAAAAAAAGAAAACTACTGAACTAATAAATAAAACTAAGAGCTGGTTTTATGAAGCAACAAAATACATAAACCTTTGGTTAATTTGATTTTTAAAAGAAGAAAAACAAATTACCAGTAACAAAAATGAAAAGAGTAACAAATTCATCATCAATGAAGAAGAAATTAAAACAATAATTAGGAGCTATTTTGTCCAACTGTATGCCAATAAATTTGGCAATCTCAATGAAACTGATGAATATTTACAAAAATATAATTTGGAAGATTAACAAAAGAGGAAATAAAGTACTTAAATAACCTCATTTCAGAAAAAGAAATTAAACAAGCCATCAATGAACTCCCTAAGAAAAAATCTCCAGGTTCAGATGAATTTACAAGAAAATCCCATCAAATACTTAAAGAACAATTAATTCCAATATGATATAAACTACTGGGAAAACAGGCAAAGAAGGAGTCCTAATAAATTCTTTTTATGATACAAATGTGGTGTTGATACCTAAACTGGAAAGAGTCAAAACAGAGAAAGAAAAGTATCAACCAATTTCCCTAATGAATATAGATGCAAAAATTTTAAATAAAATATTAGCAAAGAGATTACAGCAACTTATCTTGAGGATAATAATACCCTATGAACAGGAGGATTCATACCAGGAATGCAGGCCTGGTTCAATATTAGGAAAACTATCAGTATAATTGACCATATCAACAATAAAAGTAACAAATCATATGATTACCTCAATAGATGCAGAAAAAGCTTTTGACAGAATACAGCATCCATTGCTATTAAGAAACACTAGAGAACACAGGAATAAATGGAGTCTTCCTTAAAATGATAGGTAGCATCTATCTAAGAATATTAGCAAGCATTATATATACTGAGGATAAGCTAGAAGCATTTCCAAGAAGATTGGGGAGTGAAACAAGGATGTCCATTATCACCACTGTTATTCAATATTGTACTAGTAATATTAGCTTTAGCAATAAGAGAAGAAAAAGAAATTAAAGGAATTAGACTAGGCAAAGAGGACACAAAGTTATCAATCTTTGCAAATGATATGATGGTACACTTAGAGTACATTTATAGTAGTAAAAATACTATTTGAAATGATAAATAACTTTAGCAAAGTTCCAGGATATAAAATAAATCGTCAGTATTTCTATATATTACTAACAAAGCCCAAGAGTGAGAAATTCCATTTAATGTTACTGTAGACATTATAAAATATTTGGAAGTCTACCTGCCAAGACAAACCCAAGAACTATATGAACACAATTACAAAACACTTTTCACATAAAGTCAGATCTAAATAACTGGGAAAATATCAGTTACTCATGGATAGACTGAGATAATATAACACAAATTATAATTCTACCTAAATTAATTTACTTATTCAGTGCCATATCAAGCTACCAAAAAATTATTTTATGGAGCTAGATAAAATAGTAACAAAATTCATCTGGAAGAACAAAAGGTTCAGAATATCAAGGGAATTATTATGTAAACAAATTCAAGGGAAGATGGCCTAGCCATACCTTAAATCTTAAAGCCTAAATATTTTAAAGCCACATCTTAAACTGTATTATAAAGCAGCATCCATCAAAACTACTTTGTACTGGCTAAGAACG
Organism: Pseudochirops cupreus; assembly: GCA_028627135.1. Lineage (NCBI taxonomy): Eukaryota > Metazoa > Chordata > Mammalia > Diprotodontia > Pseudocheiridae > Pseudochirops > Pseudochirops cupreus. The sequence continues at coordinate 305,348,290 of CM053584.1, read as the reverse complement.
AATGGTGGATTAATGGAATAGGTTAGGTACACGAGACACAATAGTTAAGGACTATAGTAATCTACTGTTTGATAAACCCAAAGACACTAAGTACTTACAATTTAACAAAAAATTGCTGGGAAAACTGGAAAATAGTATAGGAGAAACTAAGCACAGAGCAACATCTTGTACCATATACCAAGATAAAGTCAAAACGGTACATGATTTAGATAAAAAGGGTGATATTATAAGCAAGTTAGGAGAGCAAGGAATAGTTTACCTGTCAAATTTATGGAGAAGAGAAGAATTTATAACCAAATAAGAGACAGAGAACATTATGAAATGAAAAATAGATAATTTTGATTATATGAAATCGAAAAATTTTTGCACAAAATCAATGCAACCAAGATTAGAAGAGAAGCAGAAAGCTGGGAAATAATTTTTACAGCCAGTAACTCTGATAAAGGTCTCACTTCTAAAATTAATATAGAGAACTGAATCAAATTTATATGAATACAAGTCATTCCTCAAATGATAAATGGTCAAAGGATACAGATGGGCAGTTTTCAGAGGAAGAAATTAAAGCTATCTATAATCATATGATAAAATGCTCTACATCACTACCGATTAGACAAATGCAAATCAAAACAACTCGTGGATACCACATCACACCAATTAGATTGGCTAACATGACAAAACAGGAAAATGATAAACGTTGGAGAAGATGTGGGGAAAATGGAACACTAATGCATTGCTGGTAGAGGGGTGAACTGATCCAACCATTCTGGAGAGCAATTTGGAACTATGGTCAAAGGGCTACAAAACTATGCATACCCTTTGACTCAGCATTACCACTTTTGGGTCTGTATCCTAAAGAGATCATAAAAATGGGAAAAGAACCCACAAGTACTAAAATATTCACACCAGCTCTTTTTGTGGTGGCCAAGAATTGGACACTGAGGGTACGCCCATCAATTGGGGAATGGCTGAACAAGCTGTGGTATATGAATGTAATGGAATACTATTGTGCTCTCAGAAATGATGCGCAAGCAGACTTCAGAAAAACCTGGAAAGACTTATATGAACTGATGTGAGTGAAGTGAACCAGGAGAAAACTATACACAGTAACAGCAACACTGTGTAATAACTTAGATAGACTTAGCTCTTCTCAGCAATGCAAGGATCTATGATAGCTCCAAAAGACTCCTGATGGAAAGTGCTATATCCACATCCAGAGAAAGAACTATGGAGTCTAAACGCAGATCAAAGCAGACTATTCTCTTCTTGTTTTGTTTTTTCCCTTCTTTCTTGGGGTTCCTCCCATTTGCTCTAATCCTTCTTTACAACATGACAAATGTGAAAATGTTTAATATGAATGCATATGTAGGGCCTATATGATCTTGGGGAGGGGGAAGAGAAGAGGGGGGGATTAAAAACTTAAAACCTTATGGAGATGAATATTAAAAACTAAAAATAATTATTTTTTTAAATGAACACTGAAAATGGGTTACTAGGATACAAGGAGATTTGATGTTAGCTAACATTGGTGATAATTATTGTATTGCTTTGCATGGTTTATGTTCAAGTTTTCTTGGTTAGCTTGGTGCCCCATAAATCACCCTTCTCAAAACTAGTCCATTGTGAGCCTTCCAAGTAGTTTGATCTGTACCTAACTAAAGGTAATTATGAAGCTATGGGAAATGTGAAAAAAACTTCACCTGAATTGTTTGAACCTAGGCCTGTATGGCTTGGAAACCGGATCATCTCTATGTGCTGTTTAGAGATCCTTAACCAAGGACCTATGTTATGCTAACTAGAAACTCTGATCCAAAGATTGATAAAAGGAAGTTTTCTCACAACTGTTAACCCATATGTCTTCTAAAAGGCCCCCACCAGGTCCTTCTGACTACTCTATACTTGTTGGTGTGAACTGTTAGATCATCTGAAGAAAGCTCCTCCTCCCAAATGAATAACAGAACCCTCCAAGGAGCTCAAGGTTCATCTAGTATGGACCCAAGAGGAGCTGACATCTAGATGAGATAGCTGTCCCAAGACTCTGGAAGAAGGCTGAATATGCTGTCCTCCTCCCTTCTGTTATGTGCCCAGCCACCAGGACCCTGATTCAAGCTTGTGATGGCATTTTCTCCCTCTACATACTTGCACCCCTTCTCTCTTCCGCTTGCAAGCAAACAAAGGCTAGCAACGACACCTGGGACACAGTTCCCCAAAAGGTCCCCCCAAGGAACTAACCCTCTGGACAACATCTTGTCCTGGCCCAACTGCTCTCTCATGGCATCTTGGCTTATACTTGCCTCTATTTGCCAGAAGGGCAGGGGTTCTTTCAGACCCCATTCTTTTGGCCAAAAGAGGGAAATGTCAAGATATGAGGCATCTCATTTCCCAGACCTAAGGCCCAGCAAGCAAGCTGTGTCCTGAGATTAGCATAACAACAGTCCTTTGTACTCACCCTCTGGATGATCTTGGCCATAGTAAAATCACAGAACTGACCAGTACCAGTTGCTGTCTGAGCTCAGACAAGTACCTGCTGGTGTTCTTCTGGTCATGAAGCCCTGCTATGAATCAAACTTGTCTCATTGCTGCTGTTACCCCTCATTGCCAGGGCTACAGCTCATTGTATAGCCACTGGTATAAGTACTGAGATTTCCCCACACTGCCTGGGCTCCCTCCACTAGGGGCAGGGCCCAGCACATGGCTAATCTGCCTCCTTGTTTGCAAGCTGTTTCCCTCACTTTTGAAATCAAAGTTCTGTTTGATTCCTGACTCTCCTGTCTCTAGCCTGCTCTGTTCAGTGCCAGCCATCCACAGGTTAGAGACTGGCTCAGTCCACATGACAGACCTTAATCTCCATTAAGAGAGGTATAGTGTCTAATTCCAGGGAAATGAGTCCTGCTGTACTCTTCCATGGTCAAACCATACCTGGAGTATTATTTGTTCTGCTTGACCCCAAAGGGCTGACATAGCAATGAACAAAATCTACAAAGAGAAAAATTAGGCTTCATTTAAGGGACAATTTCTTTATAATTAGGTCTTCCCTATAGCTAGCTGGTGCAACGGATAGAACACCTGGTTTGGAGTCATGATGATGTAAATTTAAATCTGGTCTCAAAAACTTACCGTGTGACCCTGGGCAAGTCACTTAAACCCCCTATTTGTTTCAGTTCTTCATCTGAAAAAGGGGGAGGAGTGAAGGAAATAGCAAATGACTCCAGTACCTTTGCCAAGAAAACCATGGACTTTGTTCACTGGGTGTAATGCCAAGCAAAGGCAACTTCCAAGGTTCAGATTACCAGCATAGCAAACCTCATTTATTTAGCAAACATTCACAGAACAGAGAAAGTCAAAATACAGTATAACTCATTCATTTAGCAAGTAAATTCTCAATTCAATTGCAAAGTACCAAGGTCCAAGCACCCCACCCCTCAATCAGTAGTCAAAGTAGCCCACTCCTGGGCAGTACATTCATTTAGTCTCTTCTCAAATGGAGAATAGTTTCCAATCATAAACAAAGTAAATTCATTTAGTCAATCACAGAGCACCAAAAAGGCCAAAGGTTTCCCACCCCTGGACACTACTGAATTACAATACCATCCATTAACACCAAGCACTTTCTCAAAAGGGGCAGGCGAGCACAAACCGCCATCTACCCTTAAGCTATAACAAGGTTAAGATATCATCTCAGTATTGAAAACCCAAGGAAATGCCCTTCTTTCATCTTGACACAAGGAAAGCCTTCAGCCATCTCAGTTCCTGGGGAGACAAGGCTCAACAAAGCCATAGCCAGCGTCCTCATCAAGGCACTCTCTACCTGTAAAACAGTCCCAGAATACATAGAGTCAGATATAACTGGACAACAAATAAGTGGATTAGGCAGCTGCACTGGGAAAAAGAAGCCTGCTCTTCTTTAAGCAAAGTCTACATGCTCACTTGTTGGGAATGCTACAAGTAAGATTCTCACACAGACACAGACTGTACTAGATGGCTACTGAGTCCCCTTCCGAATCTGAAATTCAGTGATTCTGCGGGAAAAGCAATTCTTTCACATTAAACATTTATGTAAAATCAATCCTAGCTTAATATCCAAAAATTACTAGGCACGAGCATTTTTTCTGACAATACATCATTTAATACTGAAAGTTTCGGTGGGGAAATTATAACCAGCACTGAAATTACATCACATAAAACCTATTCATGTGGCATGTCATAATGGGTTTCCATGACCTTCATGATCCCTGAAAATTTACCTATTCTGCAATGCTATTCTCTCACATCCATAAGCAAACTGCTTAACCTCTCTATGCCTCAGTTTCCTCACCTGTAAAATGAAGGATTTAGACTCAGTGGCTTCTAAAGTTCTTTTAATCTCAAAGTCTTATAACTTTAGATCTTATAACCACTACTAGGTGACTCAAAGTAAGCTTATAAACTAATTGAGCTAAAATGTTATCACTTGACAGACAATGCCCTCAGTTACATTTATGTTTTCAATTCACATAATACAAATATATTCTTCTCATGGACACTTCAAACACTGTTGCCAAAAACCCAGAGGGACATATATGGGAGCATATGTGACCCCACAAAACCATTATATGAGTAATGTCAACATAATGTTAAGTATAACAACTAAAAAAAAAAGATAAGCCCAAACCAAAAAGATTAATTGTTGTTCAGTCAGGTCAGTAACAGTCAACTCTTTGTGATCCCATTTGGGGTTTTCTTGGCAAAGATACAACAGTGGTTTGCCATTTCCTTCTCTGGTTCATTTTATAGATGAGAAAACTGAGGGAAACAGGGTTAAATGACTTGCCCAAGGTCACACAGCTAGCGTCTGAGGTCAGATCTGAACGCAAGAAAATGTGTGCTTCCAAGTCCACCTGGGCCAGGCCCAGCACTTAATCCATTCAGTCACCTACCTGACCCAATAGAGTTAATGCCTTCTCAATTTGTTCCCATGTGTATCTAAAATTACAGCACAATAACCTATATGTAAGAAAGCTTTCAGAACAGCCCCCCCTTTTGTTGTAATAGGGACAATACTTGGACTTAGAAAAAGAGAGATATAAATTTTAGTACTGGTCCAACTCAAACTACCTGTAGTGACCTTGGACAAAATACTTAAAACTCTTTAGTCTTTGGTTATCTCATCTGACAAAGGAGGTTAAACTAGATGATCTACAAGGTCCATTCTAGTCTAACATTCTACAATTCTAGGTTCAAAATGGAAGATAAAATATACATCGTGAAGAACCTGTAATAATACTTTTTAAAATTTATTTTATTTTTAATTTATGGAATAAAATAAGCATTTCTATAACATAGTATAATTTAAAAAGATGACTACACATGAAACTACAAATCTCTTATGTACAACTCACTATTTCTTTTAAATATATAACAGTTATCATGTACTTTTCTTTTTCTTTTTTTAGTAAGCTTTTTGAGTAAAGTCACTATTGAGGTCTTCAAATGATATAATGAAGTAATTTTCTGTGCATTGCAGCTTAGCATAGACAGCTCTTCTTGCAGCATTAAAGATCCAAAGTTCATTGTAGATGTTTTGCTCCTACACAAATGTCCTTTTTTATTCCATTGTTTGTTACCACTAGCCAAAAAAAAAAAAAAAAAGAACCATAATATAGCTCCTACATTAGGAAAAGCCAACTGAATCTTACCTTTCATAATAATAATCAAGTTCCTCTTGGCAAAATTGTTTCACTAAGAACTACTATCACAAAATTATCTTTTAGGGTATATAAATCAATACAAAAATATGGATCGTTTCTTGAAGTTAGTGTCAAGTGCGCCCATCATAAAAGTGAAAGTCACTAAACCTGAGCTGTCCTTCTCTATCAAGCACATCACTACTGACTTGGTTTTTTTTTTCCCTTTGTCTTTTTTTATTCCATACACACAAATGCAATCAAAATGAGGTCAGATTTTTTTGTTCTTTGAGTTAATTTTCATCAAAATTTCTTAAGTTTCATTCAAGTTCAGAAATAATTATGTTTAAAGTTAAAACTGCAATGTATCTGTGGGGCCTGCCTATAGAGTCTTACTAATTTTGTAGAACTGACCAAAAAATATTCCAAATTTCATTCTGGTCTGAAGACAAAATTAACTCCTCCATCTTTTACTTTGAAGAATACCCCTTCCTTCTCTGCTTTCATCACTTATTTTACTGTCATTTGTGCATGTAAGAGGGCAATTCCATACCCATACCTCAGTAATTATGGAGAGCCTGAAATTCTCAGAGAAATGAACTATATTTGAATAAGGCCTAGATATCTATATTGAACTAATCAAACAAATGCATTAGATTAGGTGAGAGCAACCAGATTAATCAGGCAGAGAAAGAGTGGGGAGTGTCTAACTCTTAAAAGAAATGAAATGAAGCTACCCAGAAAGTATCCTGGGTTTGCATAAGAAGACTCAGTCATATCAGGCTGGTCTTTTATAAAAATAACTAGTTCAGAATCAAGAAGTCAGGAGTCTAACAGTGTAACTTGGGGGAACTGGAGCAAGAGAGGAGCCTTTGTCTTGCCACCACCCCCAACTTGACTGGAGGATGACCTGTGAAATATGGAAGATTGAGGACTTCTTGCCATTCTAGCAGTATCTATGGAACATCATAAAACAGTGTATCAGAAGTCAAGGATGAACTAGAGCCACCAAGAAAAGGAAGCTTCAGGACTCTACAAGGAGCGCAGCATAAAGGCATACCATGCCTAAGAGGAACTTTATAAGGGTCCCACAAAGTAGCAAAAAGGGAGCCCTAGCAAAAGTACTTCCAGGGGCTATAAGTTCCCCCATTTTACCACATATGCTCTAAAGCTAAGCCCACTTTTTCCTAGACTTTGAATGTACCTGTGGGAAAGATAAAATTCTACTATATTGGTAAATATCCATTTCTAAAAGCCATTTAAGCCTAGCTAACTAATTAATATGAATAATTAGTAGAAGCACATGAGTAATAGCACTAGAAAAACACCTCTTTGTCCCATCCCCTTATAGATCTCTAGACCCACGAAGGGACAAGGAAAGTCATCCTCCAGGGACCCAGCCTGCTAGTGCAAGATTTTAGATAATGAGAATTTGAATGCAGACCTGGTGCTACATATGACTTACCAGAAATAAGGACATTACTATACTCTCAAAACTCTCAACTATGACTGGAGGGATGCTTGCAAGTCTCTTCTTAGTGTCAGAAAGACATTGGTACTAGAGGATGCAAATACGATCTTAATTCTACTTAGCATTCTGTAGAGTCAGAGTAGGATGCATTTTTATACAACAGGTTTTTTAAAGTATATTAGACAGCCATCAGCCACAATTTCAGCAAAAGTGTCCATGAATATCTAACATAAAGAAACCAGTCAACATAATTATTTATTCACTAGTCTCCAGGAAAGTCCTACTTGGTAAATTTTCTGTATTTACCGGTTGCTATCACAACCCTAAGCCATGTATGTACTCACCATAATATAGTAATATATAAGCTTCTTGAGAACAGACATTTTTGTCTTTGGACCTCAGTATCTATCTACTCCAGTGCCTAAAACACAATAATTGCTTACTAAATATTGGTTAATTGATTGATCCTGATATGGGGGTGACTCTTGAGTCCTCAAGGGTTACTCTAATGGAGCATAAGCTCCAGCTGTGCTTTAAACCAGAAAATTATTAAAGTACTACTTTCCTACTATATTGGAAAACCTCTGAGTACAATTCTAGTATAACAGAATACATATCCACTGTCCAAGGACCAGGCAAGCTGAATTCAGAGAAGTTTGACTCTAGTCTAGGGAGACGAAATTTTTCAGCAACAGTAACATGCAAACGTTTTATGGGAAATAGTAGAGGCACTGAAATCTGTGGTAGTGGAGGAACTACCCATACCAACAAAAGCCCAGACACTTTAAGTAATGAAGTATTTTCCTCTTAAATTTTTTTCTGCATGCCATTATAACCACTTGTCGTATTGGCTGTGTTATCATATGATGTATGAGTCAAACCTTTCCTCAGGATGACTGAGTCTCATCTGATGAAATATCAGCATCGGTGGTATGAAACTGAAACAGAAAAGGAACCAGGACGCATACTGACTTAGAAAGCCACACGTTAACATTATCTATGTTGTATTACATTTTTATTGATCTTGTTAAACATTTCCCAATTACATTTTAATCTGGGTGGGCCCATTTGTGGCTTAAATTAGTTTGATACCTCTGCTACATATTATCCTAATAAGACTTCTGACATCTGTCCTTATGAAATTTTTATATAAATTAGTTATTTCTAAAAAGAAATATAAACATAGTATGACAATTTCACAGCTATCAAACACAGTATAATTCTGTTATATCATTCATTCATTTACTTATGTACTCAAAAACGTTTATTAAGTGTCTACTATGTGTATGACAGAGAAACAGTATAGTATAGTGAACAGAGGTAGATTTCAGAAAGACATAGATTCAAGTCCTACCTCTGATACATTTTGGCTGCATGACCATGCTCAAGTCACTGCTTTCAGTGTTCTAGACAACTCTCTAAGACAGCGGTTTCCAACTTTTAAATTCTATGAATCCCTTTCAACAACAACAAAAATGTATGGTGAACCCATAAGATAATTCAGTATGCTATTATAATATTATTTCCAATTACTTCCAGCTTAAGGCTCCATTAAAGAACTTTTCGCATAAGTCCAGCAGACCACTGTCACAAAACTACTAAATGGGAACCACTGCTATAAGACTCTCAAGTTTCAAAGAAGGTGCCATCCTGCATTCGCAATTATCCTCATCTAAGAGTTCTCCATACCAATGAAGTTTCTTACCCCTATGCCCTATGTGGGTCGCTGTGTCAAGTGCTAATGATAAAAAATGATAAATGAAATAATCATTGCACTGAGGAAACAATGATGAAACATAATCTGATAGAGAGTACATACTATTCTTAGTAATTATAAGTTAGAATACTAATATCTTCCATTTCTATAGCTCTCTTAAGTTTTCTTCACAGCAACTCTATAAGATAGTAACATATGTGCTATAATCCCCATTTTACAGTTGAGGAAACTGGTACATAGAACTATTAAGCAATTTGCCTAAGGATTCAACCAGGTCCTAGAACTAGGATTTAATCCCATGTCTATTTCCAAACTGGGCCTCCTGCTCCTTATTTTCCTCCTTTTCTCTTCTCTCTTTTCCTCTTTCTCTGATTCTTTTTCTCCTTCTCTTCTTCTTCCTCCTTCTCTTTTCTCCTCTTCCTCCTGTCCCCTTTCTCCTCTTCTTCTTCCTCCTTCTCTTTGTTTTCCTCCTCTTCTTCTTCTTCCTCCCTCCCATCACTTAACTCAGACTCTACCCCTGGAACACTAGGATCTGATGCCATTTCAAGTCGTTTTCAAAACAGGCCTCAGTGCTCATATCTTCCCCTATACCTTTCCAACTCTAGCTCCTCTTTATGCTTTTCCCCTTTTAGAATGTAAGATCCTTGAGAGAAAAAAATATTTTGCTTGTTTGTTTTTATATTCCTAGAACGTAGCACCATACATGACATATAGATAGATAGAAGCACTTAATACTTTTTAAAATTAATTTATTTCAGCCTCCTTTTATAAGTGTAGAGAAGAGAAATCAAATAAAGAGACATGGAAGAATCAAAGTAGAAGGTATTATTTCTACCTTGGAACATATGAGAGGGATTGGTTAGAATGAGATAAGGAACAATAGCATATAGTACAATTTAGCCAAAACAGAGTCCTTGAAGAAGGGGAGTGGAGGGTAGAAGGAAAGTTGTAATTAGAATATGGAGAAACTTATTGCCAAACTAAGGAGTTTGAATTCTATCCCTTAGCCATTGAAGAGTCATTAAAGGTTTTCAAACAAATAAGAATTCATAAGAAGTTTGTGTTTAAATGCAATTATTTTGGTAGCAACATAAAGACTGAATTAGAAAGGTGAGGAACTGGGGGACATCATTTTAAAGAAGGCAGTAGTAGTAGCAGTAGCAGTAGTAGTAGTAGTAGCAGTAGTAACATAATATCAACAGTAGCAAAAGAAGATAGATGGAAGAAATACTGCAGGAGGTTGGCTAGACAGGAATTGACCAACTGGTTAGATACAAGGAATAAAGGGTAGGAAAGAATAATGTAAATGCCAAGTGCTTCATGTATCAAGGACCCATAATTGGTCATTTCCATGTCCTTGTCTTTCTCACATAGGTTCCCAAACTTATTTGGCCTACCGCCCCCTACTAGATAACTTTCTGAAAAGGAACGGAGTAGAGAAGCAATGGAGTAGTACTGTGTATCTACAGTCCAGTAAAAAGAGCATGGGATCCAGAATCAAAGCTTACTTATTATTTCTCTGACTTTGGCAAGTTATATCACCTCTCTGGGAATCTGTTTTCTCAGGGTATTAGACTAGAGATTCCTCTCTGGTCTGAATCAATAATCCTATGATTTACGAACTGAGCAGAGGACCCCCTCTACTCAGTTCATGGATCACATGAAGGGGCCCTCAATGCTAAAGGAAGCAAAGAATCATGAGACAGACAATATCTGACTAAGGATCAATGACAGAGGAACAGAAACAATATCATAGTACATAAAAATAATAATAATAGTTAGCATTTATATAATGCTTTAAGGTTTTAAAAGTGTTTTATTATCTTCACAACAACCCTAGGAGGTAGGCATATTTATGCCCATTTTACAGATGAAGAAACTGACATAAGCAGAGGTTCATGACATACCAATGGTCACACTTTCTGAGGCCAGATTTGAATGCATTTAGTATAGTCCACTACCCAGGAGGAGGAAATGGATTACAAATTTGGCAAAAACACCAAGAACTTGATATTGAGGTAGGATGTAGCATGGGATGAAAATTTCAACTATCTAAATATATACAGAAGATCTCAAGCTTTCTAAAAGCAGAGCAGCTCACAAATAATTGACTTGCCTCAATAATAACTTCATTCCTGAATAAGTAAAAGGAATAAAAAAATCAGTAAAGAAGACAAGGTTGTTCTAAAAGAAATGATGAAAAGCCATAACAAGTGACCATTCCATTTTAGAGTTTGGTAGATAAGAAAAGAAAAAACTAGTATAGTCTTACATACACATTTACTTCAGAAGAAAAAAATGTCAAGGAGTTCAGAGTAAGGCTAGGAAGAAGCCTATACCCTAAATTTTAAAGCAGAAATCAGCCCAAGAGGGTCTCTATTGTTATGAAGAATTAAATACTTGTGAGAAAAAAAACAAAAATAAAATTAAAATGGAGTACACTCCAGTGAGGAAGGAGAGGTATTTAATGAGATGATATATAAATATATAACTTATTGCCTACACATGGATTTTAATAAGCCATGTACCAAATATGGAAGATTAGGCAAATATCCAAGAGTTAACATGAAAGACTGAAAGAATTCTGTAAGAATGTCAGAAGAGCTAAAGCTAAGAACAGAAACTAATAATTAAAGCTCTCAAGAATATATGTGAAATGTACCCTAAGTAACTTCATGTTCCTTTATTTCTTCAGGCTTCGTTTTCTTTGAGTTTCAATTCCATTTACCATGTTTTCTCTGTTCTTGAAGATCATTCATTGGTAGAAAAAAATGAAAGCAAAACTAAATTTGAATAGATATGCCTTCTCTTTATTTTCAATGACCATTGTCTTATATACCCCCAAACACTTGTGTCACACCATCTTTGATTCCCTATTGCCCCCAAAGTAGCTAACAAAATTCATTTTTTGTCATACAGTCACAAAATCTGGAGTTGTAAGGTAGGCCAGCCCAGACCTAAAAGGAATTAATTCATAGCATACATACTTGACAAGTGGTCATCTAGCCTCTGCTTCAAAACCTCCATACATAATCATGGAAGATGGGAGAAATGCCATAGGATCAGGAAAGGGAGAGATTTCTCAATTTTCAAAACAAGGAAGCAGCAAGATTCTTAAAATAATAGAACACCGAGCTTGATGTAGATTCCTGGTAAAATTCTCCTGGGGGAAAATTCCATTTGTACTGAGAGCTCTATAAAGACCAGGCTTTCTTTCTGTGTGAGGAAGAAACTTTTTCTCTTTTCTTAACTGAATTTGGGTTGGAGCAGGATTCTATCAACACAAAAACAAGAAGTAACCCACAAGAATTTTGTAAAATTATGTCTTCCTGTTAAATTACATAAAGCTGCATTTAATAGGAAAGATAATTCCCAAGTCTACTAGCTATACTAGGCCTACATTCTCATGTTAGTATGTAATTTCTGAGCTGTGTCACACGGACTTGGCCAGAAAACTACCCCTGTTGATTTGCTGGATATGAATTCTTTTTTTTAAATGGAGGTAAAATTTAAGGGGAGGTTTTGTTCCTCATAGCTCAACTGATATTCAGAAGACATATCAGATGTTTAGGTTAAATTTGGATTCTGTTCCCCAGGCAGAGGTCAAGGGACCTACCCAAGCTTCAGTGTTTTTCATACTTGCCGTCTTCAGAATTAGTTCTGGAGGTTTGAAAGTTTTTGCAGCTCCCAAGGTGGTGTTACTCAGGGAGAGGTATGGTTACTGTTCCCTTTTGACCAGAAGTGATATTTCTCTTCAGGGCCCCTGTTCTTTTGAGATCAAAAGTGATATTGCTCCTCGGGGCCTCTACTTTCTTAGGACAGCAAGTACTCTGTTCTGCCCTGGAACTATGACCTGGAAGTTGAGTATATAGGCAATGAAGCTGCCAAACTGTATCCTGCCCAATGCCCACTGCCAGGAGTCCCCTATAGTCTATTTCCAAATGGTTGCCTGATCCCTCTACCATCTCTGGCTTGAGTACCCCCAAAGTTGCTACAGCTGCTGTTGCCACCTCCAAGATCTACTACTGGTATTGCGGCTACATGGGCTCTGGGCCAGCCCTCACCCCAGCGTTATAGACCTCTCTTTCTGACCTCTTACATTGCCCTGGATTGGAAAAAAATGTCTCGTCCCGACCCTTTATTGTCTCTGAAACTCCAGAATTCTTTTTGAGGCATTATTTTATGGTTTAGAGGAGAAGGTTGAGAGAACAAGCTTGGCTGCTTCCTTTACTAAAACATAATTTCATTTTGTAAAGTTATTTCACACTTCCCAGGGCCACTGCATTCTGGTTTTCTTGAAGAAAGTATTCATTACATAAAGACATGAGTCAGCTATGTAATCAAGAAATCATTAGGCCCTCCCCTTCTTTACCTGTGGTCTAAAATTCCCAATAAACGTTTCATTATCTTCTCTTCTTACTATGTGTCGAAGTAACTAAATTTCAAAGTATAGAGTGATTAAATCTGCAGGTTCTTATTTATGTTTTTATAGAATTTCTCAACCACTTTATCCTTTGCAACAGATAGATGTTGGTTTATCAGCGACAATTATTTCAATGGTGATCTTTTTGAAAATGCTTATAAGCACTGCAATAAAGGATGACCACATGTTCCATTAAATGATACTTCTTACTGCTTTGTGGTATGTCATAAAACTGACCCCCACCAACTCCTTTACTTAACTCCCCAAGTAAATCTGTGAGAGTCTTCCTTTAACTTAGCTACCATTTCCTTTTTTCTTCTTGTTTTATCTAAAGAATGCCAAGGTTAGTACAATTTATTTTATCCCATAGCATTTCACACATCAGTCACTGAATAAGGATCTCATTTAGAATACCAACAGCTAAGTAAAAGTTTATATGTAGTCTAAAATTGTATAATTCTTAATTTTTATGCATTTTGTATATATTTTGTTTGTACATGTAGATGCATACATGTTGTTGTCTCCCTCCTTGCCCTCACTCTGAACCCAACAAATGTAAGTTTACTGTTGTCAGACAGTTTCACTTTTGTCCCCAATACCTAGCATTTTATAGATACTTAATAAATACATGTTGATTTTTTCGCTGATTTATTAAATAGAACCCTTTGTCTCCCATCCTCCCGATCTGTCACCTTCTACAATGATGGTTTATTTTTCTTCATATCATGAGTTGCATAACCAAAGAATTCAACAAGACACCAATCACCTGGTAATGAGCCTCCACATATTGAGTTAGGTTGGTGCTTAGAGAGAAAATGCTGTTGCTAGGACTATGCCCAAAGACTCTCTAGCACTGCAGCATCCATTATAGCTTACAATAATATATAATATAATAATTATGTAATTAATAATATGATAACTCAATAATGTAGCTTTCTACTGGTATAACCTTTAAGAATTCAGAGTCAACTCTGAACCAGGGTGAAGTATCAGATTATGTTTTTGTTGAGTTTATGAACTACCATGCAATAAAAATAGTAATTAATACAAAGGACAAAAGCAAAAGTTACATATCTAAATGAGAACTAATTAACAACATTCTGAATGAGTAAGCTTAAGAACAAATCATAGAAATAATTAATAAATATTTTAAATGGAATTATAACAATGATACAACATATCCAAATTGCTGTGATGGTGCTAAAGTAGTCCTCAAGGAATAAAATATATTATTGGAAAAACATATGGACAAAACAGAAAAAGAGAGGATTAATTAAAATAAGCATTCAGTTTTTAAAATTAGAACATTTAAAAAAACCAAAATTAAGTAAAATTAAATATTGAAAATTTTTTAAAATGACGAAACTTAAAACAAGATTATGAAAATGGTAAAGAAAACAGACTTCGTTTCTTAAAAAGACTGACAAAAAGAGGGAATTCTGAAAAGATGGTGGAAAAAAACAGGAAATTAACTGACTCTCCCTAATTCCCCCCAAAATAATATAAAATGATGAACCCCAAAGTGGAAGAAAAAATTAAAAGTCTGGGTAAAGGAGCTATCTAACATAAGACAACTTGGGAAGAAGTTAGGAAAGCCCAGACTTCCCACTGTGATGATCTGGCCTCTCTGGAGTACAGATAACACCTGGCAGATACGAAGACTCAACAAACAACACGCCCTAGCTAGAAGCAGTAGTGTCCAAGGCTGCCTCAGTTTGGGGAACTTTTGATGAACTGGAGTCAGTAATCAGATGTTTACAAAATATTTTCCCAAAATCTATTTGGTCAAAACTATGAAGAAGTTGAGACACAAACTCAACAGCTTCTAAAATGTTTGTGTGTGTTGGCCTGAGGAAGAGAGTTTAATCACATCTTTTCAGACCCCCACTTTTTACAGGTTTGGTCACTATATATCAGTCATTCCTTTGGTCCTCTCCTTTGGGTATGACTTTTTCCTCTATTCACCTTCTTGGCTTTGCCCCTTGGATGTATATGTGGGCTTGTGATAACAGGTGTGACTTGGTTTTCCTTTCAGGTTGACTGGGGCAAAAAAGAATGGGAGAGAAAATGAGTTACTCTTAAAATCAGCACTAGCTCATCAAAGTCTCCTCTCACCAAAGACAACTAAACTCTTTGATCAGAATGCTCCAGATCTGCCTTTCACATTTTTTGTCCTCTTGAAGTTATAAAAATATAAATCAATATTTATCTTTTATTCATATCTTTTATCACTCCAACACCTATACTATGAAATACCAGAGAATTTTTTTTATATCTCCAACTGAACTTTATCAACTATTGCTTCTTCTTCTGTGTCATTTGCACAGGGAAACACCCAGATCAGTTATGCAATGGTTAGCCACATTTATTCTAGGGAAACCAGCTTTAAAGCAATAGCAAAACAGGAAGAAAAAAAAATAAGCCTTTTAAGAAAGAGAAACTGGGGAAAGAGCGTAATTACCTCCCAAGAAGGAAAAGAAAGAAAAAGGACAAGTGAGAAAATACTAGTTCTGTATTAGGGAGGAAGAGGGTGAAGGGAAGGAGAGAAAGAGGAAAAGAAGGGAAGAATAAAGGGAGGGAGGTGCATCTATCATGTCCTCAACAGCATCCTCTCTCTCCTCTGGGCTTCTTCCCCTTATCTCCCCTTGTGAGCACATTCATTCCCAATAGCATTTCTGTGCTCTCCTTTTAAGGATCTGAGAGTAAAATTTGTTAGTTAAATCCCGCTGTGTAAATCCCAGGGCTGAAGAAAAGAAAGCTTGGCGGATTTACATCCAGACTAGCAGGCACATATCTCCAGGGTCGACATTGCTTTGGCAACCCTAAGAAGCACTACTCCTTCCACTAATGTCCTGTCCTGATATCTCTTTATGGCTTAGTGTTAACCCTTCATTCACAAAGGCTATACCAACAAAGCATAAACTCTCAACTTTGTAAGTTGGAAAGGCTTCAAGTATGGTAAAAGTGAGAGTCTGTGTGGCTGTTATCCAGCTCATAGGTAAAAATGGAGAGTCTCATCAATGGAAAGCTGGCTACGAGGTGATGATTTTTTTGTATGTGCTGATTCATAGCTCATTACGTGAAACAGAGTCAGGTGGTTTGGTTGGTGTGTGTGGTTTTGTTTTGGGGTTTTTTTTTTACATTTGACAAAAGTAGAAAGAGGGACAGTAAGGATTAAATTCAGTCCCTTCATTTTTGAAGATGAGAAAATTGAGGCTTAGATTAAATGAGTTACCCAGGATCACACAGTGATAGACTAAGCAGGCCAACTCAGCTCTCCTGACTTTGAGTCCAGTATACTTTCTATTGCACAAAGCTACTTCTTGGAGGAGGATGTCACCTCTTCTGGTGAAGTCGATACTCATACTGACGAAATCACAGATCTTTTTTTTAAAAATCAAAATAAGTGTATGTTTCTATCACAGTGGTTATTCAACAATTCATTTTCAACTCTGCATTTCAAAACTATGACTTACCACATTCAGTTTTATCTTTCAAAATGCGTAACACAGCTCCACAGAGTAGAATCACAGATTTTCTGGATTGTTCTAGCTCACAGGTTCCCTACCATAGTTTATAGTTATTTTTATTTTCAAAGTATCAGTATTAGAAAGGGGGAAAAAACTAATTCCTTCAGACCACTGAAACTCGAGCTTCAAGCACACATTTTGAGAAAAGTGAAAATTAACAGCACGTGTCATTTGCAATGTCAAAACACTCAAGGGGCGGAGTCAAGAGGGTGCCTTAGAAGCAGAATTCCATGGCTCCCCCCATAACCACTTCAAATACCTATAAAATATGACTCTAAACAAATTTTTGAGCTCCAGAACCCACAAAATTACAGAGTAACAAAGCTCCCACTGAAGGCAGACCGGCAGGCTGACAGGAAGCAGTTCATCACAGCATGCTGGGAGCCCAGACCAAAACCGCATGAACACATGGCTGGAGCCCTAGGGCGGCCAGAACAAGCCACGGCTGGAGCTTTCAGGAGAGCGGATCACCAGCAGCTGTGGCGGTTTCCAGAATTATCAACCCATAACAAACAAGGACTAAGTGAAAGGTCAGTCAAACTCGGCTAAATTTGGGGGAAAGAGTCTGGCCGGCTGCCTCCAGGGCAAGAAGCAGGAGTGGCAGCGGTAGCCCTGCAGCCACTGCCACATGCCTGCTTCAGAGCTCCTGGCCTGCAGATTGCAGGGAGGCCAAGCAATCATTCAGAGGCAAAGTGCTCTTGCCTTAACCGGCCTGGATCGGGATCGTGGTCTTGGGTGGTGGTCCTGAGGTGTGTGATCAATGAGCCAAAGCTGATGGGGGCTGCAGAGACTGGTAACATGAGCAAGCAAAGAAAGGAAAGCAAGCCCAGCAATCCAACTTTAGATTCCTTTTTTGGGGACAAAAAGGATCAAAGCATGGAACAGGGGGAAGACAACACAATTACTTGACTTTTGGGCTCAGTAGAACTTTGCTTCCAGAGGGGAGAGATTTGTCCCAAATCACTGGGGTTTTCGAAGTTGCCGAGGCTATTAGGAGGATGGAGGGGAAGGCAGATGGGGGAGGAGGGTTGTTAGAAGCACACACTTCTGTAAAGGGACAGGGACAAAGTAGAGAACAGAACAAGTGGAGGGCAGAATAGGAAGGAGGGAAATATAGTCAGTCTTTCACAATATGTCCATTGCGGAGATGTTCTGCGTTTAACTAATTTGTTTAGAGTCATATTTTATAGGTATTTGAGGTGGTTATGAGGGGAGCCATGGAGTTCTGCTTCTAAACATGTACAGCCTGTATTGAATTGCTTGTCTTTCCAGTGGGGGTGGGTGATGAAGGAGGAAGGGAAAGAATCTAGAATTTAAAGTTCTAAAATCAAATGTTAAAAATACATACGTGTGTGTATATGTGTGTATATATATATATATATATATATATATATACACATATATATATGATCACTATTATTATTTACATGCAACTAAGAAATAAGATACACAGGTACTGGGGTAGGGAGATCCATGTTGCCCTACAGGAAAGTCAGAGGGGTGATAGGAGAGAGCAGATTGGGAGAGGGGGTATACAGTGGGATCGCTGTTTGGGGGTTGTGGGCAAGGGAAAGACGGGGAGAAAATTTGTAACTCAAAATCTCATGGAAATGAATGATGTAAACTAAAAATAAACAAAAGTTAAAAAAAAGAAAAGAAAAACACCCAAAACTTTCCCAGTGAGATTGAAGAAAAACTAAAATGTCCACCATCTCCCTTATTGTCTGATACAGTTCTAGAAATGCTGGCTATAGCAATAAAACAAGAAAAAGAAATGTAAGGAATGAGCATGGCAAAGAGGATGCAAAATTATATCTATATGCAAATAACTTGTTTCCCTAGAGAATAGTAACAATTCAATAAAAAACTAATTGAAACCATAATGACAACAAAGATACAAAAGAAATCCACAAAAATCATTAGCTTTCATATATATTATATATTGCTAACAAAATCCAAGAGAAAAAATAGAAAGAGAAATTGTAATCAAAATAACAACAACAAAACAACCCTGGGATTTACCTTCAATACCTGTTTAAGATCTATATAATATAATTATAAAATATTCTTACACATATAAATAAAAGGCTTTAAAAATCTGAAAGAGATTCATTGTTCATAGCCAGGCCATTTCAAAAGAATGAAGATCATGCTACTATCTAAATTATTTTATGGATTTAATCAGACTACCAAAGGGCTACCTTATAAAACTGAGGAAAATGACAACAAAATAATAACACAATTAATATGGAACAAAAAAGTCAAGAATGTCAATGGAAAAATGACCCAATACCAAATCTCAAATTATTCTACAAAATTGTACTCATCAAAGGAAAAGCAGATCAATAGAACTGAACATATAAGAAGACCTAAGTAAACAAACATGGTAAACTAGTATTCAATAAACCCTAGAACATAACTACTGTGAGAAAGAATCCTCAGAAACTACTGGAAAAAATAGAAAAAGTTTTTTCTAAACAGAAAATAGGTTTAAAACAGAATCTGTAATACTGAATGCCACAATAGCAACTAATAGAGACATGATGACATATCATGATGAGAAGAGCATGGAAGGAGCAATCTTTCACAATTAGGATTCTTAAAAACAGATGAAAGAGGTCACAAAAGATGAAAGAGATCATTTTAATTATATGAAGTTTTAAAAGCTTTTGCAAGAACAAAAATTAATAGTAAAACAAGAACAGAAATTGTAAAGTGGGGGAAAATCTTTACATCAAATATATCCAACAAAAATATAATTTCCAAGTTATGTATGGAATTGACACAAAAGTGCAAGACTCCAAAAGGTAAGTGGGGGAAAGATATGAAAATGATTGCACATATATAACCTATGTCAAATTAATTGCTTACTGTCTTAGGGAGGGAAGGAAAGAAGGAAAAGAGAAAATTTGGAATTCAAAACTGTCTTTACACGTAATTAAAAAGAGAAAATACTGTTAAAAAGTTATGGAGCATATTCCAAAAGAATGTAAATTATCAGTGACCAAGTGACCATAAGTAAAAACGCTCTAACTCAGTGATAAGAAAAATGCAAAGTGAAACAATTCCGAAGTTTTACCTCACACTCATCAAACTGACAAAGATGATCAAAAACAAAAATAGTCCACGTGGGAAGGCCCAGGGAAGTCAAGCGTACTACTATTGGTAAAGTGTTGAAATGGTAAAACATTATACAAGAAAAGTTAAAATCTGACCCAGCACCATCACTACTGGCGAAAAAATGTCCAAGACAAACTCTAATTGTTAAGAAGCTCCAAATGTTAACCAAAATCCTTCCCTCTGCAACTTTCTGGGTTACAACAGCAGCCACATCAGTCTCCCAAATACTCAAAGACAGAATCCATATTATCATGAGAAAACTTGGATGAAATTATGTAGACTGAAACAATTAGAACCAAGAGAACAACATGTGTATATATAAAAACAACACAAAAAAGCTACTTCAGTCAGAATGCAATGGCCAATATGAAATCCAGAGCCCAGACAACCACACGGGCTGAATAGATTGGTGGTACTTAAATATGCTCCTTTTTAAAAAGGAAAAAAAAAGAATTATCTCATGGGGGTATGAGCACCACATATCACTCATGTGAGTACCTAAATTTCAATGACACCGTCATAACTGGAAAAAAAGACAGGAATAGAACAATTCCCAACACTTAAACTCTATTTTTACTCAATTCCATTCTATTAAAAAGCACTTATTTATTAAGCACCCACTACTATACGAAGTACCTGTTGCAGGTATTGGGAATATAAGTCAAACAGCACCTCTGGAGAGAAAGAAGAAACAAGACTGTGCGCCCCGAACAGACCCGAACCTCAGTGGTCCAAAGAATAAGCTAGTGCTAGGCAGTACGTCGTCTTAAAAAAAAAAAAAATTAACATTAAGATGTATTAACAATCTCATAGTCTTACGGAACTTTTCATTCCAAGTGATTTTATATCTTCTACGTAATTTTACCAAGAATTTCTGCTATTGAAATCAAGCAGGGGTGAAACATCATTCACCCTGTTCATTTTTAGCTGATGGGACTGGGGTAGGGGTTAGAAAAGGACAAGGAAAAAAAGAAAAGAAAAGGAGAAGGGTTGCTTGGGGAGTGCTGTTAATACGCAGTGAGGCTAAGCAGTATTAAATGTTGCGCGACTTGCCCAGGGTCCCACAGCTAGTAAGGGTCAAGGGGAAGTATTTGAACTCAGGTGTTCCTGACTCTGGGGCACGTGATACCTAGCGGCCCCAGCTGGGGCCTTTACAAGATACTGGTGGGGGAAGGGCGTTGTTTAGGTAAGGCGGTTGGGGGAGGGGAAACATAAATAGGGAAGAAATGCGGTTTGGGGGGAGCAGGAGAAGCAGGGCAGAAGGGGGGGTCTGGAGTGAGGGAACCCCGCGTCTGACTCTTGTGTGACTTTGGTCAAGTCACTCCACCTCCTTGGCCCTCATCTCCTCCTCAGAAAAGCGAGGGGGTGGGGCTGAATGGTCTCCAGATCCACTTTCCTAAGAGATCTGGGGGTGCTGCTATAGGCTGCCCACCCCCTCTCGCGCCCCTCACCCGGGCAGGGGCAAGGGGAGGGGGGAGGCGGTGGCCAAAGGGAGGACGAGGTGAAAAGTGCTCCCTTACTCTTTAGTCTTCTCGACTCCGTGCGCGGAGTTGATGCGGTGAACCTCTTTCTTTTTGGCTTGTTTCGAGGCCATGATGCCAGAGGACTAGGAGGGGGCGACCCGAGCTCGACAGCCTTCAAGAGGTGCCGCGTCCCTGGGGTTGCTAGGAGCGATCAAGGCCGAACGCGGCTCGGGGCCGCAGCCAATCCCGGGCCGGTTCCAAGCCTGGGCTCCGCCAGCCTGGAGGGAGAGAGGGGGAGAGGAGGTCGCTTGTTGGGGGAAGAGCGGGGTGGGGAGGGGAGGGAGAATTAAACCAATCAGGACTGAGGCTGAGCCGGGAAGGAAAGGAAGGAGAGAGGGGAAGCGGCCTATCAGGGACGGGGGGGAGGGCGTAGCTCTCGCTGCTCGGGGAGGGGCCTGGCGAAGCACGAGTTCGAGTTCAGCCCAGCAGTTGGGTTTCTGACTGAAAAGGGTGGGGGGAGGGGAAGAAGATGGTAAAGCCGGTGGCAGATTGGGCGGGAGGATACCTGGCAGCGGGGGCTGGGAGGAAGGGAGAGGGGCGCACCACTTGGTAGTGGTGTCGGGTCCCCAACTTTCCACCCCTAGACCCTCCCTCACCCTCCTCGATTGTGTCGTTAATCTCCCCTGGCCTTGGCCTACGTAAGAAATCTCTTTCTCCTCCCGTGCACACCTAACTGGCTATGCTTTCTTCAAATTCTAGCCATTAGATCAACAATCAATCAGCATTAATTAGGAGCCAATAGCGTGCTTATATTTTCTGAGGATACAAATATACAGAAAATCATTTTCCCATCCTTTTCCTGGCCACCATTCCTGTTGTTTTCTTTCTCCCTCATATTTTTACTATAAAAATTTTATTTTGGGGGTTTTTGTTTTTTTCTGGTAGGCCCAGTCTCCTACTGCCGCTACACCCAATTTTAGGAGATTTTAGATTTAGGAGATTTATATTTTGGAATCTCCCAAACCCGTTGTCTAAAACCCAGTTTCACTATAGTATTAAGTGCTCGCTTTATGAAGCACTCGAGTTTGTTTTTGTGTTTGGTTTTGGTTTTTTGCGTGGAGCATTACAAAAAGTATTTTATTTGTTCCTGAAAGCCACCCTGAGGGAAGAGCGGTTTAGGGCTCACTTTATGATACAGGTGGTGATGACAAAGATGAGGCTCCATTTATACATTATAGGGCTACAGATACAGGTGATAGAGAGAAGTCTCATTTTACAGATGAAAGTTAAATCACTTGCCCTAAATTTCATACCTATGTTCTGAGGGGTGAACCCAGGTCTATCCTAACTCTCTCTCTGCCACTAAGCAGTATTCCCTCAACTTTCAAAAAAAAATAATAAATCCTGATGACATTTCATAATTCCGCACACTACCACCACCATTATCATCACTTGCCTTTGAAGCCCCAGCTTGGAAAGCCGTGATGTACTTCTAGGGATCACTACATCACCCCAGAAATTCTGTAGCTCAAAGACGTATCGGTATGCTACAGACAGTTTTCCCAAGGTATTTCCTAGTACAATTAAAAATACTTAAGGACGAACTTCCATTTTTTGATTGAGCGAGTCTTGAGTTAGCTGTTTTTCTAGAAGTGATTTTTCAATAAGAAAAAGTTCTGTGATACGGAGTAAACAACGCGTGTGTGTTTTAAACCGCCGATAATTGTATGCAGCCCTCTAATAAGACTGCCCACTGAAGAAAATACCATAAACAACTTTATCAGTGATTTACATAGTAAACTACCAACCAAATTATGTGATAAACAATTTAATAATAACCATAACTAAAGTACAAAAAGATCCTCATGGCCCCCAGCCATCGCCTTGGTTCCTAGGTCACAATAGTGCCGCTGCCGCATTCCTGCCCTTTACCCCCACTGCAGGCTGGAGCAAATCTGTATTCTTAGAGGATACTACCGTTTGTATTGCTAAGCACATTTTGATTCACAACGTTTGATCGCGTATACTAAGGATGTCTAATTAGCATTTCCACGGCACAAGTTAGCATATATAACAGTAAAGAAGCCATCTATGTGCACCTTGGATTACAAGTGACCTCTTCTTCTCTCTCAATAGCTTGTCCCTTTCGTCTAGAAAATCAATGTTTAAGTCATAAAATCACAAAACTTTAGAACTGGAAAGTCATACAGGTAATTACTGACAGATATTGAACTAGCACCTAAGTCTGCTGGCTTCCAGTCCCTAGACCCGGTGTAAGGAAGACCTGAGGTCAAATCCAGCCTCAGACACTTACTAGCCACGTGATTCTGGGCAAGTCACTGAACCTGTATCTACTTCAGTTTCCTAATCTGTAAAATGGGGATAATAAGAAATGAGATAATAGCTGTAAAGGTTTCTACAAAATAGAAAACACTATATAAATTCTAGCTATCATTTCTTATGGAACACTTAATCTTTTTTCTTCTTGACATTCAGTTTATTCTATCTCCTTTTGAGGAGAACCATCTAAACCATCCAGCAATGAGCTCACCAACAGGATCAGAGCTACAGAATTCTGTTTTCTCTTAAAGTTAATTCTGAATATAAAGTAATACTGTAGGAACTTGGAAATTTAAGATCCTATTTTAATGAAACCTTAAAAGAAAATAAAATTTCCTAAGCTTTTTAAGAAATAACGCTATTTTTCCTGATTATTACAAAATATCTTACCAGGTCACCATCAATACTACTCAGGATATTGCAATTATCCTTTTGAAGTAAAGAAAAAATAGGACCTTTTGCTATTTAATCCACTAGCCATGTATCTTCAGAAATGTCCCTTTCAATCAAAGTAATTCCCATTTCATATTAGAGATAGCTCAAATAATGGATGTTTTTCATCTATTGGGCCGTCAGGATTCTGTGCTAAACATAATGGGTGTTACTGTTTTCCAGTGGACTATTAAAAGAATGGCTGGAAGAGACAGAAATTTCATAGAAAATGGACAGATAGGTTTTTTAAAAAGTCATCAATCTTACAAATTATGTCATTTGTCATACACTCTACAAAAGAAATTTGCTTTCTTTAGTGAGTGCATCTGACATCCTGTTTCTCCAAAGATTTATAATGCACATTGTCCTTTGAAAAATCTCAAAAGAATGAAGTGCTCTTCTATTAAGGACATTGTATTGATTTCTATCGGTGAATTAACTTTTAGGATAGTAATGTGATAATCCTAAAAAAAAAAACAAAATTCATAATAAGCTAATAATAACCTACCAAAGATCTCCAGTCTCCAATATTTTATTTTTGCAAGAGAATTATCTAAAGGAAATAGAAATTATATTACTGGAATGATCTTTTTAAAGAACTCCTTTAATTTGAAAATGGTATATCGCCATTTTGAGTTTCCCCTTTGGATACCACAATAGTGGAAAATGTAGGGGGAAATAGTTTTGATTTGATTTGAAAAAGATTAAATAGTAGAAATTGTTTTCTTCAGGAATAATAATAACTATTATTTATATATGATTTTAAGATTTACAAAGCACCAGACATACATATCCCCACTAGGCAAATGACTAGGGACTAATCACGTATTCCTAAGGGAGATGAAGTTCACAATGCCTAATACATGGGGTATGAGAATAAACTCTAGGATCATAGGATCATGATCATAGGATCCTTACCTATCATAAAGTCCAATCCCCTCATTTTACAAATGAGGAAACTGAGGCATGGGTCAGTTAAGTGATTCGCCCTGGTCATATAGCTAGTAAGTGTCTGAGGTAGGATTTAAACCCAGATCTTATATCTTTAAGCCCCTGAAGTTTACTGGATAATGAAAAGGCAAGAAAAAGCTTTTGCAGTGGACAAGAGGGGGAATTTAAGGCGGAATGAGTGAACCTTACTCTCATCAGAATTGGCTCAAAGATGGAATAACAAACACATAATTGGATATAGAAATCTATCTTGCTCTAAAGGAAAGTAGAAGGGGAATGAGAAAAGAGAAAGGGGGATGATAGAAGGAAGAGAAGACTGGGGGAGGGCATAGTCAGAAGCAAAACACTTTTGAGGAGGAATAGGGTGAAAGGAAAGAGAACAGAATAAACTGGGGGAATTGGATGGAGGGAAATACAATTAGCAATAGTAACTGTGAAAAAAATTTTGAAGCAAGTTTCTCTGATAAAGGCCTCATTTCTTAAACATATAGAAAACTGAGTCAAATTTATAAAAATAAGAGTCATTCCCAATTGATAAATGATTAAAAGATATGAACAGTTTTCAGATAAAGTAATCAAAGCTATCTACAGCCATATGAAAAAATTATCTAACTCACTGTTGACTGGAGAAATGCAAATTAAAACAATCCTCATACCTATTAGATTGGCTAATAGAAAAGGCAAATGACAAATGCTGGAAAGGATGTGGGGAAAATGAGGCATTGATGAATTGTCAAGCAATGTGGAACTATGCCCAAAGGGCTATGTATACTCTTTGTATATCCTTTGATCTAGCAATGTACTACTAGGTCTGTATCCCTAAAGAGATTTTTTAAAAGGACCTATGTGTACAAAAATATTTATAGTAGCTCTTTTCTAGTGGCAAAGAATTGGAAATTGAGGGGATGCCCATCAATTGGGGAATGGCTGAACAAATTGTAGTATGTGATTATGATGGAATACTATTATGCTATAAGAAATGATAAGCAGGATGCTCTCAGAAAAACCTGTAAAGACTTACATGAGCTGATACAAAGCTAAATGTACTGTGTACAAAATAACAGCCATGTTCTAAGATGATCAGCTATGAATGACTTAAACATTCTCAGCAAAATAATGATCCAAGACAACTTGGAAGGACTTGTGATGAAAAATGCTATCCGTCCCCAGAGAAAGAACTGATGGTATCTGAATACAGATTGAAGCATATTTTTTACTTTATTTTCCTTGAGGGGTTTTTTTGTCCATATTTTCTTTCACAACGTGACTATTACAGACATGTTTTTCATGAGTACACAAGTATAACCTAGACCGAATAGTTTGCCTTCTCAATGGGAGTGGGGATGGGGAGAGAGGAATGGAGAAAATTTGGAACTCAAGGTTTTAAAAATAAATGTTAAAATTTGTTTTTACATGTAACTGGGAAAAATAAAATACTAAACAAGAAATGGTCACCAGATGGCAAGGACACTAGAAACTCCAGAGGCTTCCTTCTTATGAAGAAGATAGATATAGATAAAAGCCATGACCAAATAGAGATGCGAGGGGTTTAAGACAACAGGATGCAACCTATCACTTCACTTTGTACTGAGTCATGTGAACTGTGTAAGCAGAGAAACATAAGACCCACCAGAGGGGAGGGTTATTGGACTTGCCAGTTCTTTCTCAATGGGGAGGGTTGGTCAAGGCCATTTAGAAGAATACTATAAGTTGGGAGAACCATATTAGTTCTGGAAAAGACAGAGGCCCACACAAATATATGTGGGAAAATGTTTATGAGGGGGGCAAAGAGGAGCTTCACCATAGGGTAGGTGTTATAATATAGGATAGTGGTGTTAAACTCAAATAGTAATTGTTGACTGTATATTGTCTTGGAAAACAAGTTAACACTCAGTTTTCTTATATTTTTGTTTATTTTGTTAAACATTTCCCAATTACATTTTAATCTGGTTCCACTGGCCTAGAAAATTTTGCCAGCAGGCCATGAGTATGATACCTCTGGCCTAGTGGATGATATGGGTCTCTGTGACAGATGGGATTCCATCACCCTGCCAGGTAATGCTCTAATTCTATAGGACTTAGAAAGTTGCCCAGGGTACTGAGAAGCTAAGTCTAGCTCAGCTAATTAGCTGGTATGTTTCAGAAGCTAACTTGAACCTAGTTCTTGACTCTGAGGCCAGCTGTATCATGCTTCTTCTCATTAGATGATTAAATTGTTCAAAAGTAAGGAAATGCTTAAAATTAATCATTAAAAAATAAGAACTAAACAAGTCAATCTGCAAAGTGTGAATATTCAACAGTGTAAGCTAAGGAGATGTTAGTGCTTACCAGCTTTGAATGTGACTGAATTTACAAGGCAGTGTGGTAAAGAAGAAAGCGCACAGTAAAGAATCTGAGGTTCTGCATTTGGTTCTGCTTCTGACCCACTTTATGACCTCTGACAAGTCACTTAGTCACTCTGGCTGCAGTTTCCTCATTTATAAAATGAGGGGCTTGGATGAGATGACCTTGGAGATCCCTCATAGCTTGAAAATTCACTGATTCTGTAAAATGGATGTCTTGTAATTTCCCTGGCTTGCCAACAGGCTATACTCACGCACTAGTTTTGGTCTGTGAGTGCTGGCATCCTAGCTAGCTAGCTATTTCATATCTGCCCAAAGAGATAAGATGCAATTTGATTTCAAAATAATAGCACTTATTGCTCTGTAAGATTACGCTATCTTATTACAAACATTGGTCTAGTTTTTTCCTGCTACACAGATCGCCTCTTGACTTTAATTGAAGTTTGTGTACACAAGGAAATTTCACAGTACAATCATAATATTTTAGAGCCAGAAGGGACTTCAGAGCTCATTTCAACCACCTCCTCATTTTACAAACGTTGTCTCTTTCCAAGGTCACACCTGTTGTCTATGGCAGACATGTTGATTAGTCAGTTAGTCAACTAGAATTTATTAAACGACTACTATGTGCCAGGCTCTGTGCTAAACACTGGCTATACAAAGAAGGGCAAAACACAATCCCTGCTCTCAAAGAACTCAGTCTGTTGGGAGAGACAACATGCAAATAACTATGTACAAGCAAAATATACACAAGATATCTACAGGATAAATTGAAAGTAGTCTCAGAGGGAAAGCACTAAAATTTAAAAAGACTGCTTCTTGCAGAGACGTGACTTCTGCTGAGACTTAAAAGCTAAAGAAGGGACAGCTAGGTGGCTCAGTGAATAAAGCACCAGCCCTGGAGTCAGGAGGACTTGAGTTCAAATCCAACCTCAGACACTTACCAGCCATGTGACCTTGGGCAAGTCACTTAATCCCAATTGTCCTGCCTTCCCCCTTCCAAAAAGACAAAAGAAAAAACAAAAGCTAAGGAAACTAGGAGGCAGAGATGAGGAAGGAGAGAGTTCCAGACATCAGCAACAGCTAGTGAAAACACTCAGAATCAGGGCCAGAGCCAAAGCCCAGAATCAATCAACATTCATCCAACACCTACAAAGTTCCAGGCACTTTGCTACCTACAAGGGATACAAAGACAGTCATAAGGTAGTCTCTACCCTTAAGGAGCTCACACTCTAACAGAGGGAGACAACATGTAAGTAGGGACTGAAAAGACCGATGATTTGAGGTTTGGGGTATGATGAAATCTTACCTTGGGAAATGATTTGAAAGCCCGAAGATAGAGTGGCTTGTGTGAGGTACAGCAAGGGGGCCAGTGTCACTGTTTCACAGAATATGTAGAGGGGAGCAAAATATAAGAAGACTAGAGAAGTAGGTGGGAGTAGATTATGAAGGGTTTTTAAAAAACCAGACAGAGGATTTTATATGACCTGTAGGTAATAGAGAGCCAATGGAATCTGTTAAAGGTGGTGGGAAAGGAAGGAATGTAACATGACCCAAACTTTAGAAAAATGAGTTTGACAGCAGAGTGGGGAATGGACTGGAGTGGGGAAAGATTTGAGACCAAACATCAAGCTACTGCAATAATCCAGGTGTGAGGTGATGAAAGACTAGAACCCTGGTCTCTCCTAATCTCTGTTGATTGCTCTTTTTAATATGCTATGTTATTACTGTTTTTTCTTTCCTATATTCCTAATTAAATTGTACAATTTGGCAGTCTCCACTGTGGGCTCACCCCAGGATGATTTCCCTAGGAAAGGAGACTCCTACCAATAAAATTAATCAAACCTGGACATAACCAGAGGGTTTTAGCAGGAAGATAGAATCTTCATAGTAACAAGTAGTTTCTGGAATATTGTCCTTCCTCAAAGCCAGTATATTATGGTAAACAATGGATTTGAAGTCAGAAGACTTGGGTTCAACTATAGAGTCTATCTCTTATTAGGTCAACCTCTATTTGGTTTTGGGAAAGTGATTTAACTCTCTATGACTCAGTTCTCTCACATGTAATATCTTTTACAGGGTTGTTGGGAGGGAGATACTTTATTGGCCTTAAAGCACTGTGGAAGTATGAGGTAGAATTATTAGGAATGAGTAGTAACAATTAAAACATCATTGAATTTGAAATGTTGAAAATTGGGCTTGAATCCTGACTCTACTACAAACAAGCAATGTAATCCTCGCAAGTCACCACCTATATATCTTCTGTCTTCTCTTGTGTGAAATAAGGATATTACTAGTACTACCCACTTCACACCTTATTGTGTAAAAGGGTTTTGTAACCATAAAGCATTACACAGAGCATCTCAGAAGTCTTAGAGCAGCTTAAAGCTTAAAACTTTTACTTGAATAGCTTAAAACTTTAGTTTAAGCTTAAAACTGCCCTAAGACTTTTGAGACATTTTACATAAATACAAACTCTAGCGATCATTGTCATCATCATCCACATATCAACAATGTGTTAACCTGAAAGAGACAAGGTTATGTGGAGTTGGGATTTGGGGGATATCTGAAGGAGGAAACATTTCTCCAATTTAGTGAATAAAGGAACTGTGAAGGTTGAGAGGGTACAAATAGAAAGGGTATGTTCTTCAGGGTTTCTAGACACAAATCAATGAGTATTCCATCAAAAACATACTTATATGCAAAATACTCATTCTTATCAGCTACAGTTATGTGAATCAGTTAACCAAAATTCCAAAAGAAAATTATTTTTGGCTGAGGTCCTACAAATAATAGTAGTTTTAAGTATCACTATAATATTCTGTGATTCTATCTACTTAACATGGAATAGTCAATAGAGTGCTAGACCTAGAGTTAGGAAGACCTGGGTTTAAATCCCACCTCAGATACTTACTAGGTGACACCCTGGGCAAGTCATTAAATCTCTTGGTCAAAGTTCCTTATATAGAAAATGAGGGAGTTAGACTTGACAATCTTTAGGATCCTTTCCAGATCTAAATCTAAGATACTATGAATAAAATGATAAAATCATGAATTCTCAATTCTTCTGAGTGTCTGTCTTCTTTTTTCCCCCAACTTCCAGGAACCCAGAAAATAGTTGAAAGAGTCTCTATCTCTAAGTATCAGGGTCACCTAACGGTTTAATTCCAGGTTCAGAGCTCTCTAGGATACACAAGTCTGTTGTTCTTTTTTCTGCAAAGAATCTTCCAAAAATGACACACTGGGCTAGAGGCAAACTCTCTTACTCAAACCCAAGAGGAAGATCAGACAACCAAATCAAAATGGCCATCCCTAGTGGGAGATTAAAGCTGAGTGAT
This sequence comes from Pseudochirops cupreus, assembly GCA_028627135.1. NCBI lineage: Eukaryota > Metazoa > Chordata > Mammalia > Diprotodontia > Pseudocheiridae > Pseudochirops > Pseudochirops cupreus. The sequence continues at coordinate 305,317,503 of CM053584.1, read as the reverse complement.
CAACAGAAGCTTCTTTGTAAATCTCTGAGCATGAAACCTGTGACATGATTCGTAACTTTTTTTTTCTGATAATGAGAACCATTTCTTCTTGAGAATAGATAGATCTATTTTGGGATACCAACATATTGGCAGGTTAAGGAAAGTAACCATAGAGATATTTAGCACAAACAGTCTGTTAGTTTATCTCACCGGTCAGAAGTCTCATTGCCTTGTAGTTGTCAGTCCAATAGGAAATCAGCATTTATTCAGTACCTATTATGTGCTAAGTGCTGGTAGTGCTAGATAGTCCCTGCCCTCACATGGCTTAAAATCTATAGGGGGGGAACATACAAACAACTATGTGCAAACAAGCTACATTCAACATAAATAGGAAATAATCAACAGAGGTAAGATGCTAGAATTAAAAGGTATTGGCTTTTTATAGAAGGTGAGATTTTTAGCTGGAATTTGAAGGAAGTCAGGAAAACCAGGAAGTGGGGACAAGAGAAAGCATTCTAGGCATGGGGAACAGTCAGTGAAAATGTCCAGAGGTGAGATATGGATTATCTTTTTTGAGGAACAGGTAGGAGGACAGTGTCACTGTATTGAAGAATAGTAAAATATGCTTACAGCATACTTAAAAGTTCAGATATAACATGCTTGATATTGCTATTTAGCATTTATAAAACAAGTAAAGTTTGCTTGCCTAGTTTAACAGTTTTTTAAGATATGCTAAGCATACAGTTGTCTATTTTTCCTTTTCCCTGTGTCCCTAAAAAGACACCTTCTATCCTTAACTCCAGCTTGGAGAGTCAAAGTTTTTGATACATAGAGAATACCATAATCTGAAAACACAGATTTCCTTTCCATTAGAGTTGATATGGCATGACTGTGATGTAGCAAATTCATTATATTACTAAATAACCATATCACTAAATAAATGTCATTGAGTAATAATCATTGGATAATAAAAATAAAAATACTTCCAAAGATCTCAAGGTAGTTACTCCCTCTATTGATGGAGATTGGTATTCATGTTTTCTCATCCTATGTGATTTTTGTTCATACCTTTTTTTTTTTTTTTGCTTTTTTGGAGGGCAGTTGGGGTTAAGCAACTTGCCCAAGGTCCCACGGCTAGTAAGTGTTAAGTGGCTGAGGCTGGATTTGAACTCAGGTTCTCCTGACTCCAAGGCTGGTGCTCTATTCACTGTGCCACCTAGCTGCCCCCTTGTTTGTGCTTTCCCAGAGGAATTTGCCTCATGCACTGGAAGCCTTATAATAGTTCTTTTAATATACTTAGCGTACCAATATAACATTTGGACTATCCACCTAATTGCAAGTTTTTCATGTCTTCAGCTTTTATTTATAACAAGGTCAATATGGAGGGTGGTATAGTATGGAGGGTGGTATAGTATCATCTCACTGATCTATGGAAGATGATCACATATGTAGTTCTAAGTTAAAATTTTAAGTGACCTAAAATGGTATTGTTACCATGCACCATCCCTTTTTCCACCACTTTGCCACCATTACAATAGAAATGAAAGGCAGTCACAAAAGACAATATTGTGTTATACTTTTATCTATTTCAGACCACCATGGAGAAAAGATAGGCTGATCACAAGTTGAGAGATGACAGGTCAACAGCCAGAGTGTGTCTTTATGTTGTCAAGAAAAAATAAGGAAGGGTGCCATTACCTTGGATGGACCTCTTGTGACAAAGTTCTGAAATGACTTAGACAAGAGTTACCTAAGATGCATAAGCACAAGTAGATTATACATGATCAGTACTGTTGTTGGGGTCACCCAAATGAAAAAGTTCACAGATCCATTTGAGTACTTAGGGTTACTAGGGCCAAAAAAAATTAATAAGCTATCAGCCAACCTTCCTATGATAACCCTTTCTATACTTAGCTAATGGCGATAACTTATATTTATGTAATGCTTTGTGCTTACAAAATGCATTTTATTCATTGTTATTTCATTTTCACAATAGGTGGTAAGAATGTTATGATTTCAATTTTGCAAACAGAGAAATTGTAGTTGAAAAATTAAACAAGATGCCCAAGGTCACACAGTCACTGGTGAAGGCAGGACGTGAACCCAGATTCTCTATCTATAACTGTCCGTGTGTTCTTCCCACACAGTCTCAATAATAACTTCACTAGTATCTTAGTAAAATATTTCCCTAATATTTTATGATTAAAACAGATGGTGATAGGAATCTATGTAGTATTTCTATACATGATTTTCCTAAGAAATGAATTTCAGGAATTTTCTAAATATTTCTTTGATCATAGCAGTCTCAGGTTAGGCTATATTTGGATTGCTTTGAAGCAGGTTTCTCAGATACATCCTGGAGAATATTGGAATAAATTTCATTTTGTCATTCCACTTAAGCACGTGTTTACATTTGATTTAGCTCCAACGGCTGACAGATAATTCACAAACCTGAAAAGAACAGGGAATACATAATTTTATATCATTGTCTCATTCTGGTCAAATCTTTGTAGAAGCCAAAAACATAGGGCTAAAAAGTCAGGTTTAGAGAATAGATTTAAATCTGTTACATAAAAAATGTGGCAGTTTCTATTTACAGTTCGCTCATCTGAATAGTTTCTTTTAAGGTAACTTGATTTTTTTTTCACCTATTTCAAGAACAATACCCAGTGAAAATCATCCAGAGTTGGAAATTCATCAAGTACTTGACACATTCTTCAGTTGTCATCTGAAATACCAGGCAAGATGCTAAGGGCAGAATTGATTCTCTGCTTGAGGACAGAGAAGCTATTAGCTGAAAAAAAAAAACAAAACAAAGATTACCCATTCATTTATCAGAATAATAGGGAACGAGGTTTGTTTCAAAGTAGTAATATTCACCAGCAATAGCCACAGAAGGCAAGGCAACAGACACTCTACTATTGATGAGGCTATCTATTTTTCATGCTTTCAATCCCATAATTCTAAAGAAAGTTCTAGTACAAACTTTAAATATATAAATATGTGTTGCAGATAGAGTCCATTAAGCCACTTACATAGCTTGTTCCTCTACTAATTAGAGAACTGCAGAATCTTAAAGGTAGGAAAGTATCTCAGCCCAACCTTTATTTGAACAAAAATCCCCCCTGCAACATAATTGACAGTTGGTCACTTACAATTTACTTGATTAATAATTGATATTTATACTACACATACATTATTTCATTTCAGCCACCCTATGATTTAGGTACTACAAGTTTTATTATCTTCAGTTGATAGAGGAAGAAAATGAAGATCAGGAACCTCCCAGTAAACTAAGAAGTTGAGTGATTTGTCTATAGTTACACAGCTAATTAGTGTCTACATTAGGATCCAAATTCAGATCTTCCTGACTCCAATTCTAGCACTCTGTTGTGACTGAAATTTAACAAAAGGATAAACCAAGACATGTTTCTCCAATCAAGATTATGGTGTATTAGCAGGGCCATTACCAGCCAGCCAATAAAACAGGTTAATGGCTTCTCAGTTTGTAGCCAGAGATCCAGAACTGAAGATGCAACTCATTTTTATAAACATAGAACCAAGAACAGAACTTATATCATTGGTTATGGAATTAGCAACATCATGAGGTTGAGAGATCATGATTGGTTACATTAAAGAAAACGAGCATAGCATATAGGTAGGATAAAGACCACCCGAAAGTATGCTTTTGTAAATTTATGGGTACCAGCTGCATCCCAAGTCATTGATATAGACCCGGGGATGTAGACTCACTGATGCCTGAGGATTAGATGAGACTACCTTTTTAATTGACAAGGATGAGAATAAAGATGGGACGAGGTCAAATAGTTGGCTTCTAAAGGATACTACACCCATACCATGGAAGCTTAAGTTATGAGAGATAACAAACTTTGCAGGTGGTGCTGAGATAAGAGTTTTTCTTTAACATTGGTCATGGGAAAGCTTAAATTTTGGCATCTAATTTCAGAGAAGGAGGTTGAACTTTTGAACTCATGTACTTCTCTACTCAGAAAAAAGGCTTAGGTTTCTTACATAGAATACAGAATATGGTTACAGAATAAAATCACTTACGAGATACAAAATCAATATTAATTTTCACAACTATATTCTCTATCTAGTAGTGCCTTGAAGAACTCCCTTGAGAGAGAATTTACTATCACCTGATACAACCTGTTTCATTTTTGAGCAAATATAATAGTCCAGAAGTTTTTCTTTACATCAAGCTTAAACTTCTTATTTTCCAGATTTCAGTGATTATTTATAGTTTATCTCTCTGGGGTAAAATAGTAAAAGTATAATTCCTCCTCTGTAGGATAACCTCTAGACAACCATTATGACTCCCCTAAATGTTGTTATCCAGGATAGACATCTTGACTTTGTTCAGTCACCTCTATTCTCAACCTAATGATTTCTGTCTTAAAGACACAAATAAAAGCGTTTGTCTTTTTATATGGGCCATTTTTATATCAAACTGGTATTGTGAGACTTGCACAATGAAATGTTGTACTTGTTTTTACTTAATTGTCATTCGTGTCTAATTTTCCTTTCTTGGGGGGTGTGGCAAGGGGAGGTCTGAGTAAGACTATCCTTCCTTTGAAATGCCAAAGCCCCTTGTAATGACAGTTAAATAAATAGACCATTATGTTATTAACTAATGTACTTAACACTGATAGGCATTAGTTGCTTGCCATACTTTAGCAGAGAGATAGATAGATCAATGTGTGTGTGTGTGTGTGTGTGTGTGTGTGTGTATACATATATATATAGAGAGAGAGACAGACAGACAGACAGAGACAGAGAGAAAGAGATCCATACGTACACAAACATATAGGTATAAATGTTTGCATATGTATGTATACATATACACATATGAGTGTGCCTGTGTATATAGATAGATGTCTCTATGTAAAGATCGATAATACATAGATATATAGTACACAGATATCTACCTATCACCCCTGTACTGAATTCTACTACCTTGCACTGGTCACAATTCTTATTTGTCTCAAAAAAATTAGACACACTGAATAACGTGTCAATAAGCATCGTGTATTAAGAATTACACAATAGCTCACCTTTGCCTTTGTGTTCCTATCACCGTGCTTTGATGATAGTTGGGGTTTACTAAATGTTTGTTGATTAATTAATTAATTGATTTTTCAGAAAAAAAAAATTTTCTACTGCCAATATCTTTTAACAAAATCAGGGAGGCAAGGCAAGTGAGCTGTGGGGGCAGGGAGGCAGCTGCAGCAACTGCCAACAGACCCAATGATAGAATAACACCACTTTCTACTTTAAAGCAGCCTGTAGACACAAGATAAAAGTAAGAAGAACCAGAAACTGGCGTTTGATGTTTGTTACAGGCAAATCCACTACGATTCAGTTGGAGACCTGAATGTCTTGGTAGGACAGCAAAGTAAAGAGTAAGTCCTCCTTGTGGTAAAACAGTAAGCTTTGGAAGGCTTGGTATTCTCTAGTATCTTATCCTCTGTGTCTTTGTTTGTGTTCCTTTCTGTTCTGTTTGTTTCCGGTGAAGTCTTGTGTGCTATACTTGACTTGGTTGAGAACTGCTTGAGACTTTTTGTATGGAGAGCAATGAAGAGGATGGAAAGTCAACACTAGCTTTACTCTTGTAAAATTTCTTTGTTCTCTTATAAATACTTTTGTTAGTGATTGCAGAACCCTGGCAGGCAGAGGTAATGGGATAAGGAAAGTTTCCCTTTTCCCTGAAAGGTTGTATGGTATGGTGGATACAGTTTTGGATTAGGAGTCAGAGTAACTTGATTTTGAATCCTTTTTCAGGATTTAGGTCACTTTAAATTCATGATCCTTCCAATATATATTTATAGGTCAGAGATACTAGTAAAAATACTAAAATAGTATGTCAAAAATCCAAATGATGGGAAAAGATGTTAATGAAAAGTCTTGAAGCCCCAGAATCAATCAGATACCTGAGCTGCAGAAATAAAGTTCTAGAGATAATTTTGAAGGCATAGCAAGTAGAAATTTATTCCAAAACTTTGTAATCTCAGTATTTGTGAAAATCCCCAAACATATTTGTTCCTACCTGCCACAATTACAGGGAAACAACCCTGATCATCAATGTTAAATACATTTGAATTGTTATTGTAACTGTTATACCTTTCAAATAATCTGGTTTTCCACTTTCCATTTTGGGTTTTCCCCTAGTCTTTGGAAAATCACCTGGAAATCTCCCAGATAGGGAAATATTTTCTTTTATCTTGGGAATAGGTCCCTAAGTGTTTGATTCTATCTTAATGAAGAATATACATATAAATCTATCAGGTTCTGGCTCCAAATATAGAGCAAAGCCTGGAGTCTAACCTTAAATAAACAAAATTATGGGGGTGGTTTACTAAGATTTTATTTGAAATATATGGGTTGTGCTCACCTGTTAAATGATTATAAGATCATATACTTAGAGTTGGAAGAGACCTTACATTAGCTCATTCCCCTCATTATACATTTGAAGAAATGGAGGGCCAAAGAAGTCTAGTGCCTTATCCAAAGTCACAAGACACAGAGTTTGAATTCAAACCTTAGTCCTGTGACTCCACACTCAACGCTCCAAGTTCAGCACTCTTTTCACCCTGCCTCAATTCCTCTCAAAATGCAAAACAACATTAAGTGTGCATATTATAGATTAATATTCTAAAGGTATTGAATCAAAATCTTTGCTGGAGATGATGCTGGCATTATTATGGACAGTACTTCGTCTTATTAAGTAGCAAGAACCTGTTGATGTGTATTCACTCCACCTCTGTCAGTCCAAAAGTGAACACCAGAGGGAACCAACTGCTGGGTATCAACCAGTTTCAGGTACTATGATAGTGGCTGTGACTCAGTAACCCAAATTCTTTTTCCTACATCTACAGTTGGTATAAATTACCCAAATGGATGAAAGGTATAGAGCCCATTCCCTGGCCCCTTTCCTTCTTTAGGTTAGTAGCCATGATTCATTAATTCCATTTTAAAGAATATTGCAGATCTCCAGGAGTCAAGATGTCAGAGTAAACAGTAAATTACTGTAGTTCTCCCATATTCACCGCCAAGCAACCATAAAATAGCGCCCCCAAACAAATCCTGGAATAGCAGAACCAGCAAAAAGATGGGGTGAAACAATCTTTGAGTCTAAGAAACGTATAAGATCAGCAAGAAAGGTCTATCTCACTCAGGTAAAAGGGGTATGTAGTCCAGACCAGGAAGCTTCCCATCAAGCCAGCAACAAGCCCCACCTCAGCAAACCAGTGGGAGAACCTTGAGCCCCCAGTGTGGTATAGCAGGCAAAAACCAACACCAGGCGTAGAAATCCTGGTCTCAGATAAAGCAAAATTTTTAAAAAGACCTAATTAAAAGAGATAAGGAAGGAAACTGAATCTTGCTAAAAGGTACCATAGGCAATCAATACTAATCATACATGGACCAAGGTATAGCATCCAAATTCTTTGTTTTTGTGTTGTTTTTTTTTGAGGGGGGAAGCAAGGCATTTGGGGTTAAGTGACTTGCCCAAGGTCACATAGCTAGTAAGTGTGTCAAATATCTGAGGCCAGATTTGAAATCAGGTTCTCTGACTCCAGGGCTGATGCTCTATTCACTGTGCTACCTAGCTGCCCCAAACCAAATTCTTAAAGGTGAAGTAAAGTAAGTTACAGTTTCACAACCAAATATAAAATAGATCATTTTGATTATATTAAATTAAAAAGCTTTTGAATAAAGAAAACCAACGCACCCAAGAGTAGAAGGAAAGCAGAAAGTTGGCAATCTTTACAGTAAGTGTCTCTAATAAAGGCCTCATTTCTCAAATATATAGAGAACTATGTCAAATTTATATGAATACAAACCATTTCCCAATTGATAAATGGTCAAAGGATATGAAAGGCAGTTCTCAGATGAAGAAATCAAAGATATCTATAAGTATATGAAGAAGTGCTCTAAATCACTTTTGATTGGAGAAATGAAAATTAAAACAACTCTGAAGTACCATTTCATACTTATCAGATTGACTAATATTACATAAAAAGGAAAATGACAAATGTTGGATAGGATGTAGGAAAATTGGGACACTAATGGATTTGTGAACTGATGCAACCGTTCTGCTGAGCAATTTGTTACTATGCACAAAGGGCAATCAAACTGTGCATACCCTTTGATCCAGCAATACCGCTATTAGGTCTATATCTGAAAGAGATCATTAAAAAGGGAAAAGGCCATAAATATGCAAAAATATTTATAGCAGCCCTTTCTGTGGTGGCAAAATATTGGAAATTGAGGGGATGCCCATCAATTGGGAATGGCTGACCAAGCTGTGAAATATGAATGTAATGGAATACTAGTGTGCAATAAGAAATGATGAACAGGAGGATTTCAGAATATCTCGGAAAGACGTGTATGAACTGATGGTTCATAGTGAAACGAACAGAACCAGGAAAACACAGTATCAGCAACATTGTGTAATGATCAACTATGAATGACTTGGCTCTTCTTAGTTACACGATGATCCAAGACAAGTACAAAAGACTCACAAAGGAAAATGCTATCCACATCCAGATAAACAACGGGTGGACTCTGAATGCAGATCAAAACATACTTTTTTCACTTACTTTATTCTTTTTTGTGCTTACTTTTCTTTTGATCTGTTTCTTCTTTCACAACTGTGACTAATATAGAAATATATTTTACATGATAGCATATGTATAACCTATATCATATTGCCTGCCACTGTAGGAAGAGGGGAGGGGAGGGAGGGAGGGAGAAAAATTTGGAACTCAAAAGCTTGAAAAATGAATGCTAAAAATTGTCTTGACATGTAGTTTGGGGGGGAAAATAAAATACTATTTTTAAAAATCAAGCATATTGAATGTAAAATCAATCAGAATAATAGGAATTGTCTCAGTTATTTGCCTCAAATTAGGTTCAAATCTCCCTTCAGCAGGCAAGCTTGAGTTGAGTTCTTATCCCTAGACTCTTCCATGAGGAGCTAGCAAGTTGTTTGCTCCTGGGATCTTTCCCACTCAAGGTAAAATATTCTGTGAGAAAAATACTAGTAGCTAATATTTATATACTGCTTTAAAGTTGGCAAAGCAAATATACATTTGATTCCTATAACAAGCCTGTGAGGCAGGTGTTATCATTACTACCCTTTTACCGATGGATAAACTGAGGCTGTTAGGTTAAGTGACTTGCCCAGCGTCACACAGCTGTAAGTATATGAGACAGAATTTGAACTCAGGTTTTTCTCACTCTAAGTCCAGTACTCTATCTTCTATGGATGCCCCATAACCGCTTTGATTAAGATTAGTGTGCAGTTTTTTGTTAGACTACAAATTCCCCGTAAGTAGGGATTATTTCATTTTTGGTATTTGTATCCCCAACATCTAGTACGATGTCTGGCACACAGTGGAATCTTCATTAGTTTATTGGTTGACTGACTGATTGAGAGGACTCAAGAATACAGGGTTTTTTCCTGTCTCCCCTTTCCTTTTCCACTCTTTCTCTCTGTCTTTCTCAGGGAGGTGTGCTTCCTGCTCAAGGCTCAGCTATTATATCTCTTTTAAAGATGTATGTCTTTTATTAAATGTACAAGCTATATTTTTTAATGGTGTGATGCAATGTACATTTCCACTACTATGTGGTGGGGAAAAAAAAAACTAAATGTAGAGTCAAAGTCTTGGTTTTGAGATCTAGATCTATGCCATATATTAATGTTGTAACCTTTAGCAAGCTGGCTTCATCTTTTAGACTTCCATTTCCATCATTTTAATTCAACAAGCATTTCTTAAGCCCGTATTAGATATAGTAAGAATTTAGGTCTTCTACCTTATTCATAGAAGATTCCCAGGCCTCTTCCCAATCTAAGAGGAAATACTAGGCTCAGTTACATGCACCAAAGGAACCAGTGCCAGGTGAAGATGGTGGATGATAAGAGATACACAGAAAGAGCAAGCACACCTGCGCAGAGCTGGAACATGTCCCCACAAAAGACAGAACCACAACAAGAAATAGGCAAAGAGGAAGGAGCCTCAATGAAGAAATACTTAGCAAAGGATGGAGAATGAGAAACTGAAAAAATAGGTCACCATTTATTGTGATGCTGTCTTATGAGGGGCCATGCTTTATTGGGTGCTGAGGAACAGCCCGGGGCAGCTAGCACAGTGGATAGAGTGTTGGGCCTAGAGTTAGGAAAACTCATCTTCCTGAATTCAAATCCAGCCTCAGACACTTTCTAGCTTTGTGATCCTGGGCAAGTCATTGAAACTTAATCTTATTGGCCTCAGTTTCCTCATATGGAAAATAAGCTAGAGAAGGAAATGGTAAAGCATTCCTGTATTTTTGCCAAGAAAACCTCAGTCGGAGTCACAAAGAGTTGGACACAACTGAAAAATGACTGAACAACAATAATGCGGAACGGCCCAGCCCTCTCTCTTTGCTGGTACTCTAATTCACTGTGCTGAATGGGTGGGGAATAGGAGTAAATGTAGTATCAAGTATCCTGGAGTTCTTTCCCCATGGAGAAAGTAGGAGAGTTTTCTTGATTGTCCATGTATTGGGTGTAAATCCTTTCTATGTTTTTGCTATGTGAATAAAACAGTTCCTCCATTTGATGTTCTGTTAGCCAAGTACTTGGCAGGAGCTGAGGGCCCTTCGTATGAGAGCAAAATAAGCTAGGTATGGATGCTCCCAGCGTTTCCTTCAGGGAACTAAAAGCTAGAGAGATTTTGAAAGGGACCTCCCCAAAATTGGATGTGGAAAGGGTCATGGTCCAATTGACCCGTGGGTTACATATGTGCAAGGTATCATGCTAGACACTGGGGATTCAAAGACAAAAACAAAACAAATAAGTAAATGCAAGGTAATTTGAGGATGAAGAAAGGGGAGGAGATTAAGGATAGAGAAGATGGCACTGGAGTTGGCCTTGAAGGAAATATAGATTCTAAGAGAGAGACTAAGTACATTCTAGGCATAGGAGACTTTTACAATTAGCATACATTTGCATACGACTTCTGAAAATGAATGGAGGATGGACTGGAACACTGAATACAAGGAACAGTTAGTAGTTCAGTTTAACTGGAACATGGAGTGTGTGAGTGAAGAATATTAAATAAAACTAGAAAGGTAGATAGGAATCAGATTGTGGAGAACCTTAAATGCCAATCAGAGGAGTTTGTATTTGATCCACTAAAGGCTTGAGACTATAGCTACCAAAATAATCTTCCTGACTGATAGGTCTGATAATATAATTGTTGGACCAAAAATCTTCAATGCCTTCCTCTTGCTTCTAGAATGAAATACAGTCTCCTCATCACTGTAAGAAGTTGAGAATCATCAAAAGTGCAATGGCTCATGGTGAACATGAACAAGTACTTATAACAAATTAAGATTTATGCAGGACAAACAGTGGAAAGAATGTTAATAGAATGTTTTACCAGAAAAAAATTGACTGGTCACGTACAAAACGAGATATTAATTAGATATGTGATCAATAAGCAGCATGCCATGACGGAATCCATAGAATTCTAGAAGCATATTAGGAAACTGCTCCTATATTAAATGAATCACTCATGGTAGAATTGCAGAATTTATATGAGGACTTGGATTAAAGTAGCATAAGTTTAACAGGCAAGGATGCATAATTGGAGAGAGTAGCCATATCCATAAAATCATAGATCTATTTGAGTTTTAGAATATACAGGACTGATTGAAGACAGGAGAGACTAGAAACCAGAAAACCAATTAGAAAACTGTTTAAAAGTTCAGGAAAGAGATGATGAGGACCTAATCTAGGATATACTATGTCAATGGAAAAAAGGGGACTTTTTTCAAAAGACATTATCAAATCAAAGTGAATAAGAATTTGCAACTGATTAAATATGGGGGTAAAGGAAGAAAGAAGAGTATGAGATGACCCAGAGTTTATGAACCCAGGTAACTGGATAGCATTGATAGTATTCTCAATTGAAACTGGGAATTTTGGAGAAGAATTAGGTTTGGGTTAGGGAAGACAGATATGAGCTCTGTCTTGGAGATGTAGAGTTTGATGTGGTACTAAATGGGACATCGAGATAAAAGATGTCCAGGAGTGGAGCCAAGATGGAGGAGTAAAAGCAGGAAATTGCTTCAGCTGCTGCTCTAACCACCTCCAGTACCTATAAAATGTGGCTCTAAACAAATTTTACAGCTGTAGAACCCACAAAGTGACAGAAAGACAAATCTCCTGCTGAAGGCAGCCTGGCAGGCCGACAGGAAGGGTCTATTGCACCAAGCTGGGAGCTGCATGCAGTCCCATGTGAGCCACATGAGCCCAGACCCAGGGCAGCCCCACCAGTGGCACAGACCCAGGATGGAGGGAAATATAGTTAGTCTTTCACAATATAACTACTATGGAAAAGTTTTGCGTAACTACATGCGTACAACCTATATTGAATTGCTTGTCTTCCCAGTGAGGGTAGATGAGGAGGGAAGAAGGGAAAGAATCTGGAAATCAAAGTTTTAAAAACAAATGTTTAAAAAAAAATTGTTGGTTTTTTTTACATGCAACTGGGAAATAAGATATACAGGCACTGGGATATAAAGATCCATCTTGCTCTACTAGGAAGCTAGGGGGAGAGGAGGGGGTTGGATATAAGAGAGAGCAGATTGGGGGAAGGGGTATTCAGTATGCCCGCTATCTTGGGGTGAGGGGGTCGGGGAAAGATGGGGAGAAATTTTGTAACTCAAAATCTTGTGGACATGAATGTTGAAAACTAAAAATAAATAAATAAAAGATTTTTTTAAAAATAAAAGATGTCCAGAAAGCAGTTGGTGATGTGGGATTGGACTTCTGGCAAAGGGTTATAACTGGGTATAGAGTCATATGTAAACACATGATAATTGAACACATAAAGATCATATGAGATCTCCAAGGACAGAGCCTTTAGAGGCACCAGTGCTTGGTAGAGATGGCTGATGATCCAGCATCGGACACAAAAAGGAACAGTCAGACAAGTAGGAATAGAATCAAGAGAGAACAATATCACAGAAACCAAGGCAAGAGGGTGTGGCCAACACTGTCAAATGCTTCAAAGAAAGACAAAGGAGGATGAAGCCTGAGTAATATATAGCAGTTAAGAGACCATTAGTAAACTCTGAGAGAGTAGTTCCAATAAAGAGATGGGGTTGAAAGCCTTATTGCAAAGGGTTCTTCGGGTGTGACAGTGAAGAGAAGAGAGCTATATAGAATGCTAACTTGAGGGGATAGGCGTGGGTTTTTGTTTTTGTTTTTAAAAAGCCTGTGGGAAACTTCAGTTTGTTCATGAGCACATAGAAAGGAATCAGTAGGTAGGGAGTTATAATAGGAGAAATGGTTGAAGGAATAAACTCTGGCAAGAGAAGGGATGGGCTCAAGAACACAAACAGATGATTAACCTTAACATGAAGAATCACCTCTTTCTCATTCACAGATAATAATATTTATAATGCCTATTTCATAGGGATGTTATGAAGAATTCACTTTGTTAAAAACTATGTAAAGGTGAACTATTGTTTTTCTTCATCATGAGAGTCATTATTCTGCATGCTTATGAAAATTTAAAGTCAAAGTTACCAGAATCCATTTCAGAGCATGAAGCAAGATGTCTTTGACTAGGTCACGTTTTACCCCTCCAATTATCAGCTTCATCCCACACAGAACATTAAATGTGAACCCCAATGACCTCTTTCATTTTTTACTCTTGATTTCTAGCTTCCACACAGTAAAATTATAACTGAGTGGGATGCAATCTCTGTTCAGTGCATGATTCTGTTCAAGTCATTCAAACAACTTGCCCATAGCAACAGAAAGAAGACAGAATTTAAACCTTTCAAGTTCCCCAAGCTGTGCTCTAACAATTGCTCCAATATAACTGTTTTAGTAAGAAAAAAATGTGATAAAATATTAATACAGGTATTCCCCAATATATCAATTTCCTGACTTAAAACTGTTGACATTCTCTGCATTCCAAGACTTTATATCATAAAAGGATTTACTTAGAGTATTCCTTTAAATTTCAGGCCCCCCTAATGCGTCCACAACAGGAATTATTCTACAAATTTGCTTTTAATGAACACAGTTATATATTCATCATGAAACTGGCTTAATACTCAACATACAAGTCATAATTCTTATTCAATAATTATTCCTCCTCCCCTAAGAGGTCAGCTGATAATTTTCTTTCTGAATCCAGTGAATACTGCTCCATTATCCCAGACAGATTGTCCATATTGAACTTACACAGAACCTTTACATTTATTATCTAGCTTCTACTTGATTTGCATCTCAGGAATTCCCTATTGGCAAGTGGTACCTGATCTGCTTAATTATAGTTTCATTGATGTTTTAAATTGCTTCATTAGATTTTGTATATGGGAAAAAACTTTGAAAGCCCAAGTTCTTAATAATGATTAAAAATGAAGGCTAACTGTGTATCAGAATGATCCTAGTCTGGAGTCAGGCAAAGGAAAGTTAGGGTTGGAAAGGGGATAGTGAATAAGTGGTGGTTGTGAATTGTGGTTACTACAGAATTAAGTCTGCATAGGATCAGAATTTAGAGCTAGAAAGGACCTTTGAGACTCATAGGGTCACAGATTTGGAACTGAAAGAGTATTTGAAGTTAATCTGATCTAATCCTTCGTTTTACAAACATGGAAACTGAGGGGCTCAATGACTTGCCCTAGATCACACAAGTAATAAATAAATGGTAGAGGCAGAATTCAAAACCACATCCTTTAATTTCTAATCCAGTGGTTTTCCTACTGCATCATGCTTACCTCTTCACCATGCTATAGATAAGCCACTATTTTTTGGAAAGTGAATTCTAGCATACTGAAATATATAAATGTAAATAGGTAAATAATTTTAGAAATTTTGGATTTTCTGTGTTCCTGCTTATCCCCATTGAGTTTATAATCAAAGGCTGAGTCTATAAATGCCATTCAAAATGCTATCAGAAATCATTCCATTAAAAAAAACTAATCCTTCGAATGTTTTGACTACTACTACTAAAAGAGTGACATGTAGAATTAGGAGCAATTTTGGAACTATTATGAGATGTATTCCCACTTTACAAACAATATGCTCATCTTGTACAATAGGAAAACAATGGCTGTAGAAATTAAAGTGATTATTGAAAGATAAATCATGGAATTGTGGATTCCTGGAAATGGAAATGATCACTGAATCCAATCCTCACTTGAGGCTGGGATCTCCTCACCAATATCTTCTGTCAACAAGTTATCTTTTAGCTTCTACTCAAAAATCTCCAGTGACAGGGAATTCACCATCCATCAAGGAAATCCATTCTATTTTTGCAGAGTTAAATATAAGAAAAGACCTCATAACAATTACAGCTGAAATCTAACTCCTTTAACTTAGACTCATTGCTCCCAGTTCTACTTTCTTGGCCAAGCAGGAAAAAACAAAAAACAAAAAACTAATCTCTCCTCTATGTGTGATGATGCTTCAGATGTTTGAAAACAACCATCACAACTGGGGGTTCTACCTCCTTTCCGTTTCTTCCCTTTTGCCCCTAGTTTTCTCTTCTCTGGACTTAACATTCCCAGTTCCTTTTACAGACAGATTTGTGTTAACTATCAATGTCCTTTCTCAAATATTGCAGCCAGAACTGAACACACTATTGTAGCTGTGGTTTGACTAGGGAAGACATTGTACCACATGTCTGCAACCACCCTTGTTCTGGATACTTTCCTTCTGTTAATGTACACAAGATCATATTAGCCTTTTTTTTTGGCTGTTATATCACATTATTGGCTTACATTAAACACACAGTACACTGAAACCCTCAACTATTTTTTCATATGAACAGATTTCTAATTATATCTCCCCATTTCATACTTATGCAGTTAGTTTTTTGAACCCAAATATGGGACTTTATCATTCAAATGCTGAGAAGTATTTGAATCATTATAACCAACAAAAATCAATTTAATGGACATTTAATTAGCATTTACCTGTTCTGTATATGGAACTGAGATAAGAGCACTAAGCATTAGACATTTTTTTAAAAAGTCATAATAATGCATAAAATCCCCTTGGAAGGAAATTAAAATTGAGATTGCTCTTGTGAAAACACCTTACCAAGTCTGGTGAAATCCTTTTCTCCCACAAATTCTTATACAGTCTCTCCCAGACTCTTCGTGAAACCCTATGACTTAAATTCCCCCTGGAAGGTACACAGACTTTGGGGCCATTCCCATCAGACTTGTAATATTTGAGTAACTCACTAGAATAGTGGGGAGCAAAGTATAGGTTTTCTGCTCTCACATTTGATGGCTTTAGTAGCCCTTTAGAGATCTCCAGTTGTAGGGATCACATAGATGATCCTCTTCTTTGTCTATTAAGCATATTGTTTGATAACTCTAATTATATCATTCTACAGGGCCAGATTTTCAGGATGTGTGGTTCCCCCATAAACCATGTAGGAAAACACATGTCTCTCACAAGATTCCTTTTTTGTTGTTTGTAAATCTTCCATTAATACTTTTTGTTTTTCACATCATTGTCACTTCCCACTGATCCATCCTCAACTCCCTAGAATCTTTCCTTATAATAAATAAATAGAAGTAGTATTGTTAGATCAAAGGGTATACACAGTTTTATAGCCCTATGGGCATAAAGGAACTCCCTATTTTACAAGAATTGCTGGGAAAACTGGAAATCAGTCTCATAAAAATTAGGTGTAGGGCACCATATGACAACATATACTGCAGTAAACTCAAAATGACTAAGTGACATGAACATTAAAGATCATATCATAGAAAATTTAGAAGATAGCAAGATCACATAGTAGTAGTATTTACGGCTAAGAGGTAAATTTTTAACCAAACAGTGACAGAAGCAATTTCAAAAAATAAAATAGATAATTCTGATTGTATGAAATTGAAAAACTTTGGCACAAACAAAATTAAGGTCAGCAGTACAAGAAAGGAAGCAGTTGCCTGGGAGAGAGGGAAGAAGAAATCTTGGTATCAAATATCTCTGACAAAAGTCTGATACAAACATCAGCGATACAAATATCTATGACCAAAAGCAATCCCCAGTAAATAAGTAGTCAAAGGATACGAATAAACATTCCTCTGAAGTAGACTTGCAAACTATTAACAACCAAAGTTTTTTAAATTGTTCTAAGTCACTAGTAATAAGAGAAATAAAAGTTCAGCACTGATGTTTCACCTCATACCTAGCAAACAGTAAAATCACAGCAGATAAAAATAATCAGTTCTGGGGAGATTGTCAAAAGAGGGGCATAATGCATTGTTGTTGGAGGCGTGAATTGGTCTAGCCATTCTGAAAAGAGATTTAGAATTAGGCAATGGATGTGACTAAGGTGCTCTTTAATTTAGAGATTCTGCTAATAGATATGTTCCATAAGCAGGTTAATGATAAAAATAAAGGCCTCATATTCCACAAGATTTTTATGTAAGTCTTTTGGAAACAACAAAGAACTAAAAACAAAACAGATATCTGTCGGTTGAGGAATGTTTAAATAAATCATGTGACATGAATGTAATGTAATATTACTATGCTGTAAGAAATACTCAGATATGATTAATACAGAGAAGCATGGGAAGACATGTGAATGGACATTAGAAAAACCATGTACACGATAACTACAACAATGTCGACAGAAAGAGCAACAACAACAAAGCAATCGAAAATCAATTCTGTGGGATTACGGCAAAGCTGGGCCCCTTTGAGAAACGTGGCCCATGGGCGCGAAATCCCACAGACAGCAAGCTACTTTGATATGTCGACGGGCTTTATTAAATTGTCTCCCCCTCTGTTATTTTCTGGTCTAAGGGCTGACTTTCTGGACCAGGGAGAGGGAGAAGGATACATATGGAAGTGGAGCTGATGTAAAAACAAAAGCTATCGATGAATTTATTTTTAAAAAATAAAATGAAAGCTGAACCGTATTTTGTGGAGTAGATCTCAATCAAATCACAATTAATTGTTCTCAAGTGCGCTCGCCTGCATGTCGATAAGCAAGCACGAGATGTCCCTGGAACTAGCACACATTATGAACATCCTGAACGAGACAGGCAATGAGGGGAGCTAGGAAAGAAGGAAGACTATTTCAAGGAGCATATTCATTACCAGGGAAGAGGCTGGCTCCTGAGCTCCATGCCAGAAGAAATTAGTAACTGAATGACCGGGTTCCAGAGTCAGGCTTTTTCTCTGACTGTCCCATATACCTGGAATGCTCTCCCTTCTTAGCCCTGCTTTCTGACCTCCCTGACTTCCTTTGAGTCCCAGCTAAAATCCCATATTTTACTAGAAGCCTTCCCTAACTCCTCTTAATTCTGTCCCTTCTCTCTGTTGATTATTATTTATTTATCTTGTATATAGCTTGTTTGCACATATTTGTTTGCTTGTTCACTCCTCTGTTAGATTTTAAGCACTGTCTTTTCATTTTTTTTTGCATACCCAGTGCTTAGCACAATGCTTGGTACATAGTAGGTGCTTACTAAATGTTTATTGATTGCTAGATGGGATGTTTCTAGGTCCAAAAGGTGGAAAACACTCTATGAACTAGGAAATGCCATAATAAATTAGGTAGCATTAGCAATTTATTACTTTTAGAAGTGAGGTTTACACAAGATGATATCTGAAGAAATAGAAAGGCAAGGGACAGACTTTTTTCTGGAAAGAATTTATTTTTCTTAATAATGTTCCCTAGTTGTATTTTTAGTTTGCAGTGAACCTCATAGAATAGTATTTTGAGGACAGTAATATTAAGATTTTGGGATGAGAGGTGGGAGAGGGTAAGAGAGTGGAAATTTTTCTGACACTTGGGGATATGACCTAGGTCAAAATGTCTTATGCATATGACTAAGGTTTCTCTTGGTCTTACGACAGTAGCTCCTGATACATCCCCACCACACACTCCACCATTTTAAATATTTTTCTGAACCTCTGGTACCATTTTTAAGTGTCAACATCGGATGCTAACATCTATAATACAGGTCCTGGCCTTGGCAACTAATTTTCTTCCTCCAGTAAAAAAATTAACCTGATTTGAGGAGACAGTGTAGGAAAAAGTGAGAGGGTGCTTCTAACATTAGTATTCCAAGAACATGAGAAAGAAGAGTCATATCTATTGGATTTTAACTTAAAATGCAGCCCATTTTGCTAACGAGAATAAGATTGATGGTTCATTGGAGTTGCTCAAAATTAAGTTTACTGTCACTATATTAATCAAATGGTGGTAAGAAGCAACTTTAGTCTATTTTTGACTCAGTGGTATTTTCACTGAAGTTTCTTTTTTTTCTGCTAAGTTCAACAGACATAAAAGATTATAACATTTAATCCTGCACATTAAGTAGACTGTGATTACTCCTCATTTTTCTCATTTCATTGTTTGGATCATGTCACCTTTCTAGACATTTTCAAGTGCTGCTGTGGAATTAGACATGGGGAGAGGGCAGAGGTAGGAGTAATTCTGACACAAATATGCCTGTCGGGAGGTATTGCTAAGAAAAATTGAAAGTATGCTCAAGAGGGAGGAACAGAATAACATTAACACACAAAGACTACCCTTAATTTTCTATCTCTTTGCCTTCTCATTTTTATGGATATGTCATTTCCCTTCTTTGTTTCTGATATGGACAAGGATTGTAGAAGATAACTTCAGATAGATGCCTTCTTTCCCTCTCCTCCTTCTCCCACTTCTGGCAGCATAATTAGGAAGCAAGGCTACAATTACATTAGGGTCATGCCCATATAGAGAGGTTTCAGTTCAGATTTCCCATCAATCCATTGAAAAGGCATGGTATAGTGGAAAAAATGGTGAGTATGGAGTGAAGGATCTGGGTTTGAATCCTAGCTCTGCTATTCATTGCCTGTGTGACTTTGGACAAACCTCTTAACTTCTCTGGCCTTAGTTCCTAATCTATAAAATGAGGGTATTAGAGTAAATGGTTTCTAAAGACCATCCCATCTGTTATTTGTGATACAATCTCAAGTTACTTATATTTTCATGTGCCCCTTAACTATTTCTTTTAGTTAAGAAAAACTCTTGTATATAGTCCTATTATAAAGGAAAGCCCTCAAAGAGCCTCTGAGCTTTGATAGTTATGAAGTGCCCTTTTACACATGTAAGAATGGCATCCCACACCCTTCAACTCCGATTAATACAGCATTATTAATGACAATACATTTATCAAGCAGCCAAAGGGATAAACTAGGTATGAACAGATCTAGATATCTCCATGACTTGGTCAATCAAAGGCACAAACTAGGTACAAATTGAATGAAAACAGATGTTACCACACTGGAAAAGCCTTATCATTGATTAAAGAGAACCAGTCATACCCTGCAGGCCTTGGAGTAAACAAGACAGTCCAGAATAGAAAATTCTAATAGAAGTGAATCCTTATGGTGTGGGCTGCTTTAGCCAAGATTCTGAAAGGGAATTATTTGTGGGGTAATGGAAGGGAAGAAGAGATAGCATTCTTCACCACCCTCGTACCTACAGGAAGATGAACTTGTGAACTTTGAAAGACCTATTCCCATTAACATTGGGATCAAAGACAAATTAGATACACTGAGTAAAGGAAACTTCCCTCAAACTATAAGGGCATCAACCCTTGGAACCCAATAGAGAAACACACACACACACACACACACACACACACACACACACACACACACACACACACACACGGAGAAATTCCTGAGGATTCCACAGCAGGAGAAAAGGACTTCCATAAACCAGGACCACTGTACCCTGGATTCAGAATGTACTGGTAGAAGACTGACTATTTTCCTCTTGGGGTTTTAGGGATAACTCTGAGGGGTTGAGGGCTTTTCTATTTCTGTTGCTCATGAGCCTAATTCAGTGCACTTTTCATTAATTACCATATAGTTATACTAAATTAGCTTTTAGAAAACAGGAGTGGAGTAAGAACAGTTGGTCTAAAACCATTCCCCTCAAAAACTAAGATACAGTCAGAAGCCCAGATGAAAGGAGGGAAATAGTCCAGAGGAAGTATATACATGTTTACAATAATGAATAACTACTTACTATAAACATATTTGTCCATTTCCTTTTTCCCTGTAGCTCCCTATTTTCCTTCTATTTTCGTGAGATCCTGAATACATTTGGATCTGCTTTTCTTTCCAGAGGTTGGAAGGTGGAAATGAGCAACATATCAATGTTTCATACTTTAAAATATCTCTTAAATAATTGTCATGTCCAACATATATATGAACATGTCATTATTGTTATAAGAACATATAATTGTTTAAAATATAAATTGGTTGAAGGAATGGTTTCTCCACAAAAACATATTCCTCTATAAGACAAGGTCAACTAGTACAAGATTAGCTCCCCAAAATTTGTTCTATAACAATTTAAAGGTAAATGTTATGAAACAAGTTATAAATTAAATGTACAATAGGGAGACTGATCATAGAATCTTTGGTCAGTTGAGTTCCCCAGCCCACTTAATGAAATAATAAGATGTAAGGGGCAGAAAACAGAGACAAGGAATTAAGGTCCCACCTGCTTCAGACTTAAAGTAATCTCACTTAAATGGCATAAATGCTGTGAGACCTCGAGAGGCTTATACCCTGAGTGGCTGATTTAGAGATCTTATTGTGTGAAAAATTGGGAGTATCTGGCTCACACTTGCAAAGGAATATAAAAAGTGTTTGTTTTATTGATCCTTTAGGAGTTATGAAGAAATTTCTCCATCAACTTGCTGAATTATAGGGCAGTTAGCCCTATAGCCCTATTGGTTGACTGGATGAGGATCACTCACACCCCTTGTGGTCTTTAAAAAAAAAAACAACCCAGTTCTGAAGGTACATATTCTCTTTAAGGTGTTGGTCAAAAGAGTCATCCCCGGTGATTGAGAAGAGAGCGAGTTAGAGAGGAAGAACACAGCTCTTAAAAAAGAATCCCCTAATTGGTAGATCAGTTCTCCCTTAATTATTTTTTTAAAACTTCATAAAATACAATATTGGATGACTTTGGCTTTGATTTTTGACTTTGACTTGACTTCAGTTTCCTCACGTGTAAAATGATGAACAGAACTATCTTGCAGATTCCTTCCAACTCAAATTCTGTGATTCAAAGTTAAGACACATTTATCTAATGCAGTGGTTCTCAACCTGTGGATTATGTTCAATTTGTAACAATGAAAATACATCCTGCATATCAGATAGATTCATAACAGTAGCAAAATTACAGTTATGAAGTAGCAACGAAAATAATTTTATGGTTGGGGGTAACTACAACTTGAGGAACTGTATTAAAGGGTCACGGCATTAGGAAGGTTGAGAACCATTGATCTAATGTTTTCTTCATAGCTTTGATGGTGGAGAAATGCTGCTTCAATTCAGCAAACATGAATTAAATACCTACTTGACTATTTCAAGGGACTCTGCTGGGAACTGAGGCTATACTGACAAAAATGAAAGCAGTCCCTTCCTTCAAGGAGCTTTCAAATGGCTTTCATGGAAAGACAAAGCACAATCACATACAGTGACAAGAAAGAGCAGGATGTATGTTGTAGATTACCCGGTGCATAAAAAGCTCTCCACAAACAGAAATCAAGCCACTATCTTGATTCTTGGAAGAACTAACATGAAGTTCTAATGAGGTAGATTATTTATTTAAAAGCAAAGTGATGAATATCAAGGTATGTGTCAATATCTCTTCCAATCTTAAAAGAAAATGTAGGCAGCTAAGTGGCAGCATAGATAAGAGTGCTAGGAGAGTCAGGAAGACTTAAGTCCAAATCCAGTCTCACCTACTTCCTAGCTGTGCGAGTCTGGGAAAATCACTTAAACTCTGTTTGTTTCCATTTCTTCACCTGTAAGATATGAATAATAACAGCACCTACCCTTTAGGGTTGTTGTGTGGATCAAATGACATAATATTTGTAAAGTGCTTAGCACAGTGCCTGGTACACAGTAGGTACTATATAAATGCTTATTCTCTTCCCTTAAAAAATAAATTTGAAATAAAAATATTGATGCCAATAGCTACGAGGGTGTCAAGTGGGTCCCAGATCCTGAAATGATAAACATGATGGATACAGTTGGAGGGGATCTTGTAACATTTCTCAGGATCATGCCCCTCGCCTACCCTCCCCACCTCTAGGAGACTCCTGTTTATCACTCTCACCTAACAACAATAACTATAATTGTTATTATTGTTGTTAATCTTTAATTCATGTCCCCAGCCAGAGACATACTGGGAATATCAATATGTCTCATTCTTCTTTCCCCTACCCTGAGCTCCCCTACAAATACTCACAAGGCTAACAAGACATAGACTATAGGAAAAGGCTTTATTTAGTCTCACAAACAAATTCAGAATAGTCTTGTACTATAGTCCCTCATACAACAGGGAAACTCTCTTCCCCTTTTTACAGGGATCTATGCAGTCTCTCTAATTTATAGTGATATACTTTATAGACCAGGGTCACTAGAATATATGCCCTTCCCTCCCCCATTTACCACTCCCCTCTCTCCAGGGATTTACATAGTCCACATGGCTCACATGATGTATTAGCAAGCACCCTAGCATACCGAGGATGGCTGCTAGCTCAGGTTCTTAGATCTGCTTTTCTAAAGGAAAGCAACTCAAAATGGGTTAACAATCTTACTTTAATCAATCAAACATATATCATTTACCTAGTTCAGGGGAAAAAGTCAGCACCCTGAACTTCAGAGAATACAAACAGAAGTTACAAGCAGACAAAGAAACAAATCAGCAGACAGGGCTTCCAGCCGTCTGACCATTACATCCATACCTAGTTAGCTACCAGAGAGGGAAGCACGAACATCTGGGTTTTCAAAGCTGGGAAGGCTCAATGGCTGCTCAGTCTCCTCTTGTCAAATCACACAACTCTTTCCAAAGTGAGCCCCAAAGCAAAAACTCACATCAGGGTATATATAGCCTTCTCCTGGATCAGAAAATGTCACAGCCCTCTTGACCCACTGCCCAATCACAAAGTAATAAGGTGTGGGCATTCCTGAAGAGCAAGCCTCCCCCCACAGGCTCCATGTGACCACATTCAGCCTATTAGGGGGCAAAGTATATTTTCAAATCAGGGAGGGTTCTCAGAAACACTTAAGCCTATCAAAGGGGCTAGGGACAGGGAAGATCTTCACATTCCCATAACACATGAAGGCTGCTCCTTTGTGCATGTTTTCCTACTACGGCAATCTCCTTAGCAGCACCAAGGGCAAGATCTGTGTGTTCTCTCCTCCTCAGGACACCCTTACCATTTTAGCTTTCCTTCCAACTCTTGAAATTGATAGAAAAGGGTAGCAGAAAAACAAGCAGGAGTTTAATATAAAGAGGCATTATCTCCTTTTTGGAACCAGAAATATTAGTATAAAATATTACTCAATACTCAAGTATTTGGGGGCATTTATCCCAGCTAACTAAGAAATGTAGAGTCATTAGAAAAAAGCTACATATCAAATAAGAGACTTAAAGAAGTCAAAAGATACTTTCTCTCTTTTTTTCTTTACCATGAAGTTAACACCAGTATCTCACAAGGATATAGGAAACTTCTTTTTCCCCTGTAACTTTGAGTCCTTGTATCCAAGCCAAGTGACTATTAGATCTTATCTCATTTGCATTTCAGCAATGGTTACCAGAAAGAAGGCAAAGATTCATTCTCCAGGGATTTTTTTTTAACATGATTCATAAGGTTATAGTAGATGTTGAAGTGGCTGGGCTGTCAAAATTCTGAGCTCATTCACAGAATAAATGTTTCTTGAGCTACTCCTGTGTGAAAGGAACTAGGAGGGTGACACGGGAGTATGGAGACAAACTTGCTGCCTGAAAGGAGGATATAGCCTCATAGTTCCTCACTAAAAGTTATGGTACGACAATCTCTTCAGAGTCTCATACAGCATAAAGATGATTTAGACTTTTCCCACAGTGTAACATCAATGTGACCAAACTTGTAAATACAGGACTTCTTGTCTTCTTCCTCCAAGGGGCAAATTTGTAATAATTCTCAGACTTTGGAAAAGGGAAGAGTGCTTTCAAAAACCGCTAAGTTTTTCCCTTCTCCTAAACACCCTAAAAAACCATGAGCATTCTTCCAGTGATACTACATGGCTACAAAGCATGGAATACCATGGTCTCCAAAGAATTCAAATTGCAAGTCACCTAAAAGACCACAGAGAGGCCCTATGGTGGGCATGAATAGGATACCACCAATTTATAACACAGAACTGCTTAAGAAAAATTGTGTGTGTCAACGATATTTTTGAAGAAGTATATAACTGGAAGAAGAGATGAGTTGGTCATATTTTAAAAACAAAGCATAACTGATAGGGCCCAGTGGATAGAGTGCCTGGCCTGAAATCAGGCAGATTCATCTTCATGAGTTCAAATCTGACCTCAGACACTGAGGGAAATAATTTAACCCTGTTTGCCTCAGTTTCCTCACCTATAAACTGAACTGGAGAAAAAATGCCATGTCACTCCAGTATTTTTCCTAAGAAAGTCCCAAATGGGGTCACAATGAGTCAGACATGACTGAAAAACAATTGAACACACAATCACTGTTAAGCAAAAATTACACTTCAGAGGCAAGATTTCTCATTTTTGCTTAAATCATAGGGATCATATTGGAGAGAACATCATATTTACAGCTGGAAGCAACCTTAGAGGTCATAAAGTCAGGAGTTTTCTAACCTGGATGTTTGTGAACTTTTAAAAAAATATATTTTGGGGGGGGCGGAGCCAGGATGGCAGCGTAGCAGCAGCAACATATCGCAGCTCTCACATAGCCACCCCAAAATACCCATAAAACAGGACTCTAAACCAATCCTAGAACTCCAAAATGCACACAAAGATACTTCCCACTAAAGTCAGCTCGGCTACAAGGAACCATATCAGCACTGCAAACTGAAACCAGCCTGCCCTGAAGCCGCGGCTGTGCCCCGGGGGCGGCTGGAAGGGAGGAGCTGAGGAGCCTCTCAGGTGAGCGGATTAGCAGCAGCTGCCAGTGGGGATTGTGAAAGGGGGAGATAAGCAGTCCGGCCAAAAGGCCTCCAGAGCAGAAAAGTGAAAGGCAGAGGTTTTGCACCTGCCTCTGCTTTGTAGCTTCCCGCCCATGGCCTGCAGGCAGCAGGGGGACTTAGCGATTGTGCTCAGGCCAGTGCTCTCCCGTTGAGCGGCCTGGATCCGGATCGCCATCTTGGGCCTCCGTCTTGG
>CM053584.1:305264674-305285161 GCA_028627135.1 Pseudochirops cupreus | reverse complement strand
AAGCCTGCCACTATCTCCTATTGGCAGGGAGGTGGGACAGGAAGCCAAGGTATCATCCAAAGCCTTATTTGGTAAAGGCCAAAGCAAGGGAGGGGAAAAGGTCACAAACAAGGGTGGAGGTCAAAAACTCCAGAAAAAGGGCCTAATGCTTTTAATGGTGTGGTATACAAGGGTGGAGGTCTAAAACTCCTAAAAGGGGCCTAAGGCTGATGACAGCAAGGGAAGGGGGGAAGGGTCCTAGGTTGTGTAAACTCAGGACTCAGGTCTGTCTAGTCTTACAAAAGTCTATCTCTGCTTTCCAAATAGTTTCTCTCCCTTCTCATTCTGAGGAGTCTTCAGAGAGGGTACAGGGTGTACCCCACTCACCAAGTTTTGTTGCTTCTCCCTCCACAAGGTTCCTCTAATCATGTGAACCCACCCAATCCTGGTGATGTGATCACTTCTCACCTAGACTATTACAACAGCCTTCTAATTGATCTCTCTGCCTTCTGTCTCTCATCATTCCAATTTACCCATTGCAGGAGCTGCCTAAACTAATAGCCCTAAACTAGTAGTTTACCTGTTCCTTTCCTGCTTAAGAAGCTTCAGTGGTTCCCTACTGCCCCTTGAATAAAATGCAAACTCCTTTGCCTGGCATTTAAAATCTTTCAAAATGTGGCTGACTTATCCAAGAGCATGCTGGTGTCAACCTGGACCTCAGAGACATTGTTAAATATTCAGTGTGAGCAGTTACACCTTGGAAATTAGCAAATGCTACAAATCAGGGCTTGATTTATTTTTTTGATTGTAGACTTAAGAAAATGATGGAGAAAATATTAACAATGTAGATTAAACTTAAGTGTTAAGCATACACTGGATGGGGGGGGGGGGGGCAGCCAGCTGTTAACTATTTCCCAGAACACCTTTGCCTCTATTTCTAGACTGATCACTCATGACTACCACTCATACATTTTAATATTCTAGACAAATGGGGTTTAGGCTCTGGGAACTCCCTTGAAATTTACCACTAGATGAGGCATCTGCCTGAGGCCATAAACCTTTCTTTATAGCTAGACTCAAATCTCTGTTACTCTTAACCTAGCCTAGGCCTCCATTGTCCAGCTGCTTCCCACCCTTGATCCTTACAAATTATCGATTCCCAAACCTGTTACTGTTAAGCTAGCCTAGCCCTCCATGGTCTGTCCTCCCCAGGTAGCCTTCAGTTATTTCCCACCTTTAATCTCATTCCTGGAGTCTGACCTCAGTCCTCAAGACCCTCCCTAATCCCCTCCTCTAGACCACCTAGATCCCTCCCACAGCCTTTCTGTTTGTAAGATCCATCTTGCCTCCAAGGAGTGCAGAGATTCAATCTAGTGCAGACTCGGTCTGCGTCAGATTGTTCTGGCTCACTTATCAACACAAGTATGGCAAATCTTAGGCTCCTTAAGAGTCTACCCATTATAGCAAATCTTTACTAAATTTTGCTTTTCTTTAACTGAGAGACGGCTTGAGTCGAATTCATTTGCCAGGACCCAAATATTTGCATTTGGGGGTTTTGAGCACCCCGAAGCCCCCAAACCTCAATAGGATCCTTGTTGTTCCCTGTATATAACACTCCTATCTCCTGCCTCCATGCTTTTGCCTAAACTATCCCCCCCAAATCTGGAATAGTCACCCTAACTTCTCCTTCTTGGAACGCCTTAGGAGCTCAGCCCAAGTGCCAGCTCCTAAACAAGGCCTTTCCTGACCCCTCTTGCCCCCTCCAATTATTAGTGGTGCCTTATCTTCCTTTCCTTTTTATTTGTCCATGGATGTATTTCCTCCCCCATTGTATCTTAAGCTCCTTGGAATCTGGGATGATTTCATTTATTTTTGTATCTAAAGTGCCTAGAACTGTTTGATACGTTTAAAAGCAATTAAATGCATCTTGAATTGAATGACTTGTCAGCTTTCCCAAAAGAGGCATTTAGTCACCAATTCTAGGGGCTTTCTTTCCCGTTTAACTATTTGAAAATTATAACAATGCATTATACGTCTGGCAGCAGCTATCTACTAGTCTACCTACCCGCATAAGGTGCTTTGCCACAAAAGTTCATCCAAATTGACACAGACCCTCCCCAATGAGAAATCAAACTAGTTATCATTTATATAGTGCTTTTAATATCTGCAAAGTGCTTTACAAGTGTTATCTCACTTTATGCATCACAACAAGCCAATTTTAATCCCCATTATAAAGGAGAAAACTGGGGCAATCAGAAGTTAAGCAATTAGCTTGGAATCACAAAGATAAGGTCTGGCAGAATCTCAACTAGGGGAGAATTCAACTCTTGGTCCAGTGCTAGACAAAACAATTCACCAAGATGGACATATGCAAATACAAGAGGGAAAAAAAAGAGAGAGAAATATGCTTTTAATTTTAGTAACTTGCTGTGGTGCACTGCTTTAATAAAGGGATATGTTCCTTTTGGAATTTTCCATTCTGGAAGGCATTCAGAATGGATGAATTTTAATCTTTCGAGAATGCTTAGGCATGGTCCTTCCAAAGTCAGGAGAATGAATAATATAGCTTATGCTTGCTTGAGTAAGAACATCTCCCTGAAGGCTAAAACTGGAAGGGTCATTGACACAACTGCATGAAAACCAGTAAGTTTCATTATGAATCAAAGAATAGTATTTCCCCATATGGAGAACAGTGAAAGATGAATATAATGGAGAATTATATTCTATAAAGGAGTTTAGGGTATAGTCTTGAAAGAAAGATGTTTAATCATAGGAAATCGGTAGGATAGAAACAGCAATGATTAGGGGACTGGGGTTCAGATCTTGGTTCTACCACGTATTACCTGTGTGACTTTGGGCAACTCATTTTACTTCTAAGCCTCAGTTTCCTCATCTGTAAAAGGGTTTGGACTAGACTTCTAAGGTCTTTTTCAGCCTTAAATCTATGATCCTATGAGCCCAGAATACGTCATACAGGAAAGATCCTAAATTCGACTATTTTCTTCATGAGACAAAACATTTCTGATCCCCTTAGAATATGACATGTCATCCAACAAAATATTTAGTAAGCCCTTACCAGACTATGCTAAGCTCTGGTGATACAAAGAAAGCAGAAACAGTCCTTCACTCTTGAGGAGTTCACATTCTAACGGGGAGAACAATATGCAAATAAATCTCAGAGGAAAGGAAAGGGGGAAGGGGAGTTCAAGGTCTCCCTACAAAATTAGGTGGGATTTGGGTGGACCCTTGTTGACCAAAATGGTGATTCTTCACCCCTGTCCCCCATTCACTCAGCCTTTATTATGAGTAACTTAGAAGTATTATTTGGGTAAGTACCTGAAATTAAAATGCTTCAAAAATAACCCTAACAAAATTAATAGTAAAGAGTAGTCATTTTGTATTTTAATATTGAACAATGTATTTATTTTTAAAGAACGTGATTTTATTGTACATCGAAACAAAAATTAAGACTTTTATTATGCTTTCTCTCACATACACTTTCAAGCTTCTTGCTTGGGCTCATTCCATAATTAATATTCATTTATTAGCTTTTTTAGTCTTGCTTCAGAAATAGCAAACGTAACTTGGTAATTCTCTTTCAAAGGGTATGTGGGGCAAAGACGGAGGGAAGGAAGAGGTGGTGAAAGACTTGTCTCAAAGGACTCAATATTTCTCCCTTTTTCCTAGAGTAAAATATACAGGTGAGTATAGAACTGTACAGGTAGGTTATGCCCAAGATTATTTTTTGCTGAATTCATAAATTAACCTAAGTTTCAAAAGACAAGTATAATTCTTTAGTCATAGCATATTGTCCCAGAGTTCCCACCTCACAAGTTTAAAGAACTACCCAACTTTGGCTTCATGAAATGATAATTTAATATCACAAGTGTTTATAGGGATACAGCATTACAGAGAGCAGTGGAGACGGTACATGGCTGGAGAGTCAGGAATACCCAAACTCAGATCTGACCTCTAACACTTATGAGCCATATATAACAAGGCCTTATTAGGATAGGATCACAGGTCTAGAACTGGAAAGGGTCTCAGAGGCCATCTACTCTGACCTCCTCATTTTAGAGATGAAGAAAATGAGTCCCTGGGAGTTAACAGTGACTGCCCAAGGTCACAAAGGTAGTATCAAGGTAGGATCTGAACCCCAGCCTCTGACCCAAGAGCCAGGTCTCTGTTATATTTCATTTCAACCCTTTAGTTGACTGGAATCTTTAAGGTGCTTATGCAATATAGACATGGCTGTTGTGAGGAAAAAATGAGAAAATATTTGTAAAGAGCCTTGTAAACTTTAAAGTGCTATATAAATTCCATCTATTAATCAATGAACAAATACTTATTAAGTGCCAATGATGATGATGATGATGGTGTACTGATAGGGAGATACACTCATTTTCACTTGACTAGTTGATCCGTGTTTCTTAGTGGGTTTCAGTACCTTAAGTGATATGAAGGCAGCATGACGTAGGAGAGACAGCCTGGGAATCTAGGAAGACTTGAGTTCAAAATTATTAGCTATGAGACAATAAGCAAGGTTCTTGAACTCTTGGTCTTAGTTTCTTGCTCTATAAAAGAGGGATAATAACTGGTAATACCTTAAAAGGTACTGGTGAAAATCAAATGAAAATGTATATTAAAAAAAACCAACTCTTTGTAAAGCTGAACAAATGCTACTCCTTTTGAAACAGAACAAGGAAACAATAAAATGCATTCCTTCTCTTTATGAATGCTTGACAACACCTACTCTAAATTTCAATCTCCAGTTATAAAAATTACACAGAAGGAAAAAAAAAGTCTTGAGGACCTTTGCTCATACTCTTTCCTCCTAAAATGCCTCCCTATGATCAATTCCCACCCTCCAAGCTCCACCTGTGGAACAACAGGCAGGCACTGAAGACCCAATTCAAATACATGTAATCTCTATATTTTCAGAGGCTTCTCTACTCCCTCAGGCTGTGATTAACTTCTTCCTCTGGTGAACTGTCTTGTTACTTTTTACTTCTGCTTAGCACTACCTCAAATTATAGTATAGCACATAATAATAGTTAATAGCTAGCATTTGTTGTTGTTCAGTGGTTGAGTCATGTCTGACTCTTCGTGATCCTGTAGACCACACTATTCATGGGGATTTTCTTGGTAAAGATACTGAAGTGGTTTGCCATTTCCTCCTCCAGTAGACGAAGGCAGAGGCTAAAGTGACTTGCCTAAGGTTATACAGCTAGTAAGCGTCTGAGGTTGGATTTGAACTCAGATCTTTCTGACTCCAGGCCTAGCACTCTATCCAATGAGTCAAGAGACCTACTAGCTGCCCAGCTAGCAGTGACACAGAGCTTTTAAGGTTTTCAAAGTGCTTTACCTATGGCAAGTGGGAGCTATTACTGTCATCATTTTACAAAGGAGAAAACAGAGGCAGAAAAACATTACATGAATTGCCTGGGGTCACAGAATAAGTATCTGAACTCAGGTCTACCATGACTCCAAGTCCAGCACTTTATCTCCCGCACCAGCACCACCCAGGTGCCCACATGCCTTACTTCCCTACTTATGTTAGGCACTGCAAGAGCAAGGCCTTGTCTTATTCACTATATTCTTCAGAAGGTCTTGCATAAAAAAAGTATACAAGGAATGAAAACGCTCAAAAACCAGACATTTCTAAATGCTGTAGCACTGAAAAGACCCTACCACACACTCTGCTGTACTCACCCACCATATAAAAACACTATAAAGCAAATATTAAGCAAATTCAATCTCAAGCCCTGGGAGAATTGCTGTCATTTTCATGTAGGCGCAGAGAAAGAGGAATGTTCAAATTGACAAAAATAAAGTAAGGGTCTGGAAAGATCACAGGTCACTTGATTCTCAAGCTGGCATTATTACTGTAGTCATGATGAATCTTTCTTAGACAGATAGACACATATGCACTTGAAGCAATAAATATATAAGATGACTTTTTAATAAGATGCCTGAAGTCATATAGTTATCCAGGTCACTATCAACATTTCAAACGGTAATACCCACATCAGAACTCATCCTAACACATTTCTTGTCTAGTGTGGGCAGAAAGAACAAATGTATTTAAGACTCACTCAAGATTCCTATTCTAAAGACGGGTTTTGAAAAACTAAAAAGCTCTACAGCAGTGGTTCTCAACCAGTGGGTCGCAACCCCTTTGGGGGTCAAATGGCCCTTTCACAGGGGTCGCCTAAGACCATCGGAAAACACGTATTTCCGATGGTCTTAGGAACTGAGACACCGCTCCTCTATCCGTCTCCAGGTGGGTCCACTCACATGCAGATACGCCCACATACAAGTATTAAAGGGTTGTGGCATTAGGAAGGTTGAGAACTACTGCTCTACAGGAAAGCAGTGGTGGCTTACTGTTAAAATGGCAAACGTCACTTGGTTAAAACGCTAAGATTCTCTTCTATTCTGTTAACTTGAGAATCAATTTTGATATCATGGATACAGGCCTAAAAAAGTTCAATGTCTTCAATTTGTGCTTGCTTTCTTAAATAAGAATCGTAAGTCTGTACTAATGAGAGACAAAAGCTACAAGACATTTATAAGGTATTTCACGGCCTCTGACAATTGAATCCTTTTCCCAAGAAAACTGAGGCAATGCAAAAGCCATTTTTTTCTTCTGTTCCCAATTATTCACATACACACAACAAAAACCACAGTAGTTGGAGGTTTTTCAATCCTAGATGCTTACACACGTACACACACACACACACACACACACACACACACCCCTCCTCTACGTGTTCTCTCTAAGAAGAATGACTTGCCAATATCCCTATAAGTTCGGAGGTTTGCAAAACACTTTATGTTTCCTCATAATAGCCCTATGAGGTAGGTTCTAGTATCACCATTGACAATTGAAAAAACTGAATCTGACAGTGGTTAAATGACCTTGTCCAGGGTCATATTCTCCAATTAAGAATACAAGGCAGGATTTGAATTCAACTCCTAACTCTAATTGCAGCATCATATCCAATATACTACCTATCTGCCTATGGGTACACTTTAAGTAGTAATTAGGAAATGGTTAGGTTACACAAGAATTTAACTACTGAACAGTATTTAAACTTCTCTTACATAAGGCAGAAGAAGCCAGTGAATCTTTTAAAACAGCGGTGCTCAATCTGTGGGTCACAAACGACCCTTTCACAGGGGTCACCTAAGACCATGGGAAAACACATATTTCCCATGGTCTTAGGAAGTGAGACACTGCTCCTCTATCTGTCTCCAGGCGGGTCCACCCACATGCAGATATGCCCCGATGAGTATTAAAGGGTCAAGGCATTAGGAAGGTTAAGAAACACTGCTTTAAAACAAGATATTTTTTAAAACAAGATATTTTAATTTACCAAGAAATTTTAAAAACTTTCCTTGTTACCCAACAACCATATTAATCTTGTCAAAACATGTATTGTTTTCTAATAAGCGACAATTTCATTAAAAAAACAAGTGTGTATAACAAGGTGCTTTGACCTTTAGTTTGTGCTACTGTTTTAAATGACAAAAAATATTTAAGGTAGGGCTTACTTGAAAACTTATAATGCAGAACATTTTAGTCCATTTGCTAGTAAATTCACTCTCCACTGACCATAATTTAATTTTGTCATCTGGGTTCACCAGGATGTCATTAGTGGTATGGCCATTGATCAAATCTGAAATGAGACCTCCTTGGTAAGAGCACAGACACAGACACAGACACAGACACACAGACACACACAGACACACACAGACACACACACACACCTCTGATGTATGAGAGTAAATTATCAACTATCAAAGTTATCCCCTGGAAAGGACTAGATCCTTAGGAAGTCTCCCATGATCAAACCCAAATAAAGGGATTAACGAATGCTTTAAATGGATTAGAAGAAGCTTGAATACAGAATCACCATCACAAAGTTAAAATTATAGACCCTTAAAAGGTTTAATATGGAATGCAAAACTTTTGAATATATATGCTTAAAAAACCTAAACAGTGCCAAACAAAGAAAATGCCCTCTTATGTGACTAATGGTAGTTACAACAGCTAAATCAATGGGATAAACTACCAGAATATCCTTCAAGAAAAAAAACAAATTATACATAAAACTGTTAGCAAAGTCAGGATTGTAAAGTTTTCTTCTGTAGTAGTAATCTTAACAAAATAATTCAACTTTAAAGTCTTTCCAAACATGAAAGAACTGTCTGCTTATTTTAAAAAAGGGAATAAAAAAAAAAGCATAAACATTTTGACTGTTTAAAGAAGACGAGCTTTGAACACGTTCTAGACCCAAGGCATGGAACAATTTACTATAAGTTCCATTTCCAACCAAGAAGTTCAGGCACTCTGAGGTACCACCATTTTAAATAACTACCCCTACATAAAGTCCCCCTCCAGCAGTTCATCTGGAATCCAGTCTCAGTTTCAGTCTTGACAGGTATAAAGTCAGCCATCATTTTATACCAAAAAAAGTAGTAAGGGAAACATTAACAGCACTGGGATTTACTCTCTGCCCTCAAAGTGTCCTGGTCCAGCTTTATTTTGCCCATGTCATCTTCATTAGGAAAATTTTTATGGTTTGCAAGAATATTCTCCACCAAGAATCGAACTGCTTCATCTATGTTGATATTATCCTGAAATGAAGAAAAATAAAATCAATGTTGTATTCTTCAAAGAGTACTAAAGCACTTCAGGAAAATCAGAGAAATGACTTCAAGAACAGGATTATATGCATTCTAGGAAATTAAGACTTTGTTGAATGTTCCTTGTTTTAAACATTTCTTAAGTGCTTGATTACTACAGGGAATACTATACTCTGTCCCCCTAAGGAAGAAACCAAATTTTGTTAAGACATAATCCTGCCCTCATGGAATTTAAAAGAGGAATAAAATACACACAAATACACACACAGACATATAAATATTCTTTTAATAGTAAAATGCATTTTTATCACCGGCCCCAAACACTCATTAAATTTTCTCATTCGTGTTATTCTGGAACCTTTAGGACAATCTTCCTTTTTCCAGGTTTCCCGGTTCAAATATTACCTATGTGTCTTTGAAGTCCTTGAGAGAGGCAATGTGGTATGGAAGAAAGTCATGTGACATAAAGACAAAACCTGTATTCATCTTACATCTTTTGCTTTCTCTTTGCATAACTTAATAAATTACTTTTAATTCTTGGTTTGCAACCAGAAAAGAAATACTTGCCACTTCAAGAAGCCTATGCTGCACTGTAGATCAATCATTAACAATCCTACCATGACAGGTGCCTCTGGAGATCTTTAATTATTTTTTGAGGTTTACTCTATTTTGCAACAGAGCAATAGTTTGTAAGTTCTTGATCTTCCTGGACCCCCCCCCAATCCCTTTATTTTCCTTAGTACTTCTGTGCACCTGACTCTTGCTTCATGGTAGGCTCGAATGATGGCTGAAATTCTTTAATTCTCCACAAGTACTCTAATATTCATTGAAATGTACTTTTTAAAGAGCTAAAACTTTTATGTCTTTGGAATAATAGCTGTTGTATAGTTAAAACATAACAACAACAAAACAGCCCTTAAGTGGAACAAAATTTAGCATGACTAGCTAAAGATTGGGCAAACAAGCACAATCTGGTTTCATCTGGTCACGATCAGATGTTTCAAGTCATTGGTAGAAGCACATGAATATGAATGAGTGTTGATGTCACAGAAATGAAAGCATGTCAAACTATTAAATTCACATACTGCTGTAGCTCTTAAATTCTACGATCTAAAAAAAGTCAACATCACATTGGTACTAATCTTGTTTCAGACATGTCCAACTCTGTGACCCCATTTTGGAGGTTTTCTTGGCAAAGATGCTGGAGTGGTTTGCCATTTCCTTCTCCAACTCATTTTATAGATGAGGAAACTGAGGCAAATGGGGTTAAGTGACTTGCCCAGGGTCACACAGCTAGTAAGTGTCTGAGGCCAGATTTTAACTCAGGAAGATGAGCCTTCCTGGCCCCAGGTCTGGCACTCTTTCTAGTCAGTATGCCACTTAGCTGCCCACTCCTCTAAGAGACTCACTCAAACCAAAGGAAAGAGTTTAGACAAATGTTTTATTGTGAGGCCCCCTTTTCCTCCAACTTTGAATATACAATGTGAGCCGCTGATGATAATGTTTCCAATGGTCTCTTCACTGAAGCATGTAATGAGCTCTACACACACAATCACTTTTATTTTTCCTCCTTAGTACAGATTGTTGTTTTTGGGTATCATGCACAAATTAGTTAATTTTGAACAGTTTGATACCTGTGGAGCTTTTGTTTAAAAAACATCCTAAGACATCCAACTGGAACTTGAGATACACAGGCACTGCAGCTGGGAGATCCATCCTGCCCTACCAAAAAGTGACATAGGAGAGAATAGACTGGGGGAGGGGGGAAATACTGGGATGGCTGTTTTGGGGTGGTGGGTAGGGGAAAGAAGGGGAGAAAAGATGTAACTCAAAAAAATTTAATAAAATAAATTTAAAAAAAACATCCTAAGGAATCAGCAGCCATTACAACATTCTCCTGTGATTTATAGGTTGTCATTAGATACACCATGGGTAGTAAAGAACAGTAGCGATGCTTTTCATCCTTAGGTACCCCTCACAGCACAACAGAACCAATTACTTTTACTCATTCCTCCAGTTGCAAGGAAGTGGATAGTTCTGACTTAAGTAATATGCTTGGAAAACACGCTCTTAAAATGTTTAGCTCAATGTAATGGATGTGTTCCCTCTGCAATATAACAAATACCTGATGTTAAATTTGGCATTTTAAATACCTATTACTCTCACAGAGTAATAACTAATTTCTAAAGGCAATTATTCATAAACTTCCCATCCTAGAGAAATCGCTCATTGATAATCAATTTCTACAACAACTGATGCAATAATGACCTTTTAAGTAGCTCCCAAGATGGACAATGGATATTCCTCTTTTCTATATCTCCCACCACTGAAGTTTCAGGAGAAATGGAGACTAATTCCTCATGCTTTTGGCCCAGTGGTTCTATTAATCAAGTCCCTATTCAGAAAAGGAACCAAAATCTGTGGAGATGAATTATTTTATTATAGCCTTACCATCTAAAATTGGTCAATAAAACCATTCTGCATGATGTGCCAAGAATAGATCTCCTTTCCTCCATTTGTTAGTAGAACAATGGGTTTTATGAAAACATCATACATATTTGTGAGTTTACAGAATCTCAGAAAATAAAGGGATCTCAAATGCCATCTGGTCAAATACATACCTGAAAAAGTATTCTCTCTATAAGCCATCTGGCTTCTGCTTTTGAATGGCTCTAATACTTTTTTATAAAGTATTTTTAATATTCATTAAAGAAATTTGAGTTCCAAATTCTCTCTTCCTCCCACCTCTTACCCCCACCCATCGAGAAGACAGGAAATGTATCAATTAAACATGTGAAATTGTGCAAAACATTTTTTGATAGTAGCCATATTGCAAAAAAGATAAAAATAAAAAGCAAGAAGCACAAATTAAGTGAAAAAAGAAGGCTTTAATCTATACTCAGAGTTTATCAGTTCTCTTTCCTTGATAGCCACATGAAGAACCAGTTTCTCACCTTTGCAGATGTTTCAAACCATCCTGTAAAGCCATTTTCTTTGCAGAACTGGTCCATCTGAGAAGGGCTATGGCCACTGTCCTTGTTCTGATCACATTTATTGGCTAGAAGAACCGCTGGGATCGGGACACCATTTGGAAGCTGAACTTTACTGTCCAAATCATTTTTCCATTTTAGAACTGCCTCAAATGTAGACCCTCTTGAGATGTCAAAGACCACAAATGCACCCATGGCTTCTTTGTAGTATACTCTTGTCATGTTTCCAAACCGTTCTTGACCTGAAAATACATTTGCAAGAGAGAATCTTCAGGACAAAAGAAAAATAAATCCACAATTCAAATGTCTGTTGTTTTTTTTAAAAAGATATCCAAATCAAATATTTATGGAGTATCGCATATATCCAAGGCTTTTTTCTAGGTACACCAAAATAAAAACCGAAATAATCCTTGCCTTTAAGTAGCCTATATTCTACAGGGAGGATAAAAACATGTATACAGATAAGTAAATGCTAGGTACTCTGAAAAGGGCGAGAGCAGTAATAACTGGGAGGTTTAGGGGGTGGGAGGGAGGATGGAAGGGTGGGTGATGGTAGAATGCAGAGCTGGGGAAGGTTGGGAAGAAAATTCAGCAAAGGCTTTCACCGGAGGCAGACCTGAGCCCTGAAGATAGCTACAGATTCTAAGAGGCACGGGACTCATTCTAGTCATGGAAACAGTCTATGAAGCAAAGGAACAGACAGAGGAGGGAGACAGGGTTGTCACGAGCAGACAACAGCAGACTATTTGGGCTAGAATGTTCAGTAGGGGCAGGGGAAGGAATAAGCATTTATATGATCCCTACTGTGTGCCCAACACTGTGCTAAACACTTCACAGGTATTTCATCTGATCCTCACAAAATAGGTAGGTGCTATTCTCATTCTTATTTTATTGATGAGGAAACTAAGGTCAACACAAGTTAAGTGACTTGTCCAGGCTCATACAACTAGAAAGCGTCTGACATCATACTTGAATTCAGGTCTTCTTAACCTCCAGGCCCAGAGTTCTATCTTCTGAACGATCTAGTTGCCTCAGTTAGTAAGAGGGAATAATATAAAATAAGTTTGGAAAGGTAGGCAAAAGTCAGATTGATGACACTTTTAGATCACAGGCTAAATTTATATTTTATATTAGATAATCACTAAAAAGATCTCTCCCATTGGAACATAAGCTTCTTAGGGGCAGGGATGATTTCAGCTCTGTCTCTGTACCTCCTATACTTAGCACACTGCTTCCCCATATTGTATTAATCAAGCAATCAAATTTATTAAGTATGTTGAAGAGCCAGACCCTGTGCTAAGTGAGGGTGAGACAAAAGGAGTCTAAAGACAACTCCTACTCTCAAGGAATTTACAATCTAATGGGAAAGAAAACATGCAAACAGTATATTCAAAGCAAGCTATAAATGGGAGAAATAGGAAATAATTAATGGAGGTAAGGCAGTAGAATTAAGAGGGGTCGGGGAAAGCTTCCTGTAGAAGACAGATTTTAGTTGGGACTTAAAGAAGCCTAGGGCAGCTAGGTGGGTAGAATGCTGAGCCTAGAGTCAGGAAGACTCATCTTCCTGAGTCCAAATCTGACATCAGATACTAGCTGTGTGACCTTAGGCAAGTCACTTAACCCTGTTTGTCTCAGTTTCCTCATTTGTAAAATGAGCTGGAGAAGGAAATGGCAAAATTACTCCAGTATCTGCCAAGAAAACCCCAAATGGGGTCAAGGAGGAGTTAGACATGACAGAAAAGCAACTGAACAACATATAGAACTACATGGTCTTTGGATTCCCTTCCAATTCAGACCTACCACACCACATACCCTACTGAAGTATATATTTGTGATTCCATAAGCCCTGGTGGTACAGTGGATAGAACACTGGGCCATAAGCCAGGAAGAACTGAGTTTGAATCTTGCCTCGGACTCTTACTAACCATATGATAAGTCACTTACCTGCTGCTTGCCTCGGTTTTCTTAAATGTAAAATGGATATAATAACAACCCTTACCTCTTAGATTTCTTGTAAGGATAAAATTATATATGTATATACATATACACATATGCAAATATAAAATAAATGCATGCTACTCCATTATCACCTTTAACTATCTAATCTAAGCTGAGCACATGAAACAAGAAGATTCAAATCACATGTGCCCCTACACAGTGCTGAGGACAACTGCGAATGAGAACTGCCTTTTCTGAGACCAAGAGACAAGAGGGCCAGGTTAAAAACGAAGAGAGCTCCAATAATAGCACCAAATGAGTGTTTCAGAAAGATGATAAAAGTAAGAGATGGATAAAGCTCACCAGAAGATTAGAGAAGGAAATTTTGAAAGGAAAAAAGAAGACATGATTTCTCCCCTTTTAGCCCATATTTTTTTAGTCATCTTCCCTTCACATCTCGGCCTAGTCCTCTGGGGTTTTGTGTATTTGGTTTTCTGAAACTATGGCATAGCTGTTCTTTTACTGTAGAAGTCTAGGTGAAAAGCATATATTAGGGAGCTATATTTGCATTTCAAAGTGATTCACTGCAGAGTCTCTTTAAGCAGTAAGAGTCTGTCATACGGTAAAAAAAAAAAAAGAAATATACAGAGGGGCAGGAGTTCTGTAGCACCTACAGTAGCATAATAAACAAAGACCTCGGTTTTTTTAAACAGTGCTTTGAACATCTTTCATATCAATTATCTCATGTGATCATTCTGAGATAGATACAGAATTATCTTCATTTTTGCAGTGGTTCTCAACCTTCCTAATGCCACGACCCTTTAATACAGTTTCTCATGTTGTGGTGAACCCCAACCATAAAATTATTTTTGTTGCTACTTCACAACTGTAATTTTGCTACTGTTATGAATCATAATGTAAATATCTGATATGCCGGATGTATTTTCATTGTTACAAATTGAACATAACCCACAGGCTGAGAACCACTGATTTAGAGGAAAGGAAAGTTAAGCCACCCAAGTCACCAGGCTGATAGGTGGGATCACAGCTTGAGCCCAGGGTAACTCTCAACCAGGTGATTTCTCTAGTGGCAGTGCCCAGAGTGCTGGGACCTGGAATCTGGAAGATTCAAATTCAAATCTTGCTTCAGACACTTCCTAGCTGTGTTAGTTGCTCTGGTCAATTCTCTTAACCTTTGCTTGCCTCAGTTTCCTCAACTGTAAAATGGGAATAAGAAGAGACCCCATCTCTCAAAAGAGATGATTTGTAAACCCAGAGCCTGGCACAAAGGAGACTCTCAATAAATGATTGTTTTCTTCCTTCTCTATTAGAGAATATTATCTTGTGGATTTAAACTTATATTTTTCCTTTCTATTCTTAGGAAGTTTTTACTATAAAATGTGTTGGGAAAACATCACTAGAGACATTGTGGTAATGCCAATACTGCGCATGGTCTAAATCTGGGGTCCTTAAGCTGGGGTCTATGACCTTGTTTTTAAAAAATGTTTTCATGACTGTATTTTATTGTAATTGGTTTCCTTTGTAATTCTACATATTTAGTAATTATAATTCTATGTATTTATACACTCATAATGATTCTCAGAAAAGGTCCACAGACTTCAGACTGCTAAAAAGGTCCATGATACAAAAAAAGGTAAGAACCACTGGCCTAAGTGGTATCTGAAACATACACTGTCCATAGGGCCTCAGGAAAACAAAGCCTTCAAAAAATAAAGAGTATCAAAGCAGCTCAGATTCTTTAACAATTATCCAGGTTAATAAAGTCTGGCTATCAAGAATTGCATTTTTAACTGAACATTAGAATCAAAGGGCCACAAATAGGTTGTAAATTAAGCAGGCTAGGACAGTAAACAATTGTTGAAGATGATGAAAGACCAAGATCAAGGCAAAGTTAAGATGATAATAAAGGGGCGGTGAGGTGGCGAAGTAAGTGGAGCACTGACCCTAGAGTCAGGAGGAACTGAGTTCAAATTTGGCCTCTGACACTAATTAGCCCAGTGAACCTGGGTAAATCACTTAACCCTGATTGCCTTAAAACAAAATAAAACAAGACAAGATAATGATAAAGCCTGACCGTGGGCTGTTAGCACAGCCAAGCAATTCCAAAATGTGTAAATGCCCCAAATTTATAAACCTCTACATAACTTTAATACTCTTAAAAGTATTTCATAGTGGAATAGTATATAAAGAGGAAAAAATACTAATAAAGCTAAGATGGCTGATTTTAATTATCTTTTGACAAGTCCCCCCTTCCAGGATCATTTGAAGCTTGGCTTGCCACAGCTGGAGCCAAACCTATTACAGTAACTGGTCAAATATGTCTAATCTCTATACATGAGTACGGTCTCATTTTCATGTTCATATTTTATTACTAACTTAAATCTGGGCAGCCAACTGTTTAGTGTGTGATTTCACTACATATGCTGACATTTTAAAACGGTGGCATCATTCCATTTTCCATTAACATTTAATGTGCACCCACAGCCTATGCTGAGCTTGACACAGAACACAGCCCTCAGATCAAAAGCAACTTGACTGCTCTGCAAAGACAGTCTTATTGGTATTCACCTCCATTTTCTTTTGAAAAGGCTCTCCGCACTCACTTCATTATTGGGCTATATTTTTGAACTTCTAATAAAGATAAGAATGAAATTTAAACTTGCCTGTCTGTGAGACACTGTTTAAAAATATTAGCTATACAAAAGATTTGCCTTTGCTTTAGCCATTTAATTTGAGAAAGACATAATAAAAGAATCTAGACAAAAAGGGATAAACATGGACTACAGAAGATATCCAAATGACTACCATTTTGTCCCTTTAGTAAATCACATGATTGTCCTTCATACAGATGCTTTTGAACAAATTATTACAGCCATTCAACCATCACTTAATAAGGGTAAAATACTGTTTTGGGTAATGGCAGAGAGAGAGAAAGATAATTATGATATAGGTCCTGCCTTCATTGAGCTTACTGGTTATGTCACACATGGTTTAAAAAAAGATGATGTAGTAGGCACAAAACACGATGAAAAGTATGAGAATGGTAAGATGATTTCAGACTGAGATTATAAACTGATTCCTGGAGGATGTAGGGGTTAAATTAGGCTTTGAAGGATGGGTAGGATTTGAAACAGCATAAAGTGGGGGTGGGGGGGGGAACTCCTATAAACAGTTGATAATATGGGAGAAAGGGCTGGATTTTTAGTTGGAGAGCAAAACCTATGCAAAAGTGGTTAGTGAGAGAAATCTGAAAAGTCTAGGCGGCATGCGGACCCACTTAGGAAGAACTGAATTCAAATCTTGCCTGTGTGTGTGTTGGTATTGGTACACTATGTGACTCTTATGGAAGTCACTTGATCTCTGTCCATCTCAGTTTCCTCATCTATAAAATGGGTGGTAATGAACTCTACTAGGGTGGTAGCAGTTAGGATTGAAAAGTTGGCATAGCTTTTAGAGATATTGGGAAGTGGAATGGAAGAGAATTTAGAAACATTTATACTTGATACTCTCATATTCACTGGCAAAGTAGTTACAGAGAACACAATTTTATTACCAGTTACGAATGATTAACATTAGAGTCAGCAACTGGTTACCGTCTTAATGAGTGGCAATAATTTTTCTAAATGTATGCTTTCAAAAACATGCCTTCTTAAAAATTAAAATGTTACATTTTATCTGGATTTTTACAGGTGAGAAAGCCAAGACAGCAAGAGAGAGTAAATTATACCACGGTCAGTAGCAGAGCCAGGATTTATACTTTGTCCTCTGGTTCCAAGCTCAGCGTTCCTGACAATAAAATACCCCTATACACCTACAGCTTCCTCAGTCTGCCCTTTGGGGCTAAGGCAAAAAAGTCTTCTACATAACTATCAATGGCTGTTGCTATCAATCTGCCTCCCCCATCAACCCACCAAAATTCTCTTTTCTAGACTCTACCTCCCCTAGTTCATTCAAAAATATCCACCAATCATCAGCAAATTAGTTACTAAATTAGT
Source organism: Pseudochirops cupreus (assembly GCA_028627135.1). Lineage (NCBI taxonomy): Eukaryota > Metazoa > Chordata > Mammalia > Diprotodontia > Pseudocheiridae > Pseudochirops > Pseudochirops cupreus. The sequence goes on along the minus strand of CM053584.1, from coordinate 305,267,586 downwards.
TGCTACTAATTACATTGGCAAATTAGTTACTCAAAACAGTTCAACAAGTGAAATCAAATGGTTTCATTGATACAGTTGAGGTTTTCATTAAAGGCTGCTGGCAAAACAGGATGATTGAGTCTGGTAGACACTGTTTATTATGCATAGTAAGAATAGGCAACTGTTGAGAGTAATTTTCCTAATGTTTCCTCTAACCTCTTATTCCTCTAATCATTAACCTCTGATAGCTCCCTATTGACTAAAGAATAGAGAGTAAACTGCTCATTTTGAACCTCCAGAATCCTGCTCCAGCCCATCTATCCAGCCTTGATCAATGCTATTTCCCCTCATGCATTCTATATTCTCCCCAGCCTGAACTATTTGTGGTCCTTAGTCTCCTCCTAACATCTAATCTTTGCTCAAGTCATGCCCCATAGCTAGAATAGACCGTTAATAACTAGAATACGACTGACCTGGGTCTGCTGAAGTCCCTTCCTTGCTTTAAGCTGAGCTTAGATCCCATTAAAGACACATTGAAATTTTAAAAAAAATTTCACTAACCATCTCTTTAATATGTTATATTCTGCCAGGAATCGAAGTCTAGCACACTAAATTATAGTTTGATTCCATTATCTTCCATTTTTAGGAACATGGGGGCATTTGCCATTCTCTAGTCTTATGGTATTTGTCCAATTCTCCATGATCTTTTTAAATTTGTAATTCAATTTTATTTTGTTTTCAGTTCTGAATTTTTTCTCTCCCCCATCTACTGAGAAAGCAAGGAAAATAAAACTCATTACACATGTGTATATCATATTTCAACATGAGTCCTCTGGTACTTATTTCCTTGACATTATTTCCTCTCCATCTCAAAACAAAGGGGTGTTTTCTCCATTTAAATTTCTCAGCAATTTTCCTGGACCTATCTTCTGTACTTTGCTCTCCCTGGGATCAATTACTGGTATATGAATCCCTACTCCCCTATTAGACTATAAACTTTGAAAGCATGGACTGTATGTTGCCTATCCTCGTAATCCATCAGGGCATAGCACAGTCCTTGTACATAATACTTAAAAAATTCCACAGAGTTAAACAGGGCACTCTGACTGACAACAGCGCCAGGCAAAAGATGGTGGGCATAAAATGTCCCAATCTGTGTGAGTCTGGGAAAAAGGGAGGGAGGGAGCTACTGTTTCCTGGAGTGGGGTTCACATTCTGGCTGTGCTACTACCTGTGGGGGTCCAGTTTCCTCGTATATGAAATGAAAGGATTGACTGGACTAAATCACCAAGGTCCCTTCTAAAGCTAAACCCTATGAGCCTATTTCAATTAAGTCCAAGATGACATTTATAAAAACTGAATTTATAACCTCTGCCATAAAGGTGTGTGTGTGTGTGTGTGTGTGTGTTTTAAATGCACATATACACTTCACAAGGTGCCAGAGAAGTTAAAGGTTAGAACTGTACAGCAAACAGCTAATATAGTACAGATCTGATAATTAATGCCTTGTTGGGAAGAGGATGGTAGAGTCAACTGGCAAAAAGTTGACTTTTTAATATCTTTTAATATGGATTATGTTTTAGGCAGAGCAATTTTCCCCATGAATTATAAATGCTAATTGTTTATGTTCAGTGGTAATCCACTTAGAATACAGAAATAGAGAGCACTGGACTTGAGTCAGAAGACCAGAATTTCGATTCTGCTTCAGATACTACTTCGCCCTCAGGTTCTTCATCTGTAAAATACAGATAAATTATAGCACGTAACTCACAGGGCTGTTGTAAAGTTCAAATTGGGGGTGGGGGAGGAGGGGAAAAGAAAGAAATAAGCATTAATACTATGTGCCAGGCACTGTACTAAGTGTTTTACAAATATTATCTCCTTTGATTCTCACAACTCTGTGAGGTAGCTGAGGACAATGAGGCAGATAGTAGTTAAGTGACTTGCCTAGGGTCACACAGCTACTAAGTGTGTCTGAGGCCACATTTGAATTTAAGCCTTCCTGATTCCAGGTCCAGCATTCTAGCCACTGTACCACCTAGAAAAGGAAGGCACTTGAGCTGACTTGAGAGTTCCTGAGCCAGGAATCAATAGCTTTTAGTGCTGCTTCCAATTCAACTGACAAATAGTTTTTCCCCAAAAGTGGGGGGCCTTATGGCACAAGAAAGACTGACTTTTCTAAACAAAAGCTAAGAGTAAAACATCTGTTTTGCTCTATTTCATCAAAACAGGAAAAGGGTTATAGCTTAAAAGAAAAAAGTCAAAGGAAAGGAGGAAAGAGACACTTATACTAAATTCAGATTATCTAGCCAATTTAAAAAACCAAACATTTATTAAGAACCTACTATGGGGGGCGGAGCCAAGATGGCGGCGTAGCAGCAGCAACATATCGCAGCTCTCACATACCCACCCCAAAATACCCATAAAATAGGACTCTAAACCAATCCTGGAACTCCAAAACGCACACAAAGATACTTCCCACTAAAGTCAGCTCGGCTACAAGGAACCATATCAGCACTGCGAATCCAAAACCAGCCTGGCCTAAAGCCGTGGCTGTGCCCCGGGGGCGGCTGGACTGGAAGAGCTGAGGAGCCTCTCAGGTGAGCGGATTAGCAGCAGCTGCGAGTGGATTTGTGAAAGGGGGAGATAAGCAGTCCGGCCAGAAGGCCTCCAGATCAAAAACAGAACTTAGAAAGCATCTTCCAAGAAATTCTTAGGGAGAATTGCCTGGATATTCTAGAACCAGAGACCAAAATAGAACTTGAAAGAATTCACCAATCACCTCCTGAAAAAGATCCCCAAAAGAAAACTCCTAGAAATGTTATAGCCAGGTTCCGGAGTCCCCAGATCAAGGAGAGGGTATTGCAAGCTGCCAGGAAGAAACAATTTGAATATTGTGGAAACACAATTAGGATAACCCAGGATCTGGCAGC
>CM053584.1:305246960-305264174 GCA_028627135.1 Pseudochirops cupreus | reverse complement strand
GAGAGCACTTGGCCTCTGAATAATCACTTGGTCCCTCTGCAGTCTGCAGGCCGAGGGCACTGAAGCTGCAATGCGGAGGCGGGTGCAGAACTTCTGCCTTTTCGCTTCTTAGCCCTGGAGGCGTTTCGGCTGGACCACTTTTCTCCCACGACCTCGCAAGCCCCACTGACCTAGTTCTAGACACTGCCGCAGCTGCCGCCAATCCGCTCACCCAAAGCTCCAGCCGGGGCTCGGCTCCTCTTGTCCAGCCGCCCCCGGGGCTCAGCCAGGGCTTCAGGCCAGGCTGGTTTTGGTTTGCAGTGCTGATATGGTTCCTCTTAGCCAAGCTGACTTTATTGGAAAGTATATTTGTGTGAGTTTTGGAGTTCTAGGATTAGTTTAGAGTCATATTTTATGGGTATTTTGGGGTGGCTATGTGAGAGCTGCAATATGTTGCTGCTCCTACGCCGCCATCTTGGCCCATGGTCAGTTCTCTTAACCATTGTGGTCCTTTGCCTTCTCTTCTGTAAGACAGATTTATACCCATTCTACCTACTCTGACAAAATTTGTAAGAATCAAGCAAGAGAATTGCTCAAGCTGTAGGTGCCCTTCAGAGTTCTGTCCTGGGCCCTTTTCTCTTCCCTCTATACTCTTCCACTTGGCGATCTCATCTGCTCCCACTGATTTAAAGACCATTTCTACTCTGATGATTTTCAAATCTACTTCTCTTTCCTTAACCTCTGTGCTGAACTCTAATCTCACATCTCCAACTGCCTTTCAGACATCTCCAACTGTATGCCCAATAGACATCTTAAACTGTTATGTCCAAAATGAAACTCATTATTCTTCCCTCTAAACCTTACCCCCACCTACTTTCTCTGTTTTTATAGAGGGCAACCCCATCCTCCAAGGCCCTGAGGCCCACAGTCTCAACTGCTCATTATCTCTCACCCTCCATATCCAAGTCATTGCCAGGGCCTGTCAATTTCATCTTGGTAATGCGTCTCAGATATGCCCCCTTCTCTCCTCTGACACTCTGGTGCGGGCCCTCATCACCTCAAATTATGGCAGTAGCCATAATGGGTCTGCTTGCCTCAACTGTCTCCCTATTCCAATCCATTCTCCATCCAGCCACCAACATGATTTTCCTAAAGCACAGGTCCAACCATGTCATTCCCCTACTCAATAAACTCCAATGGTTCCCTTTTGCCTCTAGGATCAAATACAAAATGCTATTTGGCATTCAAAGCCCTTCATAACCTAGCCCCATGCTACCTTTTCAGCCTTGTTATATCTTACATCCTGGACTTCTTGCTATCCCACAAACAACCCCCTCCATCTCTCAACTGCTGGCATTTTCACGGCTGTCCCCAATGCCTGGAATGCTCTTTTTCTTTCACTTCAACTACCTGGCTTTCCTGGCTTCCTTTAAGTCCCAACTAAAACCCCACCTTCTAGAAAAAGCCTTCCCCAACTCATCTTAATTCTAGTACCTTTTCCTCTCTTAATTATTTCCTATATATCTTATATACAGATTGTTTGTACACATTTGTTTGCTTGTGGTCTGCCCGATTAGATTGTACTGAAATATAATTAACTATGTATAAGAACACCTGAGTTCTAACTCTGGCTCTCTTACTTTGAGCATGCACTTTTACATATGAGGCTAAGCTGTTTGTCTAGGTTAGCCTTTCCCAAGTGAAAGTTAGCCATAAAACATTCTAGGGCTTTAAATGAAATGTTGAAAACCGAGAGAATTACTCAAAGTCTAAAAGGGAACTGGGGGTGGGGTGGAGAGGAGCAGGAAGATTGCTTTGGAAAATATTGGTACAAAATATGAAAATAGGTTTAGTTTTCTCTACATCTGCAAGGGTGGGGGTAAGGCAATGGAGGAAGCTACCTTTATGTTTCAAATTTACATGACTTACATTGCACACCACGAAGCCGAAGCTGGACCATATTTTGTTAATACCACTGATCACAGTAAAATTCTTTCTCCATAAGTAGTTTTGAGAACAGGGATAAGCAAAAAGATAACCCGTGATTTTATTACACATTCTTACCGCCTGCAGCCCTGTACATAAAAAAGAACTGAAATCTCCAAAAGCCGGACCATCCTAGGAGAGCCCTGGCTGACACAGTATCTAGATAAGTTACTGCATCAATTTGAGTCAAACACGGACAAAGACATGGGATAGATGTGCTAACAGGATTACAATTACTCAGAATGAAAAGGAAAGGGGGAGCAGGTGGACTCCCAAATCCACAGAAGAGACAACTCCAGTGTCTTTGAGCATAAGGCAAGACTATTGCAAGTTAGAGATCACTGAGACAGAATGAATGCCCAGTGATTTTTGACAGTTTGTCTTTCAGTGAATATGTACTCATTATATTTAACAGCCATGTGACAAAAGGAACCTACTTCTGCCCAAACTTTCAAGTACTTTTGATTTCAACTCATTTAACCCAGATGAGAAGTAGGTCATGTGTTAAGTAGGTTTCAAACAATTTTGAGTTATTAAGTAATTTTTAACCTAACTGATTACAAAGTTATAATCAGCTACCACAGTGCCGTACAAATCATCAGTGTATCACTAGAATGATTGTTTTAATCTAATTATGAGATCTGGAGGAAGGTAGATGTAGAGGGGACAAAAAGAATAAAATCTACTATTTCCTGGAACTTAATAACTTGCCAATTTCAATAGCTTGAGCTGGGCAATACATCCCAAAGAAAGTTATTTTTATCCCTGGAAGCAGGGGAGCAAATTTTTTTTTTTACTGTTCCACATTACTGAGGAGTCAACTGGAATTATCTTGACACTGAAATTGGGTGGGAAGAAGGGAGTTTTGCTTAAATTAATCCAGATCAGTAGAAGAAAGACCTATCATGCCAATAACTGACACCTGTTGGGTGTTCAGCACTGTGCGCAAGTATCTAGTTAATATATGCTTCCTAACCATAGAGAACTTACAATTCATTAGGCTGGAGAATGTGACACATATAGTTAACCATGATACACATGACACAAAAAAGGGGAGCTAATGTGTGGGGTATAAAGGTCATTACCCATCTAAGAGGAGTGGGGGAAGACAGAAAATTAGGAAAAAGAGGCAGCATTTGAGCTGAGTAGGAGGAATTCAACAGGCAAAACGGAGGGAAGGAAAACATTTCAACCATATGGAATAGCCTGAGAAAAGGCAGGGAGGCAGCATAGTAAGAAAGAAGAAAGGAAGGTAACAGGCTTTTATTAAGCTCCTACTACTATGTGCAGGGTACTGTGCTAAATACTCTATAAATGCTCTCTCACTTAATCCCTATACCAAACCAGGAAGGTAGTTGCTATTATTTTCCCCATTTTACAGATGAGGTTTTTGTTGTTGTTGGTCCTTCATTCTCAAAGCGGACCAATGACATGAGGTGTTGTCTTGACTTGCACGACAACTGGGTTTAAGTGAGGCAGAGCTAAGCCAAGTCATCAGCCTCACTCTGTCCTCCAAGTCATCAGAGTTGAGTGGCAAGACAAAAGTCAAGAAGACCGGTGACGGCCCAGGATGCAGTGTGTGACCTTAGCCTTTTAAAATTAAGGTCTTTCCCAGTTCTCAATCTGTCTGAAGCAATGCCCATTCAATGACGAATGACTAGGTAAGAATTGAGACAAAAAATAGAGTATACAGAACACAAAAGTGAATTATAAGAAATAAAACAATATAGAAACAGCAAACTTTTTGGTTAGTTTTGCTTAATTTCTTTTCTTCCTTTTTATTTATTATTAAGGATGCCTCTCTCAGGGAGAAGGGAGAGAGATACACTGGGAAACAGAGGTCATATAAAAACAGCAAAAAAAAAAATCATTTTTTTTAAAGAGAAAGGTAGAATGTTAAGTTGATACCAAATTACAGAAGGCAGCGATGGTTTGATAAAGGAGTTTGTACTTATTAGGCAATAGGCAGGCAACCATGGCCAAATCTATGCAGAAAGAGGATTAGTTTGAGAAAAGTTAAGAGGGGGTGGAAAAAGGAAACCCTAATGAAATAGTTCAGATCACTGGTAATGAGGGACTCTATTAAACTGATGGCAATGGGAATAAAGGGGGAGAGGATGCAATGTGAAAGATACTACGGAAACATCATCAGTGGGAAGTATTAATTTATTGGATATCACAGGTAAGGGAGAGATGTGTCAGAGATAAGCTAAAGACATACAGATTTGGTAGCCATATGGGTAGAGGTGATCAGACTATTGATGGTGCCAAGAGAAGAGGCTAGTGTTAAAAAGTTAAAAAGAATGAAGGTGGGGGACCAAAGGAAAGAGGAACAATAGAGACCCAGAAGAACCTTGTTCAAATTCTGCATCAGATGCTTGGTGACCCTGGGCAAATCACTTAACTTTTATCAGCCCCAACTTCCTCATCTGCAAAATGGGAACAAAAGATAGCATTTGTCTTCCAAGGTTGTGAGGATAGAAGATAAAATATTATAAAGAGTTTCGCAAACTTTAATGTTCTAGTTTATTATTGTTGTTGTATTATATTACATGACATTACATTAGAGGCAACTCAAGTGCTGGGCCTGGGGTCAGGAAGACTCATCTTCTTCTGTTCAAATCTGGCCTCAGACACTTACTAGCTGTGTGACCCTGGGTAATAACCCTGTCTGCCTTAGTTTCCTCTTCTGTAAAATGAGTGCTGGAAACTGGGAAATAAGATATACAGGCACTGGGGTAGGGAGATCCATCTTGCCCTAACGGAAAGTCAGAGGGGTGATGGGAGAGGACACAGGAGAGAACAGATTGGGGGAGGGGATATACAGTGGGATCGCTGTTTTGGGGTGGTGGGTAGAAGAAAGATGGGAAGGAAATTTGTAACTCAAAATCTGGTGGAAATGAATGATGTAAATTAAAAATAAACAAAAGTTAGTAATAAAAAAAAATGAGTGCTGAAGAAGGAATGGCAAATCACCCTATTATCTTTGCCAAGAAAACTCCAAATGGGGCTGTGAAGAGCCGGACGCAATTAAAAATGACTAAAAAAGTTATTATTTCACAAGAGAAGAAAGAATATCCAAAAGAAGGTGTGGTCATGGTCTATTATTAAGACAAAGACAATAAGGACTGGAGGGGGGAGGGTGGGAAGGCCATTAGATTTGATGGATTAGGGGTTGTTTGGTGATCACGGTCATGTTGGCTAAGACAGGGAAAAAGCTATCATGAAAGGTGTTGAAAAGAGAAGAGATGAAGAAGTAAAAAAATTGCCAGTGAGAAGAGGGAGACAAGGTAGAGGCCAAAGGACTTTTTAAAACAGGATTTGAGAGAATTACACATGCTGACAGAGAGAGATGGAAAAGGAGCCAGTGGAGAAAGAGGAGATGACTGACAGAATGAGGTTCTGGAGGAGGCAGGAAGACTTGAAGTCAATGGCATAGTCAAAAGGAGCTTTAGATGAAGTACTGATGATGTTGGGGGTAGCTAGGGAGTTCAGTGGATAAAGCACGGGGTTTGGAATCAGGAAGACATCCTTCTGAGTTCAAATCCAGCCTCAGATACATACTGGTTGTGTTAACCTGGGCAAGTCACTTAACTCTGCCTCAGTTTCCTCATCTGTAAAATGAGAAGGAAATGGCGAACCACTCCAGTATCTTTGCCAAGAAAACCCTAAATGGAGTCACAAAGAGTCAGACACAACTAAAACAACACAACAAGTAATAATGTTGGGAAGTGCTAAAGCCCAGGGGAGGGGAGATGAAAGCATAAATTATCTGCAAGGGTTATGGCTGCGGACTACAAGGGAGAGGAAAAGATAGGGACCAGTTATTTGTAGAGAGTAAGATAGGAAACTGATAAGAGTATCAGAGAAAAATGATCAAGAAGGATCAAAAAATTATCCTAAGAGACTTACTGTGGCGACTACAGTGCCACTTATTATACTGGAAAATCTTTGGCCAGTGTCCTAGAGGTCATCCAAAAGACGAGTGAGAGCAGGTTGCAAAAATGACATGGATTGTGCAGAAGTAGTGTAAAGGAGGCCAGAGAAATGTAGGACCAGCAAAAAAAAATGGGCTAGTTATACAGGAGAGTAAGGGACAGCTAAGGGTCAAGCCTGAATGCTGCCCAGGATCCACGCAATAAAAAACAAACACAAACAAGGTGCCCGATGGCAAACTGATAGGAAGACGCAGACGGGAGTCACACAGGACTGCCATGCATGGAAAAATTATCATTTGTATCATTAGAGAGCTTTCCAACCTTAATGAGATCCAAGATCCCTGGCAAGGCCTGAAGTCCTCCAGCATGGACTGACCTTTATTTCCAACTATATCCTTCTCCACACCCAGTGAACCATCCCTTGCCACAAAGATTAAAAAAAGAAAAAGAATTCTGTGAAATTAATTCATACAACAGTAGTCTGAAAGTGTAAGCAACTGTCCCCCACCTCACTGAAAAGGGGAGGGAAGCATCACATAGTTTTCAAATAGGATCTTTAGTTACAGCAGAAAGAGCAAACAAAGGACCCAGTTTTAAATCTTGTCTTTAATCCTGGGGTATCAGTTTGTTTATTTACAAACTGAAGGAGGCTGGACGAGCTATATCTCCTCAGGACTGCTTTCCACCCTTACATCCAAGATCTTTAGAATCTCAAACAAATATTTTCTCATTTGATCCTCACAACAACCCTGGGAGATAGGTACTAATATAATCCCATTTAACAGTTGAGGAAATTCAAACAAGGGAAGAGGTCAAGTGACTTTGCCCAAGGTTATACAGCTAGTAAGTAGCTGTATAACTTGGGCCTTCCAGACTCCAGGTCTAGCATTCAATCCACTACATCACCCACTGCCTCAACCTGACAGGGTTATTGTGAAGAGTAAATGAGGAAAATAAAAATTCAGAAACCATAAAGCTTCAAATGTTTGCTATTATTGTTTTTGGAATAAGAAATATAGATGGAGAGTCAGTCAGTTTGGCTGGAACACTAAGTACATAGAAGGGAAGTAGTCTGAGAAAACTGGAAAGGTGAGTCTTGAATGACAAGAGAAGAAATTTATACTTCATGGAAATCAGAGAGGGTCCACCAAAAGTTCCTTGAAAGAGGAGCATGATACGATCATAGTAACACAGTAGGAAACTACCAGGATCAGGAAAGGTACTAAGAGATGGAAGAGGGGCTCATCCAGTCCAATCTCCCTCCCAATTTCCTGCTTGAGAAAACTGGGGCCCAAAGTGGTTAAGTGATTGCTCAAAGTCATACAGGTTTTAAATGATAGAGCCAGGATCTTAAATTAGTTCTTTCAATTCCAAATCCAGAGCTCCTTCCACAGTGCCCTGAGATTCTGTGCAACTCAAAAAAGCAGATAAAATTACTGCTGCTTGAAATATCACTTGCTCTTTTTGGGGGGAGGAAAGATGAAACAGCTTTGAACAAGTCCCAGATATTAACGCACTTTAAGATCTTCTAATTAACAAGGCATTCATTTTTAAGTCCAAAAAGGCACTTTAATAATATATTGTCATTTCAGAATTTGAGTTACAACTTGTCAATGACAATGCTAAGAATTGATCTTAATATTTTTGTACTGAGTCAGGGTTGGGAAGGGAATAAGCATTTATTAAGCCCCTACCTAGTACATACCAGGCATGGTACTAAGTGCTTTATGAATATCATTTCATTTGACTACTATGCTTTATACGAACACTTTTTAATGAGTGATTTTTAAAAGATTTCTGAATGGTAACCAACTAAAAAATGATTAGAAAGCAAGATATAGTGTTAGAAAGGGAATACTATTAACAGCTGAGACATTTCTTCTTCTTCTGTAGGTACTGGAAAAAGAGTGAAGATTCCCAAACATCAGCAAGGATATGCAAGCAAGGACAGGGATTTTCTGTTGTCTATATGCTGACTGCAGAAACGATATGGCATTGTAGATGGCATACCAAACTTCCTGCCACGGATGCTGGCTACATGACCATGGCAAAGTACGTTGGCTTGAGGCACTATCTGAACACTTTCAGCCCTCTTAAGGGGGCCCTATACAGGAAGATGTGGCTTTCTAGCATTTGCTTATAAATTTACAACCAATGTTTTACTGAAATTCTGTCTCTGAAAACTGTCATGTCATGGCTAAGAAGGTCACACTTAGGCAAACAGAGCTTTCACTGGAACAGTATGTTTATTTGAAATAAATAAAAATTATCAAATGTTCATCCTTTAGGTTTTATAGGCGAACATGTCAAGATGCGCTAACAAATTCATATCAGTTATTAGAATTAAATTTGTAAGTTCCTCCAACAGATATGGTGGTGACACAGCAGACCTTTTAGTCTGGAGAGGCACAATGGAAACACTATTGAGTCTGGAGTCTGAGGATTTGGGTTCAAATCCCTGCTTTGATACTTTGCTATGTTGGACTTATCATTTGACCCCTCTGGGCCTTAGTTTCTTCATCTGTCCAATCTGATGTGTCAGATTAGATGACTTCTGGAGACTCTTGGCACTCCCAATCTATGAATCACATAATCACATAACTGTAGCTGGAAGGGACTCAACAGCCATCTACTCTGACATATACAGAAAAGGAATCTCTGATTTACTACCTGACAGGTGGTAGTCTAGACTTTGTTTGAAGACTTCCAAGGAAGGGAAACCCATTACCTCCAATGACAGCCCATTCCACCATTTCAAAAACTCTTAGAAAGTTTTCCCCAATATCAAGCATAAATTTATTTTTTTATGACTTCCACTTACTGCTCCTGGTTCTGCCTTTGGGGTCAAACAGAAGATGTCCAAACCCTAAACATGACAGCCCCTCAAAGAACTGAAGATAGTTATTACTATACATACCACAACCCCAATCTTCTCTAGGTTAAACAGGCTCACTTCCTTCAAGCAAGAGAACCTCATATACACCATGGACCTTCATCATCCTGCCAAGCCTCCTCTGGACACTCTCCAGCTTATTAATATCGTTCATAAACTGTGGAGTCCTACAAAGAGTCCAGAAGAAAAATGAACAGGGGAGAATACAGGGAGACTGTTGTCTCACTAGTTCTGAAAGTTATACTACTCTAGCTTAGAAGCAGCTAGGTGGTGTGGGTCTGGAGTCAGGAAAGTGAGTTCAAATTCAGTCTCAGACACTTCCTAACACTGTGACACTAAGTGAAAGTCACTTAACCTCTGCTCAAGTTTTCTAATTTGTAAAATGGAGAAAATAATAGCACCCATTTCCCAGGGCTGTTGTGAGGCTGAAATGACATAATAATTGTAAAGCATTTTGTGCAATGCCTGTGTATAAATATTAAACTATTTATGTGAACATATAAACATTAAAAATATATATAAACAAATATTAAAATATTAGTATAGACACAAAAATTTAAATATTGTAAATATGTAAAATATACAAATATTAACTATTATAATTATTTTTTAAAATCTTAATGTAGTCCAAGATTAACTTTTTTGGCTTCCATATCATACTGCCAGATCTGTTTTCAGACAAACTGTCATCTAACTATGCCTTTCCTATCTTGTACTTATAAAGATGTTTCTTATACCTATATGTAAGACTTTACATTTATCCCTAATGATATTTTTTTTAGATTCAGTCCAATGTTCTGATCTGTCAAGATCATTTTTGAATCCTTATACCATCATCCAGCTTTAGTTATTTCTCTCAGTCCATAAGATTTTCAAGTCACATCAAGGCCTTTACCCAAGTAATTGATAAAAATGCTACGTCACAGGGCCAAGCATCGATCCCCAGGGTACTTTACTGGATACCTTCTGCCACAATAATAAAGAACCATGAACAGCCATTAGCTGAGTCAGGCCTTCCAATCCAAGGCTGAATCTACCTAATTATTATCACCAATCCTTCTCTCCCCACCTTTTCTATAAGAATTGTATGAACTACTTTATCGAAAGGTTTGCTGAAATCTAGGTAAGCTATATCACTGTCACTACCCTCATGTACTAGTTTAATAATCCAGAGGAGGGAAAAAGAAGGCAATGAGGCAGTCTGGTATGACCTATTTTAAATGAAGCCATGGTGGCTCTCTGAAATCACTGCTTCCTTTTCTATCGATTTGTCAACCATCTCTTTAATGATATGGTCAAGAATTTTCTCCAGGAAATAAAAGTCAAGTTCATTGGCCTATAATTTGCAGAACTGGTTATCTTTCCCATTTTGAAAAAGGACATCTGCTTTCTCTAATCTTCTGGCACCTCTCTCATTTTCCAGGATTTTTCAATGGTTTTCCATGGTTTATCACAATGGCCTATTCTTTCTGGACCCATCTGATCCAGTTAACCTGACTTCATCAATGGCAGCTAGGTAATCTCTTTATCATCTACTCAATTATCTTGGATAACAACTCCCCATCATTTTTGCTGTTATACTTAATATAAAGGCCATTGTCCTTTGCATAGAAGAGCAAAATAAGAATTAAGCAGCTTGTCAGTTATCATCCCATCTGCTCTAAGCAAAGGTCCTGTTCCTTCTTCAATACCTTTTCTCTCAACATGTCTTTAACAAAAAAAATCCAAACCTGTTTTTGCTTCCTGTACCAGCTTTAGTTTATTCTTGGCTTTAGCATTCCTGACACTATTTTTACATAATGATGACGATTATAGATGATAATATTAGCTAACATTTATACAGCATCTACTATGTGCAATTATCTCCTTTGATCTTCACAACAATCCTTGGAGGTAAGTACTATTATCCCCACTTTGCAGATGAGGAAACTGAGGCTAACAGAGCTTAAATGATTTGCCTGGAGTCACACAGCTAATAAATGTCTTAGGTCACATTAGAACTCAGGTCTTCCTGACTGCAGGTGAATTGCTCTATCCACTGAGCCACCTAGCTGCGCAGAAGACCAAGTCAACATGCCTCAGAGCAGAGGTCACATGTGGCCCTCCAGAAACTCAAGTGTGGCCCTTTGACTGAATCCAGACTTAACAAAATAAATCCCCTTAATAAAAGGATTTGCCCTGTGAAACTTAGACTTGGTTAAAGGCTGCACCCAAGGACCTGGAAAGCCACATGTGGCCTCAAGGCCTCAGGTTCCCCACCCCTGCCTTAGAGTTATCCTCTGTTGTTACCTAATCTTGCTTAAAATATGCATTTCTTTTGGTAAATCAAAGTTGGTGTTTGAATTGCCTGTGCATCCACATGGTATCTTCAGACAAATCTCATTTTTTCTTCCTCACTTTGTTTCCTTCTGTGTCTTCATAATTCTATCGCTGAGCATCTCCCATCCTTGAAAAGGAAGGAATTAAACCTTTATTAATTGCCTACTATGCACCAAGCATTTTACAAATATTAACTTATTTGATTTTCACAACAATCCTGGGAGGCAGATGTTAACGTTAACCCCACTTTACAACTGGGGAGAGTGGGGCAAACAGGTTAAATTACTTGCCCAGGATCACACAATACATGTCTGCTGCCAGATAGGAACTCAATTCTTACTAACTCCAGGTCCAGAGCTCTACCCACCAGAATACCCAGCTGCCTCTTAGGCTGAATTTCCTGATATATTTTACTCCACAGGATGCTACCAATTTTTCCTCTGAACTCTCTAAGCACTTTCCTAAAATCTAGGGCACATAACAGACTAAGCCCATACTGCTCCTCCTCTTACCACAAACTTCAGGATGGAGTGCTCATCTCCCACCAAGATTCCCATCATTTCTGCCCCAGCAATCAGTTTCTCTCTATGAAAAAGAATCAGACCTAGAATACAATACCATCTTTCTTCCACCCTGTGAAGGCTGAAACCAGCACTGACAAATCAGGAAGTTATTAGTTGCTCTGCTTCTGGCTGAGAGCTCCCGAAGATGCCCAAATAACTGAGGTCCCTACTATATTATGTTATACTATTGTGCCTGGCTTGTAATCTGTTTCTCATATTCCATTTCCTCTTTCTGTCCAAGTGGTGTATAATATATGCCACTGTAAAAATTACTCATGTCTCTCCCTGTACAGACCTTCACCCATCTGTTATCTCCTTCTGGGTTCTGGATTTCCTCATGAGTCTAAAATCTTAAATTTATGCTACACTACCTCACCTTTTACCTATTCTATTTAAAAAAAATTTTTTTAAAATAAGATATATTCATTCATAGCACAGTCCTATTATGGTGTTATCCTACCAAGTCTGAGTACACTTCCTTCTTCCTTCTGCTTTTCTGATTGTCTACAAAGCTCCCTTTAAAAATAACCCCTAAATGAGAACTGTTCCAATCATCCGGTTGTTAGTATGTTAGCTTGTAAAGTCTAGGGAACAGTTCATTTTTGGTCTTTTACCAATGCCTAATACAGTGTAGGTCCTTAAGAAATACTTGTGAAAACTAAAAATAAATTAATTAATAAAAAGAAAAAAAATTTTAAAAAAAGAATTACTCATCAATTGACTACCCTAGTTCCTTAAAGAAAATGGTACCCCAAGTTGGCTGTGTTCCTATCCCCTCTGATTATGTGAAGGGAAAAAAGATCAAAGGAAAAATTAATTTAATTTGGTTTACAAATACATTAAATATTATACTTAATTGGAATAGAAACCACAATAACATACATGCATGTAGAACTGAAACTTGACCTCGATATGGAAGATTTGGCTGGCTGAACTAGCTCAGACAAACCAGAGCTGCTAATCGTGTTTCCAGAAGGCAGAGCCATTCATTGTAACAAAACTAAGGGAACCTTTTGATCAGAAGCCTCAGGCCTTCTGTCCTAATTTTTCATGTTTGGAACACTGTCATTGCTTAAGAAATACAATATAAAATACCAAGTCCACATGTCGCCTATTTTAGCTATGCATTCTAAAATGGTCAGTGATACTTGGGAGGTCAGAGGGGAAGACGGAAATTTGCTTAGCAAACATTCTAGAAACAAGGGCATATAGTATAGCTAGCATCAAAAGCACACTCAAAACTTGGGTTGACAGTTCAGCACTCCCCAGTGGCTACTTAAAAAAAGTAGCCTTAAAAAAAACCTTCCCCTCCTCCAAATTAGCAGAGCCATCTTACTTTGAGCAAACTAGAACTAGTAAATAACATGGTACCAACCTGGGTACTGCCTGCCTAATTACCACCCCCACCCCCTATAAACTTGTATCCTTGGTACTTCAGTAAGGATCAGAGACTAAAGAGGGGAAGGGAGAGAGGGAGGGAGAGGGGGAAAGAGAAAGAGAGAGAGAGGAGTGAGTGCTAAATAAATGAATGAATAAATAAATATGTGCTAGCCACAGACCATTAAACTAGTAGAAGATATTTCTACTCATAGGGTTTAAACCAATATTTAAATATGCTTATATCCTAATTATAAAGTGACTTATAATGGTCTGAATAGCCTGGATTAGAATAATTTCATCAAATTATATGTGTGAAATTTGTTATACATTAATTTGATCAAATTACTCTAACCCAGGCTGATCAAACTACTATAAGTTATTTCTTCTTTTTTCTATTTTGCTTTTAGATTTAATAATAACATCCTTAATTTCAAGGAGTGAATAAGCCATTTTGACTATCAAAAATACCCAAATTAACTATAAAGGATATATGAAGGAAGACGAGAGAAAGAACTGATAAACAGATATATAGAATGATTTTACATATGTACACAGACACACAGACACACAGACACACACACACACACACACACACTTTTGTCTAATGGTAGCCATCTCTCTCTCTCTCTCTCTCTCTGCCTCCACGATGCTGATCCCCAAAGTTCTTCTGCCTCTCTCTGCAAGGGTCTTCTCTCTAAATCCAGGGCACCAGCTCCTCCCAGTTCAGCCCTCTCTCTCTTCACTTCAACAAGTCCATCCCACAAGTGGGATTTATAAGCTCTGGGGTTCAACACTTAACCCAGAAAACCAAGCCAATACAGGGAGATCTTTTAATTCCATTACCATTACAGGTACTAGAATATACAATTTAAAAAGGCTCTTTGAACACATACATAAGTCATTTCACAATATTTCACACACACACACACACACATATACACACATATATATATTATTTGATCAAATTTTCTAATCCAAGTTGATCAGACCACCAAGTCACTTCATAGCATGTTATAGATATGATTTGATCAAAGTATAGAACATATACTTTGATCAAATTATATATAACAAATATATAGATAATTTGATCAAATTATCCTAATCTCAGCTGATGAGAACATTATAAATCATTTCATAATTAGGATATAAACATTTTAAAGTATTTAAATATTGCTTTAAACTTTATGGACGTAAGTATCTTCTACTAGTTTAATATGGTCTGTAGTCAGTACAAAAATAATTAGCACCTATTTGTCATGAGTGTTTTCTAAATTAAAAAGCTAAGCAGTCAGATATTCTAAGAAGATAATATTCATTTACTAAGATAGATATTTTTTTGTCCACACTGTGGAATAAAGTGTGCTGTCAGAAGAGACCATGGGGCTCATATTAAAGATTATACTGAAAAGTTCCCCTTCCATAGGTTTGGCTATTTTCAAAGTACCAAGTTAATAAGACATCACATCTAGAATATCAAGGGAAATGATAAAAAAAAAAAAAAAAGAAATAGAGCTGAAGGAGGAATAGCACTTCTAGGCCTCAAACTACATTATAAAGGAATAAATGAAAGAGGGAATGAAGGAATGAAGGAATAAGTATTTACATAAGCTAAGCAATAAGCACTGTGCTAAGAGCTTTTTACAAATACTTTCTCACTTTATCCCCACAACCCTGTGAAATAGGTGTTATTATTAATATCTCCATTTCATAGTTGAGGAAACTGAAACAGAGGTTAAGTGACTTGCCTAGGGTCACATAGCTATCAAGTGTCTGAGCCCAGATTTGAACTCAACTATTTAGAACTCTAGCTGCAGAGGTCTATGTGCTGTGTCACCAGCTGTCTCTATGGGAGTAGTTATTGAAAAGATTTGGTATTAATTTAAAAAAAGAGAGATCTACAGATCAACGCAACAGACCAGACAAGGAAAAATAAAAACAATGGAACTCAATAACCCAGTATTTGATAAAATGGAAAACATAAACCATCTAGGAAAAAATTTATTTCATAAAAATTGCTGAGAAAAATGCAAAGCAGGCTGACAAAAAATAGACTTAGACCAATACTTTATATACTATATCCCACAATATGGTGGATACTGGGAATACTATGATGATGTTAGAAACAGAAGACATAAATAAAAAACTTATTTAAAAAAAGACATCATGCTGCTATTTTCTGAAGCTATTCTCTTGAATTTGGCAGGACACTTAAATATTTGGCATGCCAAAATTATACAGGTTGTCAGAATGAAAAAAAGTTATCTTAAGCTTTAAGGTGCCATGGCATTTCAATGGGTCTGGGATCTCATCAGTGAGGATGCCCCCTCCATTGGGACAGATCTGATCCTGTCCACGCCTTTCTCATAATGTCCAAATTCTTACAGGCATCCATCTAGTAAAGTCCCTTCCACATTCTTCTCATTAAGCAGACAGCAAGTCATTATCTCTCAGGACAGAAAACCAAGTCCTGCCAAAGAATATTTTTTTTTCTTGAAAGGGATTAATTTTCTACCATGAATATTTAAAAGATAATGCCTGCATCAGTGCCATCTTCCATTTTAACTTGCCTCCTACAAATTTATTAAATATCATCTACTTGAATTATAGCAGTTCAGGTTAGAGATGAACAAATTTTTTAAAATTAATTTTGTTTATTTTTAGTTTACATCATTCATTTCCACAAGATTTTGAGTTACAAATTTTCTTCCCATCTTTCCCCTACCCACCACCCCAAAACAGCAATCCCACTGTATACTACCTCCCCCAATCTGCTCTCTCCTGTATCCTCCCCCATCACCCCGCTGACTTTCTGGCAGAGGAAGATGGATCTCCCTACCCCAGCGCCTGTATATCTTATTTCCCAATTGCATGTAAATGATAATAATTGTATATGTATACACACACATACATTTTTTAAACATTTGATTTTATAACTTTAAATTCTAGATTCTTTCCCTTCCTCCCTCATCACCCACCCCCACTGGAAAGACAAGCAATTCAATAGAGGCCGTATATGTGTAGTTATGCAAAACATCTCCACAATAGACATATTGTTACTATATTTCCCTCCATCCTATCCCGCCCCCAACTTGTTCTATTCTCTACTTTGTCCCTGTACCTTTACAAAAGTGTGTGCTTCTAACAACCCTCCCTCCCAAACTGCCCTCATCTCCATCCTCCCCCCTCTCATCTCTTTTCCCCCTACTCTCCTGTAGGGCAAGATACCCAATTTAGAGTGTATGTCAGTCTTTCCCTAAGCCAAATTCAATGAGAGTAAGGATGACCCATTACTTTTCCTTCCTGTTCTTCCCCTCCATTGTAACAGTTATGCCTTGCCTCTTCTATATGAGATGATTAATCCCATTCTGTCTCTCCCTATTTCCTCTCATTATATTCCTCTCCCACCTCTCAATTTCACCTTTTAAATATCATCTCTTCCTATTCAGTTGATCCCGTGCCCTCTATGTATACCTGTACACGTACACACACATATATACACACATACACATTTATATTCCCTTCACCTATCCTCATAGTGAGAAAAGTTTCACAATTTACAATTATCGTTCTTCCACGTAGGCATGTAAATAGTTCAACTTTGATAAGTTCTTTATGATTTCTTTTCCATGTTTACCTTCTCATGCTTCTTGTATTTGAATGTCAAACTTTTCATTCAGCTCTGGTTTTTTCATCAAGAATTCTTGAAAGTCCTCCACCTCACTGAATGACCATATTTTCTGCTGGAACATCATACTCAATTTTGCTGGGTAGGTGATTCTTGGTTTTAATCCTAGCTTCTTTGATCTCCAGATCATATTCCAGGCTCTTCGTTCTCTTAATGTGGAAGCTGCTAGGCCCTGTGTTATCCTGATTGTGTTTTCACAGTTTTCAAATTGTTTCTTCTTGGCAGCTTGTAATATTTTCTCCTTCATTGCGGAACTCCAGAACCTGGTTATAACATTCCTAGGAGTTCTCTTTTTGGGATCTTTTTTGAGAAGCGATAGATGAATTCTTTCAATTTCTATTTTGCCCTCTGGTTCTAAAATATAAGGGCAACTTTCCTTGAGAATTTCTTGAAGGATGATTTCTAGGTCCCTTTTTTGATCGTGGCTTTCAGTTAGTCCAATAATTTTTAAATTGTCTCTCCTAGAACTAT
>CM053584.1:305235058-305246860 GCA_028627135.1 Pseudochirops cupreus | reverse complement strand
TTCTCTTCAGTGACCTTTTGAGATTCTTTTTCCATCTGGCAAATTTGGCTTTTTAAGGCGTTCTCATTGGCTTTTTGGGCCTCTTTTGCCATTTGAGTTAGTCTATTTTTTAAGGTGTTATTTTCTTCAATCAGGTTGTTGACTCTCTTTTCATGATTTTCTTGCATCATTCTCATTTCTTTTCCCAATTTTCCCTCCACTTTTATTTGGTTTTTAAAATCTTAAGAGTAACCAGTTTTTATTTTTCTTGGAAGCTTTTGGTGCAGGAGTTCTGACTGTGTTGTCTTCCTCCCGTTCCATGCTTTGATCCTTTTTGTCCCCAAAAAAGGAATCTAAAGGTGGATGGCAGTGCTTGTTTTGCTTTGCTTGCTCATGTTGCCAGTCAATTACTTGACTTTTGAGCTCTTTGCCACGGTAGAACCTCTGCTTCCAGAGGGGAGAACTTTGTCCCAAATTGCTGGGGTTTTCACAGTTGCCGGAGCTATTAGGAGGCCCACACCAGCTTTGGCTCACTGGTCACGCACCTCCCACCACCCAAGACCATGGTCCCCGTCCAGGCCGGTAAAGGCAAGAGCACTTAGCCTCTGAATGGTTGATTGGCCCCTCTGCAATCTGCAGGCCAAGAGCTCTGAAGCAGCCATGTGGAGGCAGTTGCATGGTGGCCGCTTTCGCCACTTCTGGCTCTAAGGGCAGAGGGCTGGACCGGCTCCTCTATCCCCCTCAAAATTCAGCCAAGTTCCACTGTCCTTTCACTTTGTCTTTGGCATTTATGGGTTGATAATTCTGGAAACTGCCACAGCTGCCAGCTGCCAGCAATCCACTCTCCCAAATACTGCAGCTGGGCTGGCTGGGGCCACCCTGGGGCTAAAACTGAGGGCTCATCAGCTCCCAGTGTGCTGCGATGAACCCTTCCTGTCCGCCTGCCAGGCTGCCTTCAGTGGGAGATTTGTTTTTCTGTCACTTTGTGGGTTCTGGAGCTCTAAAATTTGTTTAGAGTCATATTATATAGGTATCTGATGTGGTTATGGGGGTAGCCACTGAGTTCTCCTGCTTCTACGCCACCATCTTGACTCCGCCCCTCGAGATGAACAAATTTTAATACTGCAATTACAAATACAATGAAATGCAAAGGGAACGATCATTTATTAAGCACTTACTGTGTTCTAGGCACTGTGCTAAGCGCTCAACAAATATTATCTCGTTTTATCTTCCCAATTACCCTGGAAAGCAGATGCTATTATTATCCCTATTTGACAGCTGAAGGAAACTGAGTCAGACAGAGGTTAAGTAACTTTCACAGGGTCAAACAGCTGTGCCACCTGAATTCTAAACCAAGGCCTGAAGAGTTAGGAAGCTAGATATCACAATGGATAAAGTGCAGGGCCTGGAGTCAGGATGATGAGTTCAAATCCAGTCTCCGACACTTATTAACTGTGTGACTTGGGCAAGTCACTTAACCTTTGTTTGCCTCAGTCTCCTCAACTGTGATAATAATAGCACCTACCTCACAGGACTGTTGTGAGGCTCCCCTGAGAAAAAATTTGTAAAGCTAAGACTCAGCCTAGCATATTATCAGTGCTATCCATACAGGTAGACCTCAACCTCAACAAAAATTACAATCTTATTTGGGTCAATCCATTCTGGATTGTTCCTTATTAATTTGAGAGTTGGATTTTATGGCCTTTCCCCTATATTTCCATGGCTTAAATTCTACTGTATTCAACCATTTATGTCTCTCAGGTCGAATGTGGAAGGAAAACTAGATTTGTAAAATATGATTAGAAAGGGGAGAAAAATTGAGTCACTGCCTTGGTTAGTGTGTCCAAAGTCACAATCTTCAAAGGGATTTACTCTTTGAAAACAGCAAATAAAAGCTAACAAGAGGCTTCCCACACCCCATGAGTAACAGTGGCACAGCCTCCTCATACTAGGAAGTCAAACATACCAGGTATATCCACAAGCCATGCTCACAAAGTAAAGCACTGAGATAACCATGCATACAAGGAAGAAGTAATTAGCACTGTTGGTAAGTGATATGTGTAAAGACTTGGAAACAGGAACTTGTGCAGGAACAGGGTTTTGTTCAGTTGAAAAGCTAGCACTATTGCTAGAGAGGGATGATGGATCAGGTGGCAGGTCTTACAGCAGATAACTAGGGACTTTATTTTGGCTGAAGAAGCACCAGTTTTTAAAGTTCAAAATAATATTCTCCTTGTGTTATAGAAGAAAAGATTACTGAGTATGTATATGGGGAAGGGGACATGTGGGTGGCACAGTGGATAGAGCCCTGGGCTTGGAATCAGGAACACTTATTTTGCTGAGTTCAAATCCTGCCTCAGACACTTATAGTTGTGTGATTCTGGGAAAGTCACTGAAATGCAAACCACTCCATTGTCACAAAGGATCGAACATGACTTTTAACAACAATAAATTATTTGGGGGAAGAGCAGGAAAGACTTGGGGAGGAACAGGAATTGGAAAAAGGAACACATGGAGTATTATAATTTTGTAGATTTGAGGATATTGTAACTTTTGCAGACTTGTAGAAAATAGACACAGAAGTGTAGATATGAGAACATGGTGCGAGAATTGGAGTGCAGCGATTCTAAAGGACTCATGATAAAACAAGGCAGCCCATTGCCCAAAAGAGAAGTGAGAGACTCAGGATGCAGACTGAGACATATGTGTTATGATCATGGCCAATGCAAAATATGTTTAACTTAACTATGCATACTTACTATAAGAACTTATTCCTTCCTTTTCTTTTTTCTTTCAGTACTGGGCAAAACAAGAAGTCAGAAAAAAAGAAAGTGGATTTTATTAAATAAAAAAATGAATTTAAATCTTCTAAAAGAAAGAAAAAAATTAGAGTGAGAAATCCAGACTGCTAGATCATTTGTTTTTAGAGTTGGAAAGGGCCTTAGAGACCATCTAGTCCAACCCCCTCATGTTTACAGACTTGGAAAAGGAAGTCCAGTGAAAAAGAATTACTTGCCAAAGATCACATGTTAAGAAAATTCTTGAACTATGATGGAGAATGCAGATTTTCTGACTCATCATTCAGTGCTCTCACTAAAATTTATTTAACCACCTCTAGGTGTAGTGGATAGAGTGCTAATGCCTGTTGTCAAGGAAATCCTGAGTTCAAATCCAACCTCAGCCACTTCCTAGCTATGTGATGTGACCTTGGGCAACTCACTTCACCCTTTTTGCCTCAGTTTCCTCATCTGTAAAATGAGCTGGAGAAGGAAATGGCAAATCTCTACAATATCTCTGCCAAGAAAACCCTAAATGAAGTCACAGAGGGTTGGACAGGATTAAAAAAAAAAGCCTGAACAAAAGGCAACTAGGTGGAAGAAAGGGAAGACAAAGGTCTGGCTGACAATAATGAGGCATGTCAAGGAAAGGACTTTACGATTAGTTTTAGGTGTTATACTTTACACACACTAAGAAATTCAGGACTAAAATGACATTCAAGAGAGACCTTCTCCTGATTTCTTCAAAATAGTTCTGTTCTCTCCTTAGAATTTTCAGAGTGTCAGTCAATACCTGGAAGAACAGGGTATTTGCAGCCATCTCTTCTCCTGTTATATCGTAAGTTCCTTTAGGGCAGGAGGCGTATGTCTTATTAATGCCTGGCTCCTATGGAGCTTTCTCCACAGGTTTCCTGTAAAGCTGACATTCAAAGTCTGTGGAATGAGTGAGAGCAAGGTCTAGAGATGTTGCTTTAAAACTGTCACTATCCTACCAAAGTGATTTCCCTGAAGCACAGATCTGATGGTCACTCCCCCATTCAACAAAAGAACATGACCGCCACTACTGCTAGCATAAAATACCAAATCTTCTGTTCAGCTATGGAAGTCCTTCACAAATTGCATCTCAACCTCATCATACATTTATCCTGTTCTGGCATTCTTCAGTCCAGTAGAATTAGTCTTTTCGCTTTTCATCATATGCAAAAAAAAAAATAGTCACTGATTCTATCATAAATGGTCTAATGGAAATAAAAATCCAAACCTTTTTTAAAAACTGTTTTTTAAATCTATTTTTCAATAGCAGTGAAATACGTCATTGTTACATATATAAATATATATTTAATTATATATATTAATATATAATAATATATAATATGCATAAATAAGTTAGCTTTTAAACTGTAAACTTTAGAGTCCCATGAGGCATTTTTTGGGGTTCCCTAAAGTGATTATGTGGTCATGAAAAACGTATTAAATACTCTTCTGGCAAACTGCCAAATTCTATTTTCATAGGTCACATTTATATACACATTTATTTATTACTTTGTTGTTGTTTACCTTCATTCTGGAAGAGAAGCAATGACCTCGGGAAGGTGATATCCTGACTTGGAGGTGAATTGGATTTAAGTGAGGCAGGGTAGTGCAAAGTCACCAGCCTCACTAGATACAGTGCGAAACCTTGGCCTGTAAGCTAAGGTCTTTCCCAGGTCCCAGTTTGTCTGAGGCAACACCCATTCAGTGATTAAGGGGTAGGTAAGAATTGAGGTAAAGGTAGCCTAGTTTGTTTTCATAAAAGAATCAGTCTGAGAGGGGAAAACCCTTAGAGTTCCTGGCCATAAAAGAAGCAAATATTATTTATACTCACTCTGAGCCATCAAAATCCAAACAATGACCAACAGAGGCATTTAGTAAGGAAGATCCCACTACCCCCCCATCCATACCCCAACTATCCCAACAGGCAGAATCTGAATCATTGCATGAAGTTATCTTTGCCCAGGTAGACCAGATTCCTATATTACTTTAAGAGTTGGTACAGACACTTGACCTTTCTGCTCATTTTATCCTCACAGTAACCCCGAGAGTAGATGGTAAAAATCTCACCTATTTTACAGATAAAGAAACTGAGGCTAGAGGTTAAGAGACTTGCCCAAGCTTACAAAACCATTAAATATCAGTGCTATGATTTGAACCTGGGTAATACCATAGCAGGATTTTCAGCATTTTATAGTCCTGAGAGGGAAAAAAGTTTCACAGCCTCATCATTTAACATAGTCTTAGACCACTGACACAGGGAGGGGAAAAGAAGGTTTCTCCTCTTTTTAAATGAATATCCAATAGATTTCTTGCTGGTTATTTACTTCTTTTCCAGAAAAGTCACACAAAAAGAATATAACAGCAGAGCCTTCTGGACAGTATAATGTGAGTTCCTTTCTGCAAAATTAATTATTTAATCAAAGACCAAAACAACCATCTCAAAACTGCTTATATCACCTTCTACTTGAAAACAAAAAAAACCTTTCCCAAAGATCATCCTCATACCTTGGCTTTTCATAATTCAACACAGAATTTCTATATTAGTAGCACTGTAACACTTCAACTCAGTTGTCAGCTTCAACCCACTCTCTCCCACCTTCCCCTAAGTTTATTGATTGTATGTGAAGGCGTATTCTTTGCCACTTTCAGGAGGTGGCCTAGGAATCACATAATATAAAGCTTTCAAATTCTCCTCCACATCAGAAGAGTTCTGCAAACATAGCTCTAAAGACCACAACTTCCTCCAAGTGCTTCTGAATATTTTGCCTTTGGAAGAGGAGTGGTTAACCTTTTCTGAGTCACAGACCCTTCCAGCAGTTGGATGAAGCCTACAGGATCTATGCAGGAACAAAACGTTTTTAAAGGCATAAAATGCATAACAGACTTATAAAGGAAAATCAAACTGCATAGTCATCAAAATATTTACAAACAAAAAAGATCATGGACCGCAATTCAAGAACCCCTTCTTTAATAGAATGCTAAGCACCAAAGAATATTAAAATTTAAATCCAAAATTGTTTAAAGATGTAAAGTATTTTCATGCCTGTATGAGTAACCAGCCTGCTCACGAGGTCTCTTCTTAATATATAATATATAAATGTGAGCTATGAAGGTAGAATCTGGTTCTTACTAGGAGCAATGCTTTGTCTCAACCTATGGATGAGTCCCTAAGGTAACATCTTAAGATGGTCTCTAACAACAACAACTGACTAGCAAATTACTATCTAAGTCACCTTTAGGGAAGCAGGTAATTCTCCCCCCGATTGGTTTATAATCTCTTACTTATCTCATACTAGATAATGCTAGAAGGTAATAAATGTTTATTAATAGGAAGACAAATATAAAACCAGTTAGATGGATGGAAAGTAAAACAGAATCAACAGCTGTATGTAAATTAAAGCTTGCAAAAGCCTACAAATGCTGCCACCAAGTCATGCAATGGCCCATTTAACATGGGCATTAGAACTCTAATTCTTGCTCTTTGTAGAGCTGGAAGTCAGAAAATGTTCTAGACTTAGTTGTATGACTCTGGGCAAGTCCTTCATTTCTTTGTCCTCAGTTTTCACATCCGTAAAATGTGGTATTTGGAACTCTAGGGCCCCTTCCAGCTCTAAGATATTCTGATAATGTGGGAGCAGCTGAGATCTGGGGGCATGGAAAGGTCAAAGAAAAAGCAAATAACTCATCTAGATAACCCTTTCTTCACTTCCAGTGAGTTAAACTATGGGTGCAGGTATTATCATTTCTGTTTTATAGATGAGCAGACTAGAACCCATAGAAGTTAAGTGACTTGCCCAAGCATATACATCTAATAGAACTGTAAGCCAGGTCATCTGACTCCAAGTCCCTTCTTTACAAATATAAAAACCAGTTTCTATGACTCAGTGAAGAAATCATATTATAATGGTCTGGGTAAAAAACATTCCAGTATTTGGCCAATAGGTGTTGGCTCAACATACTGCAATGATGGCCAGAGTTAAGTTAGTTGCATCATACTGTAAAGAGACGAAAGGTGGTAGGCCCGACACCATAACCTTCTATTTTCTTTATGCCACAAAGGCTTATTTCCTAGAAGATTCATAGGTATAAAAATTAGCCAGAAACAAGCACATAAGACTATGTCCCAATCTAAACCTTCAGACAATTCAAAAGTTAAGAGTTAATATTTTATATTCACTCTTCAAGTCTAACATTGAAACTGGGTAGAAAATTCATTTATATGGCTAATTGGCTAGAAAGGTGAATTTTGTGACTACTGATCCCTACCAATTTCTTTGAACTCCCCCTAAACTGCCACATACCACAAGATGGCTTGAAATTGATAAATTTTGTCTATGGCAGCCATATTAATACTCTCCCATTAATGCCCCTGAATTTTGATGGTTATTTAGGGCTGGTGTCACAAGTCAGTACCTTTCAAAGATGGGCTCAATCATACATGGGCACTTGGACACATTACCTCGCTTTTGCTTTCCATCTATTGCAAAAAGTGAGGAAATTTCTCCAAAAAGTGATTGTCAACCACAAACTTGGCCCTAGGTAGACAGAAGGTATATAGGGGATGAGAAAATATTAATTAGGATCAATATTAAATGTTATTAAAGTTATCAGACAGGGGTAGCCAAGTATGTGTGTATTGTACACACACACACACACACACACACACACATCCCTGTGAATATGTATGTATGTATATACATACATGTATATGTGTACATGTATGTGTGTATGAAGGACAAACTGCAACGACCTTCTAAATCAGTGGTTCTCAACCTTCCTAATGCCGTGACCCTTTAATACAGTTCCTCATGTTGTGGTGACCCCCGACTATAAAATTACTTTCGTTGCTACTTCATAACTGTGATTTTGCTACTGTTATTAATCTATCTGATATGCAGGATGCATTTTCATTGTTACAAATTAAACATAACCCACAGGTTTGAGAACCGCTGTCCTAAATGGTCTCTCTCAAGTCCTCCCTTCAATACACTCTTCATTTAACTATCAGTGATTTTCCTTATGCACAGATCTGTGCATAGGGTCAGTCCCCTATTCATCAAATGCTATTAATGCCAGGATCAACTACAAAATTTTCTGTTTTACTGGGGAATTTCGCTACAATTTGGTCCCTACCTCTCTCTCCAGTCTCATTATAGATTTCTCCGATTGTCCAGTGAAAGTAGCCTCTTCTCTTTTCCTCACAGACAACCTTCCATCTGTCATATCTATGCCATACTAGCTGTTCCCCTTCCCTAGAATGTACTTCCCTCCTCTCCCTTCTATCAAGAATCCCTCACTTCCTTCAAGGCTCAGCCCAAGCATCTATAGAAAGCCTTCCTTATGTGCCCTCTGCCCCAACTGCCAGAGCCTACCCTCTCTCCCTTGTACAAAGTTTTCCATTTATTCTGTAAATATTTAGATATATATGTGCTCTCTCCCAATACAGTTTGATTGGGTGTCTTTGTATGGTCAGCATAAAAGCAACTGTTTAATAAATACTTGTTGACTGATTGAACAGTAAGCTAAATACTATTTCTTGCACATGAGGAAGCAGCAAGAAAAGATTAATAGGGCATTTGATCTATAAAGCCCACCTGACTTCATCTTAATTTAACAGGCATCCCTATAAGCTTGACCCCCTTCAAGATAAAGTACTTCAGGCTGAAGCTCTCTAGAGCCTACAGAGTGGGAAGCCCTTACCTTAACGAAGATTTAGGGAATGAAGATCTCAAATACAACTCATGGTCCAGCAACAGCCTAACACTGAAATGGGGTTTTAAATTTACATTATAACTCTGGGCTCTTCTGTATGCAGTGAGAAATCATTTACAGGTCTCATATCAGAACGACTCATAACTTTATTTACCCAAATTCTTTCCTGCCTTCTTTCACAGGAATTTCAGATTAATCAGCTCTGATAGTTTACAGAAAATATTAAATACTAAAGCCCTGCCACTCAGCATTAAAGCTTTCAAAGGCAAAAACAATCGACTTGCTTAAAGAATTCCCTCTCCCCCTATCCCCTAAAAACACAGATTGTAGGAAGTTCTGTAATTAGTACCACAACCCCAAGCTGTAGATTATTCATTGTCTTAGTAGTAGACTCCACCTACCTACCCTTTTGCAATCCATACTTCTATTTTTGAGGGAATTAATCAGGCCTCAGCTGCCTGTACCACAGGGCCCATAAATTCAAAACATGAAGAGTCCCTAGATCACTATGGGTACAATTTGGTGTAGTGGAAAGAGCTCTGAACTTGGCTGTCTGGGGACTGGGTGCAAACCTTTCCTCTGATACTCAATGACCAGGGAAATCACTTAACTTCTGAGGTCACTGCACATCTGCACAACGGAAAAAGGGCTTGTACAAGCTACTGGATGGATCTTTGTGTAAAAAGTATCTCCAGTCATCCTGATCTATATCTTGCCACTGGACCCAGATGGCTCTGGAGGAGAAAGTGAGGCTGGTAACTCTGCACAGCCCTCCCTCATTTAAATCCAATTCACATGCATGTCATGGCACCACTTTCTTGATGTCATGGTGTCACCTCTCTGATGTCATGATCCTCTTTGAGAACCGAAGACAATAACAACAGCTCTGAGATCCTAAAGAACTACATAAATGGGAGTCATGTGGCCTGTAGTTAAAAATCATTTAATATAAACAGTGTTAGGTACAGGAACACTAGCTTCTCCATCACCTTCCAAACAACTACATGTCTCCCTCATTTTAAAGTACATGTATACGTGTGTGTACACACACACACACACACACACACACACACACTCCCATCAGTCTCAATGGATCCAAGTACTTCAACGGCAGTAACTGACTGTCTCACTTTCTCATTTGAACCTCTATCCCAGTGTCTGGCCCATAGAAGGTCTTTAATAATTGCTTTTTCATTAATTTATGTAAGAACAAAGCAGTTACAGCAGGAATGCCCCACACTAATGGTAGCCAATGTTATATCTGCTATTTCCATTTTTCCACTTACACATCAATACAGATGAAAACTGACTTTCTTCCCAACAAAATTCAGGTTTATTGATTTTTTAAGAACAATAGGGAAAATTCTCTTTTGAGTTTGATTAAAATTTAGCTTCTCCTGCTTCAGTTTAATAATACTGGAGGATGACATCTTGAAGTAGAGATTACCCAAGGCCTACTATGCATCTCTTTTCCAAGATGAGCAATACACTCTGAAAGTTATTAACAGGCAGCATTGGTATAGTACTTTTCACTTTATTTCATTTGATTCTCACAATAATCCTGTGAGGTAGGTGCTATTATTATTCACATATTACACTTGGGGAAACTGAGGCTGAGAGATACTAAGTGCCTTATGCAGGCTCAAACTCAGTTGTTCCAGAACAATTTCAGCACTCGGACTACCTTTTTTTTTTTAAAATTTATGTATACTAAAGTTACAATAGTGATAACGGAGGCTTCCCAATTTTACTTCTAAAAGAGTCAAAGGGCAGCTATATAGTGCAATGGATAGAGTACTGGCCCTGGAGTTAGAAGGATCTGAGTTCAAACAGGGTCTCAGACACTTGACTCTTACTAGCTGTGTGACCCTGGGTAAATCATTTAACCCCAATTACTTTAAAAAAAAAAAGTCAATCACCAGGTCTAAATTCCATTTAGAGAGAAGACCACAGCTGAAAACAGGCCTCAAAAAGAATGATGATCACATGATGAAGCACTATTTAAAAGGACAGATTTTTGTTAAGAAGCAAGGCAGTTATTGAGTTCTGTACGTCAGTGTTAACACTGTGTAATCACAGGAAGTGTTTCAAAAGACTTTTCAACGGATGGCTTCAGAAACGCCACTGGCAGGAAGGTTGTGCCAAGGTCTGGAAACTTCATTTCACATTAATCACTTACCGACTCTAAGCAAAGCACAAATTATATGGACGTTTCCATAACTGAGATTAAAAAAAGAGGGAAATATTTTCTCAACCAAAGTATCTTTAGGAGTGGATTTCTAAACTACATAGGGCTGGAGCCTGGGGTTCTAACAGTAGTTAGCTGCGTAACCTAGGGGAAATTACCCCTAAGGCTCTGTTTCCTTATTTCTATCAGAGGGAGGGTCAGTTGACAGATAAGGACCCACACAGCTCTATCAATCTCCGGTTCCCTCCTTTTGTTCTTGTTAAGTGTTAGAGCACATGCAAAATGTTCCCCCCCCCAAAAAAAAAGATAACTTCTGGAAAGAATTCCTGGACCCCTTCAAACTCCCAAAACTCGTTGTAAACTTTAGAGCACTCCATAAATTCAAATTGTGTGACTTACAGCTAGCTTAGATTTAAAGTTACTTGTTTTTGCCTCCAGCTCCTTAAAAAAAAAAATTTTCCAAACAATGTATTCTACCAAGATTCTCTTGGAACAAATTCAAACAAGCAAGCTCCTTGAGGGCAGGGACTGTCTTTCACTTCATTTTGTATCAGTAGTGCTTGGCTGGACCCCGAACAAAGTAGAGACTTAAAAGAAAGTTTAGGGGCCAACGATTCTACTAAGGGTAATGCACTAGGGAAAGGATTGGAATACAAAGAAAATTGAAGACAGTCAAAGCCCTCAAGGAAGCCTGCATTGTCCTCTCTCCAGCTATGGTTTTGGTCTGGCACATTTTAAAATCTCATTAAATGCTCAATTGTCATCACCTCCCATTTTCTCTAAGTCAGTGAAGAACTGCTATTTAAAAAGGTCAGATGATTACCAATGTGTTGCTGGTCCTGCATTGGTCAGTTTCCAGTCTGCAGAAAATCTAACTCTATTTAACTGTTTGGTTCTCTCGCCTACCCCATACCCGGCAGGAAGATGGGCATACCCAGCATGGCGATTGGAGGATTCGGATTTTAGGAAAGAAGTTTCGGCACCATACTAAAAGAGTTATGCTTCCCTACCACTCTTGCTATTATTGTTGTCCGCGGTCTTGTTTTTGGTTATTGTTCCTGTTCCCCTCCCCGCCAATTAGCTTTCCAAACAGAGGGAAATGTTCCAAAACGG
>CM053584.1:305196993-305234558 GCA_028627135.1 Pseudochirops cupreus | reverse complement strand
CTAACTCCACCTTTATACACCTCATTAGCTTAATGAACTTATGATTGACAGCTTTATATCTTTAAAAATGCCTCTCTGGCCCTTAGGACTTCTGCAGATGGACCTTTGTAGCTCTTGCCTTTTCTGGCAGGTCAAGTAGGCATTCTAGTAGGCCATCTGCCGGCTGCAGAGCGTCACACTTCCAGACTTTCTCTGACTCCCCCCCTTGCCCCTTGCGAGCTTTTCCCAGCCAGGTTTCCTCACCCTACCCCTTTTTGTCCTGTAAATCAATAAACTTTTGTAAATCTACCAAAAGACAGCTGAGCTTGTAATTCTTTTCAGACACGAACCTAGAAAGAATTTCTCATTAGAAATCTCCCCAAAACCTATCCCGCAACAATGTAACAAATATTTTAAAAGAACAAGAAAAATGCAAAAAGAGAATCAACTGTATCTGATGAAATATGTATATATATGTGTGTGTGCGTGTAATACACACACAGTACTCTATACTCTTAGCCGCCTACTTCTTCAATGAAAGGGAGGAGATGAATTTTTGCATCTTTTCTTTGGGGTCCAGCTTGGTCAATATAATGAAGTGCAGGCTCTGGGAGCCCCTTGAGCTCTCCTTGAATCTTTCCACTGGAAAGCATTTGCCTGAGGCCATGGGCCTTTCATTGTGGCTCAGCCCAAGTCTTTAGCTAGCCCTCTTGTCCAGCAATTTCCCACCTTTGATCCTCCTGTTCCACCCTTGAACTGGCCTAGCCCACCATTGTTTGTCAGCTCCAGGTAGCCTCCAGCAACTTCCCACCCTTAATTACTGGAGTCTGACCTTATCTGACTCCTGAAGACCCTCCCCAAACTCATTACTGGAGTCTGACCTTATCTGACTCCTGAAGACCCTCCCCAAACTCATTACTGGAGTCTGACCTCATCTGACTCCTCCTGAAGACTCTCCCCAAACTCCTCTAGACCACCCCTAGATTCCTCCCACAACCTTTCTGTGTATACGATCCCATCTTCCCTCCATGTGGTGTGAGAGCGCCATAGAATGACTTAGCACAGACTTACTCTGTCCTGCTTGCCCAATGCAAGCATCATAGATACCTAGGCTCCTTAAGAATCTACCCCATATGGCAAACTTTTAATGAACTTTTAATAAACTTTGCTTTTCTTTGGCTGAGAGAAGACTTGAGTCGAATTCTTTCAGCAGGACCTGGAGTGTTGGCATTTTGGGGTCTCGAGCACCCCTAACCCTCTTTATGGGTAACCACATCAAATATAGTGACAAAATATTGTATTTTGTTTATGTCTATAATTGTAAAAACACAACTTAAAAATGTTTAGTAGAAATAAACTTAAATATCTCAATACAGAGAGTATTGATAATTGATACCTCTTATTTTGCGGGTGGTGGTCTGACATACTTACATAAACCCTCTGTGACTTACTTTCCTTTAATACTAGTTACTTCCTTCTGTTGATTTTCTCTACTTTATCCTTCCCATATCTTGTTTGTGGGGTCCATTTCCAAGAGTCCTGATCTATATCTTAACCCTGGGCCCAGACGGAGAAAAGTGAGGCCGGTAACCTTGCACAGCCCCTTCCTCACTTAAATCCGGTCCACCTGCAAGTCATGGCATCACCTCCCTGGTGTCATGGTTCTCTTCAAGAAGGAAGGACAAACAATGACAACAACAAACAATATTACGTCCAGAACGCTTTTGGTGCAGAAGCATTTTGTTTTGTTTTTGGTTGTTGTTGGATTTATTTTAATCTCCAGGGCTTAGCATAACGCCTGGTATATAATAGTACCTGTTGTCTGATTGTAAAAGCAGACTTTTTTCTTGATAAAATGAGATGTGATATTCCTCACTTTCATACTAAAGGTTTTTCTCCACTGAAAATGAATAAAAGAAAGACGTGGGTTAATACTTGTTTTCCTGAACTTTGGGTAGTAATTAAACCCCTTTGTAACAAGTTCTGAAAAAGTTTATCCTTTAAAAAATCCAGTCCAGAGAAGATATCTTATATTTTCAAGCATAATAAAACATTGAGTTTCCATCTTCATCTCTTATGCTGCAATTCCTCACCCACCTTCCTCATATCTCTTCCCCTCTTAGTTCCTTAGATGCCTCTAGAAGTAAAGTACCTATTTTATTTGCTGTTTATATTATAAATAAGAATACTTGGGTGCTATTTTGAGGAGTAGGGAGGGGAACAGACCTCTGGTTTCTCTGGTATAAGAAAATCCTGATTAGAAAACTCCCTCCAATTTATTCAAAACTGATCTGAAACTCATAAATCTCAGAATTTCCCAAGAAAGGCACAGAGAGGTTAAATGACTTGCCCAAGGTCACTCATCCTGGATCTGTGTCAGAGCAAGAGCTACTTCTTCCTGACTCTGAGGTCAGCTTTATATCCATTGTCTCTCCCTGTTCTTAATGTTAAAAGAGGACAAGTATTTAGACATAAAGTATGAGACAACCTAAACAAAATTACCTGTCAAATTTATGGATTGGGGAAGAGTTCATGACTAAATAAGATAAAGAGAGGTTCACTGGAAGTTGACTATCCATTTTAAAATTAAAAAGGTTTTACACAAACAAAACTAATGTAGCTAGAATTAGAAGAGAAGCAGGAAACTGGGGAAAAAAATCTTTGCAGAAAGTTTCTCTCGTGATCTTATTTTCAAGATGTATATGGAACTGATTCAAACTTATAAAAATAAGAGTCATCCCCCAATTGAATAATGGTCAAAGATGAATAGATAGTTTTTAGAGGAAGAAATATAAGCTATCAATAGTCATATAAAAATTATCTAAATCACTAATAATTGGAGAGATGCAAATTAAAACAATCCTGAGTTACTCCCTCAAACCCATCAGATTGGTAAAGTTGACAAGAAGGAAAATGACAAGGCTGTGGCAAAACAGGCACATTAATGAACTGTTTCTGTTCTGGAAAGCAATATGGAACTATCCCTAAAAAAAATCTTATTAAATTGTACATGCATACTGTTTGATCCATCAATACCTTTGCTGGTTCTATGCCCCAAGAAATCAGAGAAAGAAGAAAAGGATCTGTATGTGCAAAATAATATTTATAGAACTTTTTTCTTAGTGGCAAGGAATTGTAAACTAAAGGGGTTCCCTTCAATTGGGGAATGGTTAAACAAGTTATGGTAAGTGAATGTGATGAAATACTGTTGTGCTGAAAGAAATGAAGGAGATAGTTTCAGAGAAACCCAGGAAGACTTACATGAACTGGTTCAAAAAGAAGTGAGTAGAACCAGAAGAACAGTTTATATAAAATAACCACAATATTGTAAAGACAATTTCAAAAGATGTAGGAACTTTGATAAGTACAGTGTCCAGTCCCAGTCACAAAGGACTCATGATGAAATCCTCTACCCGAGTCTGTATGGAGAAGTGATGTGAGTCAGAGTGTAGATTGAGGTATTTTTGGTTTTTTGGTCATGATTAATGTGGGAATTTGTTATTCTTGACTATACATTTTTGTAATTGGTTTTGTTTTTCTTTCTTTCTCAATGGATCAGGAAGAGGAGGAAGTGAGAAGGAGAGCTAAAAATGAAATGAAACTGAATTTTCTAAAAAGTGGACAAGTTAAACATTTGGTTTTTCTTTCCCCATTCCCTCTCCTTCCCCACAAAGAGATCTTATTTAACCTATTGCTCTTTATTTACATGATCTTTGTTAACTTTTTTCTGTAGATCAGATGACCATATAATATAAAAGCTTTCACCACTACTCCCCCCTCATTCCATAAAAAGATAGGAATGATTATAGACTAGTAGTGGTTCTCAACCTGTGGGTTATGTTCAATTTGTAACAATGAAAATACATCCTGCATATCAGATATTGACATTATGATTCATAAGAGTAACAAAATTACAGTTATGAAGTAGCAACAAAAATAATTTTATGGTTGGGGGTCACCACAACATGAGGAACTGTTTTAAAGGGTCGCGGCATTAGAAAGGTTGAAAACCACTGTTATAGAGGAAACGTACTATGTATATGTAAAATTGCCTTTAGTTCTAATATGTTGCTTGAGATACAGTTCATTCCCTTACTTTATGTTTCTTTCACTCTGGCTGTTTTCCTCTTTACTCTGATTGTCAGAGCATGTAAGACACATACCTAGTTGATCCCTAAGAGGGTGGGACTAAGGGGATGGAAAATCCCCATAATACCAAACCTTTGACTGAATTTCCAAAGGTGACAAGTCCCTGTCTTTCTTCCCCCTTCCAGAAAAGTGTGGAAAATGCATGTTAACCTATAAGAAACCATAGAAAGCACCCAATATCTAGTGCTGGATTTTTGAAGTTCAGAGTTCTATACACATCCTTAATCAGTTTTTGCTGTTTTCTGTTCAACTCAGGCTTGAACTGTCATAGTTCCCTAATCACATGACTTTCCTTATAGAATCAGCATTTATCTGTTAAAATTAAATTTCACTTTCATGCAGTAGGGAACCCCATCTAAAGTCCAACTCTGATGCCTCATCAGGGTGAGCAGGTGATCTTTGTTTCTCTAAGACTATGTCAAAAGGATACAAACTCTGACAGAACCAACCAAACCAGAAAGGCTTTGAGTATAGGCCTGGTGTTGGATAATTGTCTGTTTTTCAAGAACCTGGCTGAGTTCAGAAGCTTATCATCAGGTCAGCCTGTATGATGATGAATTTTTCAGATAGATGGTCTTTCAAAGACCATTAACCAAGTCATAGAGGAGTGGTATCTGCAGTGAACTAAGTACCCACACTGATGGAGTCATTGATCTTTAAAATATCCCAGAGTATCTAATGAAATAATGTTGGGTTTGAAGCCAGAGGACCTAGGATTCAATCATGGTTGTTTAATATTTGTGTAGGTTTGGCCAGGTCACTTCATCTTTCTTGCCTCAGTTTCAACATCCGTAAAATTGGAAGGGAGGGGAGACCAAATGTTCTCTAAGCTAAAATATGTGTGTATGTATGTATGTATGTATGTATGTATGTATGTATGTATCTACACAGTACATATATAATGTGTGCATGTATATATCTATATATCTATAACATCTGTGATTCTTTCTGATTACTAATCTCCATGTGAGAACTCAGTGACATACATACATTTTATGTAAATAAGTAGAACTTCTTGTAAGGTGTTCTAGCTGTAAAGAACACTAAATTTACCACCAGAAGACCTGGGTTCAGTTTAGACTCTGATATTTACTGTGTGATGTTGGACTACTCATTCTTTTGCTGCCACAGAGTACTGTGCCAAATCCCTTTCATAAGTGAAAGCCAAGGTATGTGTTATCAATCAAATGTTGACACGTGCATCTTCCAACACCTGAGGCTGTCATGGATTACCATCCCTGCTCTGCATGCCTCTCTCAGTCTTTCTGAGAGTTAACTGCCATTTTTCCTTTACCTCTGCCCTTTTGTGGTCAGTGCCAGTTCGCTCTTTTTTTTTTGCTTTTTGGAGGAGGGAAGGCAGGGCAATTGGAGTTAAGTGATTTGTCCAAGGTCACGCAGCTAATAAGTGTTAAGTGTCTGAGGCCGAATTTGAACTCAGGTCCTCCTGACTCCAGGGCCGGTGCTCTATTCACCGTGCCACCTAGCCACCCCTTGGTTCTCTTTTTAAGGCATTCTTCTCCTCATTGGCTTTTTGACCTCTTTTGCCATTTGGGTTAGTTTATTTTTTAAGGTGTTATTTTCTTCAGTTTTTTTTTGGATCTCCTTTAGCAAACTGTTGACTTGTTTTTCATGATTTTTTTGCATCACTCTCATTTCTCTTCCCATTTTCCCCCTCTATTTCTTTTACTTGATTTTCAAACTCCTTTCTGAGCTCTTCCATGGCCTGTGACCAATTCATATTTTTCTTGGAGACTTTTTTTTTAATTTTATTTTTTTTGTATTTACTTATTTACTTTTAATTTACAAGATTGAGTTCCACAATCACTTGAATTTCAGATTTTCTCCCCTCCCATTCTTGGGGACTTTTGATGTAGGAGCTTTGACCTTGTTGTCTTCTTCTGCTTGTATGTTTTGATCTTCTTTGTCACCCAAGTAAGATTCTATAGTATGAGTTTTTTACAGTTTGTTCATCTTCCCAGCCAAATACTTAACTTTCTAACTCCTTGTCAAGGCAGGGCTCTGCTTCCAGTGGGGGTGAGTGTACTGTCCCATAGGGGTTTTGTACCAGCCCCTGGATCTCCCACTGTCTGTGGGCCCAGAGCTCCAGAAACAGCCCCCGCTGCCGCTGCCACCACAGTCGCCTCTGCTGCCCTGGGGCTGAGGCTGGACCGCTCGTTCCTCTCTCACCCAGGTCCCACAGAGCTCTCATTCCACACTGTTCTTGGTGTTTGTGGGTTGAGAAGTCTGGAAACTGCCACAGCTGCCAGTGATTCAGTCCGCTGTGGCCTGCTCCAATCCAGGCTGTCTTGGGCTGGAGATGTATTTCACTCTGTCATTCTGTGTGTTCTGTAGCTCTGGAAATTTGTTTGGAGTCATTTTTTACAGGTTTTTTTTGGGGGGAGGAGTTTGGGGAGTGTTCTAGCAAGTTCCTGCTTTTGCTCCAGCATCTTAGCTCCTGGGCAGATTCTCATGTTGGTCTAGAGATAGGCATAGATTATCCAGTCAGATTATGACAACCCCCATCCTACTGGGGAAACTTCTCCCCTCATCCCTTATCTCAGTGATTGTCTATTAAGTCACTTAGAAAATAGGCAGTTCAGTGGTATACTGCATAGAGAACTGGACCTGAAGTAAAAAAAACCTGAGTTCAAATTTGTCCTCCAACCCTTACTAGCTGTGTGACCATGGGCAAGTCACTTAACCTCTGTCTGCCCCATTTTTGTCATCTGTAAAGTAGGCATAATAATAGGATTGTTTTTTTTGTTATTTATTTACCACAAAATTATTTAATTATTTGAGCTGGGGACTGGTTGATTATTTATTATTATTATTATTTGATATTATTATTATGTGAGGATCAAATGAGATATCTGTAAAGCACTTAACACAATACCTGAAACACAGTAAGCTCTATATAAATGTTAGCTGTTATCATGCGTTATTATATCAGGTGTATACACACACACATATATAGACATAACATCTGTGAATTTTTCTGATTCCTAATCGTCCATGTGAGAACTCAGTGACATACTACATTTTATGTAAATAAGTAGTACTTCCTGTAAGGTGTTCTAGCTGTAACTCTCCCCTATCATGGTATGTTAAGGGAGGTGTTGGACCTGACTTTCAGACCTCAGTCTCTCCTTCTCTATAAAATGAGTACATTGTACCAGTTGATATCTGACTCTATTAGTTATTATATTGAATAAAACTTTAATCAAAGTTGTAGAAATGGATTAAACAATTTAACATCAATGCATGTAATCAGTATAGTACTCCTTAGAATCTCCTATTGGCAGACTGGACAAAATCAACGGATAATTAGTTCTCCCCAACATCAAACTGGCCAGGACTATCACCCAGGGTTCTTCCACACAAGGCAGAAACTCCCAGGAGGTCAGTGTCCAGCCTATTACAGTGACTCAGCAAGCATAGCATATTGAATAAAGGGCTGAACTTGGAATCAGGAAGACCTAGATCCAAATCCTACCTCAGACACTAGTAATGGGACTGTTGCCCTCTGTTTTTCTTGTGTAAAATGAAGGATTGGACAAGACAGGCCTTTCCAACTTTGAGGCCATAATCCTATGGCCCTGTGAATCTGTTTGGAAGAATGGTATAGGTGTAATAAGCACTCTGCATGTGACAATTTCTTTTCCATTCAGACATTCATGTCTAGCACTTTTCACGAGCACTGGACCTGGGGTCAGGAAGACCCAGGTTGAAATGTGGCCTCAGACAATAGCTGTGTGACCCTGGGCAAGTCACTTGACTGATGTCTGCCTCAGTTTCCTTTAAAGGAAAATAATAATAGTACCTATGTCACAGGTTTGTTAGGAGTATCATTTAAGATAATTTTTGTGTAAAAAGCACTTATCCTAGTGCCTGGCACATAAAATGTGCTATATAAGTACTTATCTCTTCCCTCATCCAATGTGAGTCTTGACTCCAGTTAGGAAGAGATGCCAGACTGTCATAGAACCAGACAGCCAGAGAAGAAGAATGCTCAGGGTGCCATTCCCCACATCTTCTTCATATTTATTTCTACCTGTCTCTTGAATCCTTTACCAGACTCCTCAGGTATCACATGCTGGTTATATCCTGTGGCCATTACTCTCCCCCGTCATGGTATGTTAAGGGAGGTGTTGGACCTGACTTCTCAGACCTCCATAAAATAAGGGCATTGTACCAGTCGATGTCTGTATGAGGTCTCTTCCAGTATTGACTCTTATAAGACAGGAAGTGCAGCATTCATACATAATACGTTTTGTGTTTAATACCCGAAGAGAATTAAAACTCAATATAAAATTAAAAATCAGTACTCCTGCAGGAGTTCTCCTAACAATTCAGGCTCTTTCTCCCATGCCACACATCAGCTTTCTCACCTCAGAGGATCCCTCTTCACCTGTGGCCCTTTCCTCTGAGTGGTCAGTTCCTCCCTGAATGTCTATTTTGGAGAAAGTGCCCAGATCAACTTTCCTGCTCCCCACCCTTTGTTTCCCTCCCAGAGCTTTTCAAGTTCCTTTTTTTTTGCAGGGGTTTTTTCCCCATTAAACTGTAAGCTGCTTGAGGACAGGGTCTATTTTTCTTTTTGTTTATGTTTGTATTCCCAGTAATTAACACAGTGCCTGGAATATAGCAAGCACTTAAGAAATGTTTTTATGTAATTTGATATAGAATATGCTTAGAATTATGCTCTGTGTGTGTACATATTATATATACATCTACATATATATGCACACATATATCTATATCTATATCTATACATTCTGCATATTGATCTGTTTAAGTGGTGAAAATCTTTAGGAAACAATCATGTTTTCTTCAGTGTCTATAATGGCAACTGACATAGAGAGAGAGACTTCCAGTGAAGGTATTTAGGTTAAACCTTTGTCACACATATTTCTTACATGGGTGCCTTACTACTATTAGGGTCAAAGTTTGAATTTATTCCTCCCATGAATGCAGCGTGTACTTGTGGGAAGGAGTGAATGAGGATTTTTTAGGAAAATGTTTTATATTAACTGTCTCTACCATGTTATATGAGAATAGGAGTAGCTGCTCTCCTGACCCATCCTGACAATTCAAGCAGAAGTTAGAGAATGCCACTATTATTTCTTCTTCTTCTTCTTCTTCTTCTTCTTCTTCTTCTTCTTCTTCTTCTTCTCTTTCTTCTTTTCTTCCTCCTCCTTCTCCTCCTCCTCCTTCTCCTCCTCCTCCTTCTCCTCCTCCTCCTCTTCCTCCTCCTCCTTCTTCTTTTCTTTCTTCTTTTCCTCCTCCTTCCTCTTCTTCTCCTCTTCCTTCCTCTCCTCCTCTTCCTTCTTTTTCTCCTCTTCCTTCTCCTCCTTCTTCTCCTCCTCCTCCTTCTCCCTCTTCTTCCTTTCCTTCCCCCTCTCCTTCTTCTACTCTTTTTTCTTCTTCTTCTTCTCCCTCTTCATCTTCTCCCTCTCATTCTTCTTCTGCTCTTTCTTCTTCTCCTTCTTCTTCCTCTTTGTCTTATCCTTCTTCTTCTTCTCCCTCTTGCCCTTCTCCTTTTTCTTTTCCTTCTCCTCCTCCTTCTTTCCTGCCACCCCATGCAAGATATCTTGGAGTTTGGGGACTATATTTTTTTTAAAAAAATTTTATTTACTTAATTTATTACTATTTTTCTAAAAAATTTGAGACAATTTATTTTTGCCCTGTATGGTTTTGATTTATGATTTATTGAAATATACCTCTGAAGGAGAGGTTTTTTTTTTAAAAAGCCCATTGTGTTTCAAATGGAGCTACTTGATTAGTTTTAAACCCAAATCACTCTGCTTTCACTGAATGCCCAATAATACCCCAAGAGCCTGGTAGCTCATTGTTTAGGTCAATTTGGCTTATAATTAGCATAAATAGTAATTCTTTTCTGTTCTGGCTGGAAACTCTAAGGGTCTTCTCCCAGACTGATATCTTTATGATAGTAAATTGAACCATCTTTTGTCCAAATTCTTACCTAGCCTTTAGTCATTGAAAGGGTGCTTCCTCAGACAGACTGAGACCTAGAAAAGATGTTATTTTAGAAAGGCCAAAATCTCCCACTGCATCCTAGGCCTTTGCCAGTGGTCTTGACTCTTGTCTTGCCATTGGACTCCAATGAATCTGGAGGAGAGGGTGAGGCTGATGACTTTGTGCAGCTCTACCTCACTGAAATCCATTTCACACACAACTCATGACATTACCCATTACCCTCTGATGTCACTGTTCTTTGAGAACTAAGGACAAACAACAACTACATTGCCAACTACTTTTAGGCTCTCAAACAACTATAATCATAGACTATTAGAGCTAAAAGGGGCCTTAGAAATCATATGGTCCAACTCCTCCCTCTCACTTTACAGAGAAGTTAAGTACTTGTTCAAGGTCACACAGCATTCAAGGTCACATAGTTGGGCAGTAATGAAGCTTGGATTAGACTCGAAGGCTCCAAATTGCCAGTTCAATGCCCTTTAAACCACAGTGCTGTCTCCCTAGTAAAAAAGAGCAGAAATTCTCCTTAGGTTGCTATCATATTAATTATGCTTTATATAGTTCTATCAATATATTAGATAATTACAATTTTTTTTTCAAGCTATTACATTTTACTATAATTTCCCATACATAATGTATGCTCATCTAATCACTTCCATTTTAGTTCCATGTTCATTTTGTATAATTTGTTTTAATCAATGTAGAACAGGTTGGTACAGTGTGAATGGAAATTTCCACCAGTTCCCGTATTATTTGTTCCCT
Source organism: Pseudochirops cupreus (assembly GCA_028627135.1). Classification (NCBI taxonomy): domain Eukaryota; kingdom Metazoa; phylum Chordata; class Mammalia; order Diprotodontia; family Pseudocheiridae; genus Pseudochirops; species Pseudochirops cupreus. Next base: position 305,223,674 of record CM053584.1, on the reverse strand, counting down.
CCTCCCTTTCAATTCTGCACAGTGATTTAATATGCATAACATTATAGAGCCAAATATAACTCCTGTCCCTCAGCATAGTATTGATTGTGTTTTACATGTAGTGATGGGTAAGAAACACAGTCATTTGTAAGGGAACATATGACTGACTGTCCTTTTAAACTATTTTTTCACTGGTTGGTCTAGTTTGCTAGGAAGCCCTCAGTCATCAAGTTTACCCAGAATTACACAGTTATTGACTCCTGCTTTGGCAATCCTGGTTGGTTTTGCAAAAGGCCGTTTCAAAAAAAAAGGACTCATCTTCATGAGTTCAAATCTGGCCTGTGAGACCCTGGGCAAGTCAATTAACCCCATTTAACTCAGTTTCTTCATCTGTAAAATTACCTAGAGAAGTAAATGGCAAACCACTCCAGTATGTTTGTCAAGAAAACCCAAATAGACCCAAAGAGTCAGATGTGACTGAAATGACTGAATAACAATAAAATTTCTAAAACAAGTTTATCTCATTTTTTTGAGAAAATACCTGTGTGCTTTCCCACCACCACCTCCCACTTTTTCGTGTAATCCATGTTAACTTGCTTGCCTAGAAGTTTTATGTACGTGCTTCCCTTATGTGAGACCACCTACCTCCTTTTTTTTTCTTTTTTTGGGAGGCAGTCAGGTTAAGTGACTAGCTGGTGTTTTATCCCACTGCACTAGCTAGCTGTCTCCAACTACCTCTCTAAAGGAAACTACAGCACAGCTATGTTGTAAAGTCTTTTTCTTCCCTCTGCTTAAAATATTTGCAAAAAAGGGGAGAGGGAGGAGAAAATTCTTTTAAGCATAGGCTTAAAGCTGAAAGTTTCTAGCTTCATTAAGAAGTTTTATGGAAAGGGAGCATGGAGTAGTGGATAGAGGGCAGTAGCCTCAGGGTGAGGAAAAGCTGAGTTCAAATCCTGCCTCTGACAACTATAAGTTAAATGATCCTAGGCAAGTCATTGTCTCAGTTCCCTCAAGCAACTCTCTAAGACTAGAGTTGCTGATCTGAGTTGAGAGAGGGAGTTGTTTCATTGGTAGTTCCTTATACCAATGAAATCACTGGTCTAGTTAAAAAAAAAGTATGAAAAAAAAGAAGATAAATGCACTTTCCTGAAAGGAATGGCTCGGTGGCAAGGGAGGGGATGGCCATGCATTTGGAATTTAAGGTCATATAAAAAGAGGTATCAATAAAAATAAGATAATCAGTCTTACAAGAAGTTATGTGTCATGTAGGTTAACCACTAGCCAGGAGGAGAAATGAATGGATAGTTAAAGAGAAGTGAGTAGGAACTACATGCTAAGTTTAGTCACTCAGGTCACGCCACCATATTCAGATTGGAAGATTAGAGTCATAAACCAGAAAGAGTCTAAAGAGGGAGAGGCAGGTCTGGTATGTGGCACTGTAGTTGCCCTTCCTGGAAATGAGGGCAGGTATAGCAGCATCTGTAGAATAAATAGTACCTGTGGAGTATCCAGAAGCCATATGCAAGCCACACTGGATTACTTTTATTAGAATCACTAGGCAACAGGGGGATTTCCAAGGCAGAGTTGAAACCAGTCCAAGTCAGAAACTCACAGTACAAGGGGGAAGGTAAAAGCAGTTCCAAGGTGACTAGGTGGGGAGGATATGGAGCTGCAGGGGGAAGTGTGAATACTATGCTAGGGTTGGAAGATGAACCCTGCAAGATGGGCATGTTCCTCATTTCACTAAGAAAAATGGGCGGCAGGGGGAGTGGCATTTCCAGTCCTGATTTATATCTTGCCACTGAATCCAGATGGCTCTGGAGGAGAAAGTGAGGCTGACTCTGCCCAGCCCTCCCTCACTTAAATCTAATTCTCTTGCAAATCATGGTATCACCTTCCTGATGTCATGGTCCTCTTGGAGAATGAAGGACAAACCACAACAACAAAACAAGGACTAGTGGTGTGCCTGAGTAAGTTTGAAAGGGCTTGCTAGAGCCAAGTGTTAAATTCTCAGCATATTTACACCCCAGAAATTGCCAAATGCTAGACTTAAGAGAGTGATGGAGAAAATGTTAGTAATTCTGGTTAATTTTTTTTAATTTAAATTTATTTGTTTGCTTTTAGATTACAATATTCCCTTTAGGTTCCCACAATCCCTTGAGATTCAAATTTTCTCCTCCTCCCCCCCACCCATGGAAGCATGCACTCAGATACAGGTTCTACAAATATCTACACATTAAACATTAGTCAAGTTGTAAAAAAGAATTATAACCGATGGAGTGAACAACGAGAAAGAAACAATGAAACAAAACAAAACACAAAAGAGAGAGATATTGGTTAAATTTTAAGATATGTTTTGCATACTTTTTTTTCCCCTGGAGAACTAGTTGTTAAGCATTTATCAGCACAGTGCTGACTAGAACCCAGGTCTCTTATCTTCCCAGGACACTTCTTTTCCCATAACGTCATACTTCATTTCAAGGGGGCAGCAGGCAAGTTTTGCTTTGAAGTCTATTATTTAAACTTATGCCATTGAGTGATGAAGAACATGTCATAAAACATCATGGAAGAAATGTCCAATGCAGAATATTCTGAGGAAAATTCAGGGCTAGAAATAGCACATTAATAATACCATTACAGAGAGGAAAACAATACATTGTCTACCTTCTCCTCTCCTTCCCTCCCACCAGCTAGAGAAGATAGCAGTTCAGTTGGATATTTTCTTTAAGAGGCATAGTTCTATGATGATAATTTCCTTTGTATATATATGTATATACATATACATATATATATATATAAAGGATATATAGGATATATATAAGGATATCTATCTATCCATATATTAAGGATATATATATTCAGTTTTTACATGTATATATACATATACATATATATGTAAAAACTGAATCACAGCCTTGAAACAACTGTGAAAAACACCCTTCTCCTTATAACTGGTGATTCTGCTTAGTCTTTTTATCTCTTTGGGGTCCCAAGCCCTTGGAAATTTCTGCAGAGGGTTGCTGATGAAAGATAAATTGTGAGACATCAGGAAATGAGACTGCCCTCACTTTTTCTGGGATGGTGAGAGGAAAGAGAAGCGGTTCCACCCTAAACTCACTCACTTTATTGCTGAGGAGTGTCGCACTCAGAGTGCTGAGACATTCAGGGTTAGCTCTGTTTTCTGCCCCAACCCTTGAGATTCAGGCTTCCTTCACACCTAGAGAATAGCTGCTGTTGGACGGGTCCTGCTGCATTTCTGTTAGAAATTGTGTCCATGTACTGCTACTGAAGAGGGCACCTAATGAAAATCTATTGGCTGGTGATTGAGATTGCCAGAGACCAGTTCTGTTGCATTAGTCTGCCAGTGATTCAGTTCCCCTAGCCCTGGTCTGGCCCCGTCTATGCTTGGCACGGTCCAAGATGGATTAGGCTTTTCTCTCAGACTGGGGCAACAGACCTTTCCTGTCCACCTTCCAGGTTATCTTTGTCTGGAAATTTGTTTCACTCAGTTATTTTGTAGGTTCTGCTGCTCTAGAATTTGTTTAGAGTAATTTTTTACAGGTATTTGGAGGGGTTTAGGGGAGATCTCAAGCAAGTCCTTGCTTTTACTCCACCATCTTGGCTCTGCCCCAAGTTATAAATATTAAATACCAAAAGAAGAATCACATAATCTCAGAGTTGGAAGGAGCCTCATTGGTTATCTAGCACAATTCATATCTGAATAGGAATCCCTTACAAATGATCATATGACATTCTCCTGAAGACCTCAAATAATAAAGAATTCACAGTCTTTGGGGAAACCTATCCTACTTTTAAATAGCTCTAATTATTGGGGAGTTTATTTTCTGACAATTAAGGGATAAAGTTATGACTGATTTTCAAGCTAGCAAGGAAAAATCATGACAGCAGGTAAAGAAACCTTATTTGAAAATATACAGCAAACATTTATTACTGGTTAAGACAAGGATGAGTGGAATAGACAGAGTAAAACTAAATATCTTTGAAGGTGATGATGTCAATCAGAGTTGAAATAATTTGGTTTTGCCACTATCAACTATGTAACCTAGGATGAGTCATGGAAATTTCTTCATCTGTAAATTGAAGTATTTGAAATACATAAATTCTGCTTGAAATATGTAGGGACATGGATAAAAAGGATCACATATTTATTTTTATTTTTTTGCTTTTTTTTTTTGGAGGGCAATTGCGGTTAAGTGACTTGCCCAAAGTCACACGGCTAGCGCGTCAAGTGTCTGAGGTCATATTTGAACTCAGGTCCTCCTGACTCCAGGGCCGGTGCTCTGTTTACTGTGCCACCTAGCCACCCCAGGATCACATATTTAAAGAGGGCTTAGAAACTATAGAGAACAATCCTCTCTTTTTATAGATGAAGAAACTATATTTGCCCAGGGAGGTTATGACTAGCTCAGGGTCACACAAGTAGTAAGTGAAAGGGCCAGGATTCAAAATCATCTGAAGTGAGAGAAATGTCCTATTGGTTTACTTGTTCGTGGTTCTTAAGTTCATGATTAAAACAAACTTTTTTTAAAAATTGAATGTATAATCTCTGATGATCTTCGTATTCTCTTAATACAATAAAGCAAAAAAAAAAGTTTCCCACTAATGAACCTACAATTAATTGAATGAATGGGAAACATTTTATCACCCAGTAATTTATAGCTTGATAGTTTGGGTAAATAAAATAACCAAATTATCATGTGGTTTCCTGTTGTATTGTAAAATTTAAATCAAATCCACCCTTGGGCTTTTTTGCCTACAGATAACAAAGCAGGGGATTCTTTTTTACTGTTTTAACTTTGCTTTTTCAACAATGAACATTAATTATTTTAACACAAAGTAGTGTTAGGTCATGTGCACATTATAGCTTACATTTAAGTAATAAAATGAATGTTATTCAGATCATTCATACACTTTATACAATGAAAATGAGTGAGAAGAGGCTAGTCAAAATGTACTTACCACTCCTTAAGATGAATACCCAAATGGATCTCATCAGTGAACGTACGTACTTCCTTCAACAACATAGATCAGAACTCATCCTGCATGACTCTTATCCGTTGCCTCTCAATGATTTACCCCAAGGAGCCAATCCAACTTTGCAGGGTCTTCTTCTCTTTCCCTTGACTTTGCAAGGATATTAATGGGACACCAGGTTGCCCATTGGTTATTGTCTTGTGATTTTGATCTTGTCTCATAACCAGTCCATCTTCTTTTTTCACTTACATCTTTACTTGCTGCTGTCTTTTAAATCCCTTTTCCTTCCCCTACATCCTTGACTCCCTTGCCTTTGAGTATTCTAAATCTGAATTCTTTGAAGACTGAATAATAAATAAAATCTGTATTTCTGAGAATTAATTTACTCTTACAGATGTCTGAGGAAAAGCTGTTTTGCCTACCAAATTTCCATCAACTACGCCTTTGTTACTACTGTTATTCTACTTGTCTCTTACCTTACTATCATCCCCTCCAACTGAAGCATTTGCATAAATCTGTAGCAGAATTGCAATGTAAAGGAGGTATAGGAATAAAATAAAGCTAATTGTAACAATAGCTGGTGTTTATATAGCTCTTAGTATGTGCCAAGCATTTTAGTGAGCACTTTACAAACATCTCTTTTGATCCTCACAACGTCTCTGGGAGGTAGGCACTATTATTATCACTATTTTAGAGATGTAGATACAGTGGAGCAAACAGGTTAGGTGACTTGCCCAGAGTCAAACAGGCAGTACAAGTCTGAGGCCAAATTGGAACTCAGGTCTTTCTTACTCCAGGCTTGGCATTCTATCCATTGTTCCACCTAGCTGTTCCATTAAAATATAATAACATATGTCACTGTCACTACTGACAAGAAGGTATGAAGACAAGGAGAGGAAAGGCAAGAAGAGATTCCCAAGTTAGGAAAGGAAAAGTTAGAATTTTGAAAATTATTCTTAGCCTCGGGTGTGTCATGATATATTACCATTGCTAGACTTTACAGAGTGATATTTTTTAAAAAGACTTCATAGATTCTGTAAAAACAGCTGCAAACCAGATCAAAAGGAACATTTCTCATAACTAATCATATCTTTGAAATGTATCCTTTAAAAAAAAACATGTATGGTTAGAGTTTTTGGATGAATCAGAATAAGTTTTGAGAAGATTATTTTTCATTTAAATGATAAAGATGGGTTTCTTAAATGTACAGTCTATTTAACCAAGAACCTTTGTATGCTTTGCATTATATTGTTTCCTGGCTTAAATTGCAGCTATTTAGAGGTTTTTATCTTTTTTTGTCTGATGTGTATGTGCCACGTACCTTCAAGTTTGTATTGAGAAATGGTGCATTATATTTCAGATTACTTTTTCCTAAACAAAAAATAGTAACGATGATAAAAAGGTTTAAATTGTTTTCCTACCATGTGTGACTTGTACTTAGTCTGTTAAACAACTGCCATCATTAGGAGGAGAGCAGATTTCCTTTAGAAAATTGCTCAATGACCTCAAGCATCTTCCTAAGGCAATAGCATGCCTTTTTTTTAAAAAACAGCAGTATTCTTCTAGTGGTGCTATATGGCTGCCAGTAATGGAATACCATTGTCAAGTCAACAAACACTCACCAAGCAGTCTGAAGATTTTCCAGTGTAAGTATGAACAAAATTATCTTCATGGATTAAGTAGCAAAGGAGAACAGATACTAGACTTTTCCCCCCGGGCTGTCAGAAGATCTGGTATGACAAGTACTGAAGCAGAAATGAAATGGTCCACTCATGTTTTCTGTCTCTTTGCAATCTCTGAAGTTTCCTTGTACCTTGTACCTCCTTATACCTTCCACTTTCCTAAGCAGCTACTCTGTGCTAGGCACTGTGCCAAAAACCTGGGATGCAAAGAAAGGCAAAAAAGTCCTTGTTCTCAAGGGACTCTCAGTCTAATGGGGGAAACAACATGAAAACAACAATGCACAGATAAGATTTAGACAGGATAAAATACAGAGAATCTCAAAGGGAAAGTGTTAAGATTTAGACCAGTGAAAGGCTTTTTGCAGAAGGTGGGACTTTAGCTGAAACTTGAAGGAAACCAAAGAAGGCGGTAGGTGGAGATGAGAAGGGAGAGAGTTTGAGGCATAGTAGATAGCCAGTGAAAATGGCTGGAGGAACAGCAAGAAGGCCAGTGTCATTGGATCCTAGAGTATAGGGAGGGAGTAATGTATAAGTAGAGTGGAAATATAGGAAGGAAGCAGGTTGTAAAGGGCTTTAAAAGACAAACAGGAAGTTATATTTGATTCTGGAGGTGATAGGGATCCACTGTCATTTATTGAATGGGGAGGAGGGAACAAGGGGTCAGATCTGCCCTTTAGGAAGAAGCATTTTGGCAAGTGAGTGGAGGATAGACTGGAGTGGGGAAAGACAAGATTTGAGGCATGGAGACCAACCAGAAGACTTTTGTAATGGACTAAGTGTAAGGGGATAGGAGCCCACACCAGGGTGGTGGCAGCATCAGCAGAGAGAAGTGACATAAATAAGAGATGTTATGAAGGTAGAATCAATAGGACTTGGCACCAGATTGCATATGAGAGTGAGGAGTAGAATGACACCTAGGTTTTGAGCCTGATGGGGGGATGGTGGTACCTTCAGCAATAATATGGAAATTAGGAAGAGAGTCTTGGGGAAAAGATAATGAGTTCAGTTTTGAACATGTTTAGTTTAAAATGTCTATAAGACATCTAATTAAAGATGACCAGTAAGTAGTTGAGGTTCACACAAAAAGCAATAGAGAGAAAAATATGGCGGATATGAATAGGCTGCAATTTACTCCAATCAAGGCTTTTGCAAGAGAAGTAGAAGAAAAGGATGTCATCAGAGATGCACATTACTAGAAAAGCCCTTTGGTAACTTGTCATTGATAGATGTAATGAGGATCTGAGATTGGCCTGCATGTTCTCCACAGATATCTGAGAAATGTCAAGAAAACTAGAGGAAGGCCCCAGGCAGGCTCAGTTTTGGGAAAGGATTTATGGAAGGATGTGGACAGTCAGTCACTTCATGACCCTTAATTAAACACCTTCTTTGTGCCGGCCACTGTGCTAGGTATGGGAATAGAAGGACAAATAATGAAACAGTCCTTGGCCTCATGGAGTTTGTATTCCATCAGAGAAAACAACATGAACATGTGTGGACGGCTTTGGTGCAAGAGACCAAATGCTGCATTTGGAATCTGTATAGATCTGGGTTGGAATAGAGTTTCTGATACTAATTAGGTATGAAAGGTGGAGGTAAGTCACCTAAGCTCTTAGAAACTCAGTTTTCTCATCTGTAAAATGGGTGTGCTTATAAGAGGATTGTTAGGAATCTCAAAAGAGATACTGTGCCCAAAGGGCTCTGAAGACCTTAAGCACTATATACATAATCGTTACTATGTTGGAGGTAGGTATCCCATTTAACTTAAACTTCCCAGATGATTTTCCTAAGGTTCATTGCCTTCTTTATATAGAGAAGCACTCTGGGAAACTCCTTGGATAATGCTAATCTAGTTGATATACTTGGGCTTTTCTGTTTCCAGAAGATCAAAAGTAATAATGACATGAAATATTGAAACTTCATACAATTGAATAAGCATTGAATAATTCATCTTCTCTTCCAGGATTCCAAAAATTATGTAAAGACTCAATCACTAGCCAGATTTTTCCCCTCTAACTGACACTGTAGCAAGCATATATTTGTGTACTAAGAGGAAAAGAACTTCTCCCTGTTGGTTGCTGTGGAAGGGGGAGAATTAGGAGAAGAGGTCTGTTCCTAGCAAAAACAGCAGCTGATCTGGAGATGTATGAGGATGTCAAGGAAAGATACTGAAGAAAACAGGAAGGGGTGGATTCAGCAAGGGGTGGCTAATGGCTACAAAAGGGCCCATGACTTGGCTTGGTCAAGTTCATTAAAAATGCTTAGCTGCAACTAATAAATACGTATTAAAGAAAAATAATATTAAAATATTAAAGAAAATAGTAGGAATATAGCTACTATTACAAATCTAAGTGTTTTAAAATTGGCCACATTGGTAGGAGGAATATCAAATGGATTTTTAGGTATACATAATTATTGGGATCCACTGGGTACTATATCATGACATTAAAAAAAAAACAACTAAATTCTGAACTTTATAATTGATTGTCCTTTATGTTCCTTGCACTATTGAGTGTGATGAGAATGGGCGTGGAAAGGGAAGGGTAGAGGCATTTTTCTTTTCTAAGCCAAATCTGTGATTTCATTGGTGTAGGAAACTTGCAGAAACTCACTCTGGTAATGAGACAATATTTGTAAAGTGTTTAGCACAGTTTCTGGAATATAAGTGCTTAATAAATGCTTATTCTTTTCCCTTCTCTTCCAACAACACAGATCAGCATCTGCTCTGCAACTTACAGTCTTAGTAAATTGTCTAGAACATTGAAAAAGTAAGTGACTTGCCCAGATTCACATAGTCTGATGTGTCAGAGTCAGTCTTTCTGATTTCATGGCCAGCTACGTATACATCATCTTAGAAAGAAAAAGTTGACAAGATTTGGTGACTAATTGAGTATGGTGTATGAGGAATAAAGAGGAATCAACAGTGACTTTGAGTTTTTGTACCTCAAACATTGGGGATAATAATAGTACCCCGGATAAGGAAGTGATAAGAAAGTGGATAGAGTGAACTGACAAGAAGGGAAATGTAGTTTATTTGGTTTTAGAGGAACTACCCAGAATGTTAGATTGGTGAGAAACTCAAGGAATCATCTAATCTAGAGAGTCAAAGACTTGCTCGTGATCACATAGTCACTGGTAGAGAATAGGACAGGAAACGTAGAGTTGAGATAAGATGTCAGATTCCAAGATGCCTGGAGAAGTTAAAGTTAGAAATGTGATATCTATCAAGTTATGAAGTTGTGAGAATGGATGATTCTTCTAAAGAAGAGACTGGGTGGAGAAAAGAAAGAAACACAAAGGACGAGGCCTAATAAAATGTAAGGAGTAGAAGAAGAAGAAAGCAAAAAGGGTCATACAGAAGTACATTTGAGAGAAACATTGAACAAGAACAATAGAGGAGTCCCAATATTTTTCCTGATAAAGGTCTACTAATCTTAAATGTGTAGGGCTCTTGTAAATTTGATAATTTTACAAATTTTATAATTTTCCCTTTATAATTTTATATTATATTTTATAATTTTCCATTTCCCCTTCCCTTCCCTTCTCCCCTCTCTTCCCTTTAACTCTTCCCTCTTCCTCCTTTTCCCTTCCCTCTTTTCCCCTTCTACTTCCCCTCAGCTTCCTTTCCTTTCCCTCCCTTCCTTGTCTCTTCCCTTCTCTCCCATTTCCTCCATGCAAGGTATTGAGTTTTAAAGAGAATATTGCTTTTCATAACAAAGAGATAAAGAAGAATGATCTAAGAAAAGGTATTGAATCTGGAAATTGGTGACCTTCAAGAATGAAATTTTAATAGAGTGGTGGAAACCAGCACTAGATTGCTGAGAGGTTTAAGAATTTATAAAACACCATAGGAAGGCATCCACACATTTAGAAGAAAAATAAATTCACACAGTTGTCCACACATACCCCATCACTTACTGTTTTGTAGGTGATGAATGGATAGATAAAACCTGGAAAAGTTTTGGAAAGATAAACTTGCTGACTCTGAGGAAAGTACCCTTGAAACAGATTTTCTGTCTCAACTTCCACATTCACAAACCTACAAATCTTTCTTCATAAACTCTTACTTGCAGTGGGTTTTTTTTGGTTGTTGTCATTTTTTTTAGCAGCCATGGCACCTTGGTGATTAAATAGATTTTTGGATAGGCTTCAATTTGGCTATGAGAATTCATCCTCTTTCTTGCACAGAATGTCTAATCCCCCTTCCAGATAAAAGCCTTTCAAATATTCAAGGAAAATAATTCTCCTTTTCTGGCACCTCATCCACATTATGCCCCTTGTTGGAAAAAAATTTATACTAATAAGGTACTTTGCAATTTAGGCTCAAGTCTGCCAGAAGCAATACTATTGGATTTCCCGTTAATCTGTACCCAAGACATTGATAGCTTTAAGAGACAGATGTGCAAACTGTCATAATCTCCCATGCCCTCCAACATGACTCTCTGCCACACAGTGATTTTAAGTAACATTTATAGGAATCTTGAACAAGGGAAAGATTTTAAGATACATTATTCACAATAATAAGTAATAATAACTAGCCTTTGTATAGTACCAACTAGGTGTCAAGCCCTGTGCTGAGCATTTTGCAATATTATCTCTTTTGATCCTCACAACATCTCAGGGATGTAGGTGCTATTATTATCCCAATTTTACAAATGAGGAAACTGAGGTAAACAGAAACCAAGTGACTTGTCCAAGGTCACAAAACTAGTAAATATCTGAGACCAATTTTGAACTCAGGTCTTCCTGACTCCAGGCCCAGCACTCTAGCTGTTGTACTACTAGCTACCTCTAAGAAGAGAAAGAAAGATAACAAGTTTAGTTTTGGAAATGTTAAGTTAAAACTGTCTACAGAAACTCCAATTTGAGATATCCTGTAGGCAGTTGGAGATGCAAGACTGGAAATCAGGAAAGAAATGGCATCTGAGAATGATTAGCACAGAGATGATAATGAAATTCATAGAAGCTAATGGGATCATGAAGCAAAATAGCAGAGAGAAAGGAGAAGAGGGGCCAGGATGAAGTCCGTTGTTAGGGGGCACGATCTGGACAAAGATCATTTATTAACCACTTACTATATGTACCAAGTATTAGAAATTTACATACAAAAAGAGATGGTTCTTACTCTTACAGAACTTAATACTATACATTTATATCTTCTGACAACATTGGCTAACTTGCTCTGTTACATGGGAATCTAAAAGTCATACTGTAGTTGGGGAAGATCTTGTGTTACTATGTAGTTGGTTGGTGTACGGTATCCCATCCACCAGGAAAATTGCAAGATGCTTCTTGTGTGGCCATTGTCAGTTTTATAATTTTTTTCTTGTACAGTATAAGTGATTATGGTAAAAATCTGAGGTTCTTCCCTGGTGCATTTCTTTCAAGAAGAACCCAACCAGACATCAATTAGTTTATTTCTTGAATCAGTGTTACTTGAATATTTCTGACACTAGGCTTCTACTCTTTATATTACTGACCACATGCAGCAATAAAGAATCCATTCAGGTCTCTTAAACACCAATTTGTTTCCTTTTCCTCATTAGCAAAGAGTAATTTATGACCTCGTTAGCTTTGACCTTATACAATTCCAATAGATTCTCACTTATTTTAGCCATCAGTTCATAAATACTCATCTTGGCTTAAAACTCTCCCGGAGTATTGACCCAATCCCTTCCCCTTCCTTAACACCTTCGATTGGTTCCATCTGCATAGGATTGGATGGCAGACAAGCTTCCCCATGATAGCTCTTGCCATCTGCAACAGCTATTTTCTGATCTCTCCACCTCACTGCTTCTCCTCATTCAAACTTCAGCTGCAAATGTTTTTTCTCTCTTGACTACAGCTCCTTCTCTACCATTACTCATTATTTATCTCTATAGTTGTATTATTTTTAGCAAAGTCTTTGGAGATATAGTTGGTACAAATATCACATTACAAAATAAAAAAGGAGTGTAACAGAGAAGCATCCTGAAGTCCTCACCCTCTTGGATTAAAAAAAAAATACAGCCAATTTGAAGCTCAGTCATCATGTTTTTAAACATTTGTTTTATAGGGTTGCAACATCCTTTGTGTTCCACATTTCATGAGAAATTCATGGTGTCAATCAATTGGAGCACCCAGGCCCAGAGTTCTCATCTTGTTTCTCTTCCAGGGTGTTGGCTAATTCCTCCCTTCTTGCGTAGCACATTTTGAGGAGACAGCATCCGTATCAGAGAGGATTTTTTCCCACCATTGTTTTCCAGATTCCTGTGGAGGAGGCAGGAGCAATACTGTGCCTTCTAAACAGTGGCTTATCACAAGACATGTCATAGACACCAGCAGGCTCTTCCTTTGCTTTTAAAATAGAAACATCTCCTTTGGCAAGCTATTATAAACCACGTCAGGGATTCTCCTTGAATATTCTATTTAAGAGAAAGGGCTGGGCACAGAGAGAAAAGTGCACGCGCGCGCGCGTGTGTATATGTGTGTGTGTGTGTGTGTGTGTGTGTGTGTGTGTGTGTGTGTGTGTGTGTGTGTGTGTGTGTCTTAGGGGAGTGGTTGGTGACAGGGGGCTTCATTGTTGTAAATGCATTACTATTTTCTTTCCTTCCTTCCTTCCTTCCTTCCTTCCTTCCTTCCTTCCTTCCTTCCTTCCTTCCTTCCTTCCTTCCTTCCTTCCTTCCTTTCTTCTCCTCCTCCTCCTCCTCTTCTTCTTCTGAAAAAATACCTATTCCTCAGTGAGAAATCTGAATATATTGATACTCAATAGCTATCGTCATGTTTAGAGAAAAGACAGTCTTGGGCTAGAGAGACCAAGGGTCCTCTGGTTTGCTTCTACCATGTCATCACCAAAATATGGATGAGACTCTTTTCTAAAAAAAAATGTATACCCCAAAGAGGCAATCACTGGGGGCTTTCCTTTCAGAAGCACCTGTGTTTCCTGGTAGACTCTTATTACCGAGACTCCCTTCACCTTGCATCTCAGTACTCCCCAGCCAACCACTCAGTGAGCTTTTCTAAAAAAAGGTTTCTACACATTTTAGAACCTCTTAATTCCTTACCTTTTGTTGCAGAGATTCCTTGGTGTGACAGTGAATTTGTAATGGCACTGCACAGTGTGTTACAAAATGGAATGAGAATTTCTCCCTACCCCCTTCATTGTTCAATTTGCCCATGCCTCCCAGAGGCAATCCCACATCTGATTTAAATGAGAAATACTGAAGTAAAACTTTAAGACTTATGATGATTAACCTGGGATTTGTTTCATGCTATCTTAGAATGAAAGACCAGTAGAATTTCATTGTCTATATCTTTCTAAGAGTTTCTAGTTAAAAGAAACACATTTTCAATATTAAAAAAATCCTTTTTTCCCCAACCCACTAATAGTTATAGGCTGAATATCAGAGCTGCCAGTTAAATACATTACATTTTCTTTTAAATTAAACGCATTCTTAACAGGAAAGTTGCTTAGAGGACAAATTGCCAAGACATAATTAAGCTAAATTCAGCAACTAAATATGTCCCTTCACTCTGTTAGGCGTTTTTCTTTATAATGAATAGATTGTATAGTTTTTTTTCTTTTCTCATTCTCTTTGCGGCTCCAAAGTTATCTCCCTCACAGGGATATTATGAGGATTTCGTTCACGCCTGTTGCTAAAGTATTTAACGGTAAAAAAGAAAATACATTAAAAAATAGTGATGTTGAATACTTGACCACTTTGCTCCTCATTGTGCTGATTGTAGGCCTTCTTCCATCTCCCCCTTCCCCTGCCAAAGCACATTTCTTTGTGAGTACAGAATTTGGCCCACCATAAAAAGGAAAGATAGTTGGAGATTTTTTTTTTTGAAATCTATCACAAAAGTTAACATATTGTATTTTAAAATGGAAATTTCTCAAAGCCTTCATGTGCTGCTTTTATTCCAAAGACCTGTGGCAAATGTTTTGTTAGGTTTCCTTTTTGTTAAAACTAGTGGTATAGATATTTCTTCCTAATAGTTATAATTAGCCTCTTGAACATAAACCACATATTCATCTGTGAAGTTTTAAACTGTGCCCACACATAATTGACAAAAACTAAAAATCAATAAACCCTCCCTTGCTCCAAATAGCCCTGGATTATCTCTCACCATTCCCCTCTACCAAAGTCTAGGTGGTGAAGTGGAAAAAGCAGCAAACCTAGAGTCATGAAGAGTTGAGTTTAAATCTAACTTCAGACACTTACTAGCTGTGTGACTCTGGCCAAGTCACTGGTCCTCTGCCTCAGTTTCCTCATCTGCAAAATGGGAACAATAATAGCTCCTTCTTCCTGGGGTGGTTGCGCAGATAAAATGAGATAATTGTAGAGCACTTAGTATAGTGCCCGGCACATTATATTCAAGTATAAATGTTATGTGATGAAAATAACATGTAAATGTTAGCTATCATTAATTATTAACATACCCTATCCCTGGGACCTCTATTGTGAACAAGCTAGAAAACATTCAGAGAAGAGCAATTCTTTGAGGAATCTGGAAACCATGTACCATGAGAAGGGATTGAAGTGAATGGTGATGGTTATCAGGAGGGATCTAAACTAGTGCCATAACATAGAATTATATTTTATCTATGCTAAGAGTTCTTGACAGTCTAAGTTTGTAAATGGGCTTTTTAAAAAATATTTTGATAACTGTTTAAATATCATTGGTTTCTTTTATACATTTAAAAATATGCCATCTGGTGAGGGATCGTTATGTAAGGGGAGAGGCCTCAGGACCTTCTTCCCTCTGAAGCTTTATGGCCCCTGAGAGAACCTTGGTCTTTGTCATTTGTCATTTGTCCTTTTTCTCTTTTAGGTAGAGAAGACTGGAATCCCTGACCTTGGGAATTCAAAAGCTCAACAGATACCCTTCAGCACCCCAGCATTCCAGAGTCTGGATTCCAGTGAGTGACCTTTGGAATATTAATCCAGAAATACTTGAGACAAAAACTCATATGGTAGAGATGCTATCTTTGGGCACGAACTTGGTGGGACCAATACTATGTAGTAACTGAGCTAAATTTTGAGTCTACACAAACCTTCCCCTCCCCTGACTCTACCTTCTCTAGATTGAATTGGTGTAGGGGAGACTATATTCTTGAGGGGTGTGTGTCTGTGTGTCCATGTGAATGCATATGTGTGTGTGTAAAATGTTTTCATATTTATTCTTGTTAAAACTTTGAAGAAAATATTCCTATGTAAAAGTTACTTGAAAGTAAGTGATTACATGGAGCTGGGTGCTAGTGATTGGCTCCTAACAGTGGTGGTGGTGGTGGTGCTGGTGGTGGTGGTGGTGGTGGCACGGTGGTGGTGGTGGTGGTGGTGGTGTGTGTGTGTGTGTGTGTGTGTGTGTGTGTGTGTGTGTGTGTGTGTGTGTGTAGGCACAGTTAGTAGGTGCTCAAGAAGATAGTTCACGAAGAGCATCCTCCAGGTACTATAAAACTGTCAGGGGTGGGGCAGATGTAGTAATCTGGCTCTCAGAAAGAGTGACAGATAGCCCATGCTACAGATGTCTTACTGAATTCTTGTTATTTGTCATTTTTACTGCACAATATACAGTACATTCATAGTAATCAGTTAAGCAGTAATGGTTTATTAAGTTCTCTTGAACCATTCAGGAACATCCTGATGAGGTTCCATGTTCTCTTGGGAATCCACTGGGTACTCTACTTCCTCAGGTGTTGATTCATTTTCCTTTGTTTTGCAATATTTATTTATAAATATTTGGATGATCTGGAGGCTGTTTTCCCTTCTGTGATTAACATTTCCCTTGTTGGTTTAATTGCTTGTAATCAAGATCTTTAACTGAACTTTCTTCCTTCTGAAATCTTGGGTAGGTTATCATCTGCTTTTCTTTTCATTCCTCTATTGCACAATTTCTGACTCCTTCCTCTTTGAATGTGGGTTCTCTTGGGGTTTGACCTCAAAGCTGGCTCAGCCTCCTTCCACACTGGGGAATTCACTTTTGATCAGTCTCAAACTCTGACCCAAGTGATCCCTGGGGGGTGGAACTGGTTTCAGATGGCTGCCAGTCCCTTTTGTTTTCAGCTTTGTGAAGCCACATACATATACTCTGGTGCACTGTTCCCCTTCTCTCTGTTCCTCAGTTCTTTAGTTTTTGTAGTACAAGTAGCCATGGTGCCATCCTCAGATGACACAGCAAACTTATGTCTTTTTGCTTTTCATGCTGCAGCAAAAAGGGTGTAGGGTTCTGTTGCTAGTGGGTGGGTTTATGACATTCTGACAGAGTGGTGGTGACCAGTGGGTGAATGGTGCTGAGTGAGAGCCTCAGGAATTAAAGTTTAGGCTTCTCTGTTGTTAGATCATTAGGTTGTTCCCATGTTAGGGTCCTTAGTGTCTTACTCTATAGAAACAGCTGAAATTGCTTTATCTCTTTGTGAATAATTCCTTTCTTGGAGAGATTTGAAAGGTCATGAGGTTTAGAGAAAATGTCTAGTCCTTCATCTTAACGGTCATATCCTTTCTCCCACTTTGCTTTTAGTTTCTTGGGGTTTTTTTGCCAGCAAAAAGAGCTGATAAGAATATTTTGGAATATACTGAACTCTTTATTCTGTGTGTGACTTCCTTGAGTCAAAGGATGTGAATACTTTGATCACTTTTCTCTAATAATTATTATTTTCCAGTATTATAGGATCAGTTAAAAAATCTACCAAGTATGTTAGTATGCCTATCTTCCTACAGCTCTTTAAAAAATTTTAAAATCTTTTTTTTTTACATTTCTATCATCTTTTCCATAGTACAAGGTATAAGATGAAACCTCAGAGCACTTTTAATGTGTTCATCTTATTATTAGGGTTTTGGAGCACATTTTCATATGGTAATTAATAGTTTGCTAGGTGGTGCAGAATATGAAATGCAAGGCCTAAAATCAGGAAGACTTATCTTCCTGAGTTCAAATCTGGCCTCAGACACTTACTAGCTTAGTGACCCTGGTCAAGTCACTTCATCCTATTTACCTTAGTTCCTTATCTTTAGAATGAACTGGAGAAGGAAATGACAAACACTCCAGTATCTTTGCTAAGAAAAATCCAAATGGAGTCATGAAGAGTCATTTCCCAATAGATAAATAGGCAAAGTATATGAACAATTTTCAAAACATTTGTTATTCAGTCATATTGAGAGGTTAAATGGTCACAAATGTAAGAAGTGTTTCAGGCAATAATTAAACCCTGCTCCTTCTGATTTTTAGCCCAGTGCTCTAGACACACTACCACTTACTGTACTGAACATTTTATATATCTCTTAAACAAAAAAAAAAATCAAAATCCTAAATTAAATGCTTTGTGTTTTCACGTGGTATGTGATTGTTTTTCTGTGACTTTTGGTAGACCAAAATGTTCCTTACCCTGCTTTTAAGGCTACACCATTTCCATAAGTAATTTCCATGAAAGCATCTCATTTTAGAAGTGTTTAAGCATTCTGTGAGATCATGTCTATACCATGTGTTTCTTGATCTTGCCACTCCAAACTGAACAAGTCTTCTGGGGACATTCCATTTTAATGGTGATCCAGAGAGATAAACATCCTTCTGTGTTCCAGTGGGAAATGTGCTCTATTAGGAAAGGTTCTAACTGCCACATCATAGCTTTCTCCAGATGTGATCAGTACTTATGAGTAAAACCAAGACCTATATGGCATATGTTAAGAAATGACCTCTGGGCTTCTTCTTTTGCACAAATCAAGTGTTGTCCCCATTTATAAAATGACATATTCACAAATGTCCTTTAATTACTTGGACTTTGCTTCTCCTATCAGAAACTGCATGCAGGGAACACTAAAGAACATCATTTCTAACTGTGTACACAAGATCCCAATAGTCTGTATCAAACCATCTGTTCTATTAAGCTTTTTCTTCTTTTGTTACAGCTCTTTCCTCAGGAGAAAAGGGTTTGTGATGATAATATCCAACCTGCTTTCTCTGGAATGATTTTTATTATCTGCCTTAAATAAAATTGCCCCCTGAAGAATAGAGGGCAAAATGGTAGTTTCCGATTCTCATTCTATTACCCCACGTGGTAACTTCATCACTTACCTTTTAGACCTATGCATTAGCTGGCTGCAAACAGCTGCAAAACCTCTTTGGGAACAGTTTTCAGAGCAAAAGGTCTGATTGTGATTTGTGACCTAGAGATGTCAAGAACATTTAGTGCCTGACTTATTCAGGCCGAAAGGAGATATGCTGTTGGAGTGTTGCTTTTAGAGGAGTCAGGATCCTGGCCTAAATTAAATGAGAACCTGATCTGCGAGGGAGGAAGTCTGATGTAGTGGAAAGTGAACTGCATTTGAAATGAGAGGATAGGGATTTAAATCACATTTATATCACTTACTCTCTGTGTGATCCTAGGCCAGCCCATTCTCTATGTACACCTGTATGTGCAACTTTGGATAAATTAATTAATTTGTGTCTCTTTTTCCTCATCTATAAAAGGAGGGAGCTGGACCAGATGGCCTCCTAATGTCCATTCCAATTTTGATCTGTCTCCTCTTTTTCCTTCTTCCACCAAATTCTCGTGATTAAATCATACATTCTACAATGCAAAACTATAATTGCTAATGCTGTATAGAATTTCTAGAACTGGGAATAGGGTCTTACACACACACACACACACACACACACACACATACATATGCATATGTATATGTATACACCCACACATAAATATGTGTGTTTTTAATTCCCATTGTGCTAAGTATTTAGTAAAGAGTTCTTGATAATGAAAATCCTGACATATCTTCATGAGTATTATTTTGGTGGTCTCATCCTTCTGCTTGTTCTTTGGTGAGGGAGGTCCTGTACACCCTTTTTATTGGTCGTCAACCTCTTGGAGGGCAGGAATTGTGTGTGTGTGTGTGTGTGTGTGTGTGTGTGTGTGTGTGTGCGTGAGATTTTTTTCTGTTAATGCTCAGCACAGTTCATTAGTATAGGTTGAAGTTGGTATTCAAAGAGGATGCTACCAATGTTAATCACCATCTGTGTGTCAGCGTGGCTAAAAAGGCTGGTTGTTTTAGCTACTTTTGAAAACATTATTTCAGTTTTATGATGCAGGATATAAAGAGACAAATCACTATAGGAAATTCTAGACCAGAGAACTAGAATGACTTTTTTAGAGTTTTGAACTTTTCATCTGAGGTGAAAAGGGATATTAATATAGAAATTAGACAAATTTAATTTAAGGTACTGGGTTGGCTGCCAGGAGGTAGGAATAGACAAAGAAAGATAAAAAAGATGTAGTTCATTCCATCATCATGAAGTTTCCATTTTATCAGAGGGGATGAGTTGTATACATGTGGCTATAATATAAGAAAATCTTTAGCATTCTCAAAAGATAGGTCGTAGAAAGCACATACACACACACATACACACACACAAACATACATTGAGATCGACTTAGTCTCCTAATTAACGTCTCTTGTCTTTCTCAATGTCAGTCTATCACCCAGCTAGTAAAGTGATTTCCCTAGAATGCAGACTTGACAATATCATTCTTCTCCTCAATCTAAACTTTTTTTGGTCTTTAAATGCCTTCATAACCTGGTCCTCATCTCCTGTTCCAGCCTTGTTTCCTTCCTGGCATTTTGTGGTCCTTTCATTTCATTTCCATTCCCATACCTTCGGCCTTACTATTCCCCCATTCCTGAAAGGCATTCCTTCTTCACCTCCAGCTCAGAATCTTTTGTTTTCTTAAAAATTGAATTCAAAAGTCATGATGTCCTTTTTGATGATCCCAGCTGATAGTGCCTTCTCAAATTACCTTGTAAAATTTTTTATATTTTGTATATATTTCAGTCAATAAACATTTAATAAGCAATTACTATGTTCTAGGCACTATGCTAAGCATCACAGTCTAAAAGAGGAGACAAAATTCAAACAATTATGTACAAACAAGATATATATGAGACAAATTAGAGATAATCAGTAGAAGAATGACATTAGCATTAAGAATTGGTAAGGGGTGGCTAGGTGGTGCAGTGAATAGAGCACTGGGCCTGGAGTCAGGAGGACCTGAGTTCAAATCTGGCCTCAGATAGTTAACACTTACTAGTCCTGTGACCTGGGACAAGTCACTCAACCCCAACTGCCCTGCCTTTCCACCTCCAAAAAACCAAAAAAAAAAGAAATATAGGTTGCCAAATTTTTTTATCCAGTAGACTATCTCTTGGCAGATAGTATTCCTTCAGTTTTATGTTAGAAAGGCAACATGGTGTGGATAGAGAACAAGCCTTGATTACAAGGAAATGCTAAGAAAACTTGTTTACAAGTTCTATTTCTGATATATACTGCTTGTGTGACCCTGTACCTTATCTGTAAAATGGGAGTAAATAATACTATCTCAGAGAGTTGCTATAAGAATCAAATGATATAAAATATATTTTTAAAACAAAAACAAAAAAAGAATTGGTGAAGTATCAGAGACAAGAGGGAAGAATACAGGCAGCAACCCAGCTGAACTTTCTGAATATGCCCCTCCAAACAACTTCAAAATAGCTCTTTGAATCAAATTTTGGAGCAACAGAGCCAAGAAAAGGTCAGAGTGAGACATTTTTCTTTGTCTCCTTAAGGAGAGATCTGTGACACTCTGGTGGGAACCCACCTGGACCAGAGCAACAGCATAAGTTGTGAGCTTTGGAGGCAGCTACAACAGCTTTGGGCAGTCTGTCAGCCCAGAGACAAAGAAGGGGTGGGACAACTGGTCAGAAAGAGATTAAAAAGGACCACTTACTCAGGGCTGCAGCTAGCACTAGTTTGCAATTCTGTTGTGCTTACATAGTTCTGGGTCATAGTTCTAGGGTGCAGAGGAGTGCTTGTGGTTGGCCACAAGCAAGCAGGACCCATGGTTACAGTTCCAAGGCAAAGAGGAGCAGGGGCCCTTCATGGGTAAAGACCAGAGCACAGATCAAGAGAGCAGTGACAATACCTCTCCCTGGATCACACCATCTTTGAAGCACCAAAAACATGCAGACTCTCAGAACTAGCTTGAAAAACAGCAATATGAAAAAGGCTGAAGTTTGGGACACAGTGCCTCCTCACCCCCAGATGAGCAGAACCCAACTTTAGCATAAAGTTCAAAGTTAAGAAATAGGCTAGAAAAATGAATAAACAACATGGAAACAACTTGACCATAAAAATCTACTACAGTGGCATAAACTCGAAAGAAGACAACAGTGTAAAAATAGCTATGAGCAAAGCCTCCAAAAATGCTAATTGGACTCAAGCCTAATAAGAATTCCTGGAATAGTTAAAGAAAGAGATAACAGTGTTAGAAGAAAAATTGGGAAAAGAAATGAGAGTGATATAAGAAAATTATGGAAAGAGAATTAACACTTGTTAAAAGAGGCACAAAAAAAATACTGAGGAAAATAATACTGTAACAACAGAGTTGGCCAAATGATAAAAGAGGCACAAAAATCCACTAAAGAGAAAAACTTGAAAAGCAGAATTGGTCAAATGGAAAAAAGAGGTAGAAAGACTCATTGAAGAAAATCATTCCTTATAAATTAGAATTGGGCAAGTGGGAGCTAATGCCTCCATAAGACATCAAGAAACTATGAAACAAAGTCAAAGAAGGGGGAAAATATAATAAAATGTGAAATAGCTCATTAAAAACCCCCCACCAGAACTGGAAAATAGATTGAAGAGAAATAATTTAAGAATTATTGGACTACCTGAAAACTATGAAAAAAAAAAGAGCCAAGATACTATATTTCAAGATAAAAAGGAAAACTGCCCAGATATCTTAGACCCAGAGGGTAAAGTAGAAATTGAAAAGAGTCCACTGATCACCTCCTGAAAGAGATCCTAAAATAAAAAATCCTAAAAAAATTATAGCCAAATTCCAGAGGTCAAGGAGAAATATTCCAAACAGCCAGAAAGAAGCAGTTTAAATATCATGGGGCCACTGTCAGGATCATAAAATTTAACAGCTTCCATGTTAAAGGAGCAAAGGGCTTGGAGTAAATGCAAAGGAGCTAGAATTATGTAGCACCAACACAATATTCACAGCACCAATGGTAACTATGAATATGCCAACATAGTTCTCAGTCACAAAATGTAACAGATTCTCCATATAGAAGCAAACATTTATTCAGACATGAGAAAACCAAATCCCAACACTAGAAGACCATCATAGCAACAAAGAAGTTAATATATCATAGCACAGCAGGAAGCCACATCATCCTTTAGCCTTCCCACTAACAAACATGCACAAACCTAGTTGTCTCCTTGTGTGTGTCCTCTCCTCCCTCCAGTTCTAACTGTTCTGACTCCCAGATTCCTGTGGGCTCTGCTTCACCCTTCAGGCTCCTCCCATCACAGGTTCCATGTGATTACATTCAGACTGTTAGGGGTCAGGGAAGATCTTCAAAGCAGGGAAGATCTTCAAATTCCCTTAGGTCTATTAAAGGGCAGGGAAGATCCTCAAATTCCCATACAACTAAGAATAACCTACCCAGCAAAAATGAGCGTAATTCTTCAGGGGAAAAAAATGGATATTTAATTAAATATGTGACTTTCAAGCATTCCTGATGAAACAACCAAATTGGAAAAAAAATTGATGTTCAAACACAAGATTCAATAGAAGCATAAAAAGCTAAACGTGAAAGAACAATCATAAGGAACTCAGTAAAGTTGAACTATTTACATTCCTATATGGGAATGTGATATATGTAACTCCTAAGAATTTTATCATCATTGAAGGAGCTTGAAGGAGTCTACATAGACAGAGGACATGGGTGTGAGTTGATTTTGTTGAGCTGATCTAAAAAAAAGTAAAGGGAAGAGAAAGAGGGATGGCCTGGGAGAAGAGGGAAGGGAGAAGATTTTCTCACATAAAAAAAGATATATAAGAAAGAGCTTTTATAATGGAGGAGAAAATGAGGTGGGGGTGCTTGAACCTCATATCAGAGTTGGTTTAAAGAAGAAAGAATACACACACACACACACACACACAATTGGGTATAGAAATCTGCCTTACCCAATAAAGAAATAGGAGAGGAAAGGAATAAAAGATATTGGGGGGTAAGGTGAGGTGGAGAATAAAAGAAGGAAAGTGAATTAAGGGAGACAAAAGAGAAAGAGAAGGATAAATGGAAGAAAATTAAATGAAAGTAGATATATAGTTAATAATCAGAACTGTGAATGTGAATGGGATAAGCTCACCCATAAAATGGAAGTAGGTGGCACAATGGATCAGAAACCAGAATCCAACAATATCTTGTTTACAAGAGACACACTAGAAACAGAAGGACACACCACAGTTAAAATAAAAGGCTAGAGCAGAATATATTATACTTTAGCTGAATTAAAAAAAAAAGTGCAGGGGTGGCAATCATGATCTCAGACAAAGCAAAAGTAAAAATAGACCTAATTGAAATGGATAATTAGGAAGCTACATTTTGCTAAAAGGAACCACAGACAATGAAATAATGTAAAAAATTTTTAAGGGCATGTTTCTCTGACAAAGGCTTTATTTCTCAAATTTATATGAGTCAAATTTATAAAAAAAAAATAAGAGCCATTCCCCAACTGATAAATGGTTAAAAGATAGGATTCTTCAACTGAAGAAATCAAAGCTATTTATAGTGCTATGAAAAATGCTATAAATCACTATTGATTAGAGAAATTTAAATTAAAACAACTCTGAGGCACTACTGTTGTCAGAGTTGTGAACTAATCTGATTATTCTGAAGAAAAATTTAAAACTATGTCCAAAGGGCTATAAAACTGCATTTTGATGCATAATACCACTAGTAGGTCTATACCCCCAAAGAGATCAAAGGAAAAGGAAAATGACCTATATATACAAAAATATTTACAGCAGCTCTTTTTGTGGTGACAAAGAATTGGAAATTGAGGGACTGCTCATCAATTGGGTAATGACTGAACAAGTTGAGGCATATGATTGTGAGAAAGTAACATTGTGGTGTAAGAAATTATGAAGGCAGAGAAAAACATGGCAAGACATATGAACTGATGCAAAGTGAAATTCAAAACTGGGAGATTTTTGTGCACAGTAGCATCAATGTTGCAATTATGATCAACTGTGAAAGATTTGGCTACTCTGATCAATATAATGACGCAAAACAATTAGCTCCAAAGGACTCATGATGAAAAAATGCTATCCACCTCCAGAGAGAGAACTAATGAATTCTCAGTGCAAAGCGAAGTCTAAGTTTCTCGGTTATTTTCTTTTTTGCAATATGGCTAATATTAAATATGTTTTGCATAATTTCAGGTATAATTGATACCATCTTGTTTATCTTTCTCAATGAATGGGGGAGAGGTGGGAAGCAAGCAGAGAATTTTGAACTTAAAATTTAAAAAGAAAAGAATGTTAAATAAGTAAATAATAAAATTTTAAAATATATACAGTTGGATTGGTAAAGGCTTCTTATAAAAAGTGGGATTTCGTTTGGAACTCGAAGGAAGCCAGGGAAGCTAGGAGATGGAGATGAGAAGGGAGAGAATTCCATGCATGGGGGAGAAGTAGGGGGACATGCAATGTCTTGTACAAAGAACAGCAAGAAAGCCAGTATCATTGGATTGAAGAGTATTGAGAAGTGAGGGAGAGTGGAGAAGAAGAAGACTAGAAAGGTGTAGGGGACTAGAGCTTTGAATGCCAGAAGATTTTATATTTGATCCTGGAAGCCACTGGAGTTTACAGATTATGGCAGGGTTAGTGGGGTAGTTACATGACCAAACCTGCATTTTAGGAAGATTACTTTTACAGCTGAGTCAAGGATATTAGAGGATGGAATTGGAAGAGAATTGAAGTAGAGAGACCAACTAGAAGGCTATTGCAATAATCTAGGTGGGAAGAGATGAGGGCCTCCACTATGCATACTTATGACTACATTTGTTAAATCATGGAACACATTTTTAAATTCTGTCCACCAATTATGAAAAGGTTTTCATTAATTTTGACTAGTAAGTTTCTATCTTCTTTGATGGGAGTGGGGAGGGTAGTCCAGAATGAAGGGAAAAAGTAGCAGCAAAGGAGCAGTTTGCCCTGGTTTCCTTTATTCCAAAGTTCCCTTATGTAGTTTTGTTTGTTTGGGGTTTTTTTGGCTTTCATTTCATTTCTGAGGTGATGGGCTCATTTTAGGGGCTAGACTACAGATCTGAAGTAGAAGTAGCTGCAGCAGAAGTAGCAGTAATAGCAAAAGTAGCAGTAATAGCAGAAGCAGCAGCAACAGCAGCAGCAGCATCAGGAGCAGGAGCAGGAGTTTCAGAAGTAGCAGCAAAAGCAACAGCAGCAGCAGAAGTAGCAGCAGCAGAAGTAGTAATCACAGCAGCAGCAGTAGACGTGGCAGCAATAGAAGCAGCAGCAGCAATAGGAGCAGCAGCAACCACTGACTCCTCTCCTTTGTGAGTTGCTGGCACTGATGTTTTCTGTTGCTACTGCTGCTGCTACTTCTACTGCTCCTGCTCCTGTTCCTGCTATTGCTGCTGCTCCTCCTGCAGCTGGTGCTATTGTTGCTCTGCTGTTGCTGTGCCTATTCTACTACAGTTCTTGCTTCAGCTCTTGCCAGGTTGGCAGGAGCATCTCTTGTTCTCTTGGAAATAGTAGAGACAAGAGCTTGGATGGTGTAAGAGTAATCAGTTTAACAGGATACTTAGCACTACTAAGTGCTAAGTGTGGAAGATGCAAACTGTCCCACTGTTGAGAAGGCATGAACTCCCCTGTTGATGTGGAAGAAGGGGACTGGCTGAGCCCCTGTTGATATGGAAGAAGGGGATTGGCTGAGCCCCTGTTGATGTGGAAGAAGGGGATTGGCTGAGGTGTGTATATAAGCAAGAATTCCAGAGACAGAGACAGAATTGGAATTTTGCTCCCCTTGAAGGAAGAATCCTATAGACTGAACCCAGCTAAGAGACAGAGAGACAGAGAGAGAGAGAAAGAGAGAGAGAGAGAGAGAGAGAGAGTTTCTGTCCCAGCATCTGGAAGCTGAGAACTGACTGAGAACTGAGATGGAGTTTTCCTGAGACCAGAATCTGGTGAGGGCCACCTGG
>CM053584.1:305147317-305196493 GCA_028627135.1 Pseudochirops cupreus | reverse complement strand
TGAAAATTATATTGTGATATATTATGAATGTTTGTCTTGATTTGTAATGGAATAAACAGAGTGTTCACTATATTTTGTAATCTGAACTCTAAAAGCTGTTCACAGTAGCATTCCTTTAGGAATCTGCTGGTGCATGGCATTACAGATGGGCAGCATAGGCTCATGCACCTGGACTAAGGGCTGGGTGTAGAAGATGTGTCCTGCTGCTACGTCTGAGGAGGGGTGGGTAAGCAGAGCCCAGGGAGTGCGGGAGCCTGATGGGGAATGACTGCCTACCCATTTCCCTCCTTGCCTGCCTCCTTTCCTGCCTACTTGTCTGGGGAGGAGCTCACAGGACTAACTATATAGTGCAGTCTGTCCCAGGTCTAGGCAGAGGAAAGGAGAGCATTTGAGGCAGGCAGCAGCTGCAAGTTTGCTGAACAGTTATGCTTCTCTCCTCAGTTCTAGTATTTTCTCCCTCTCCCTGCCCCTCCCCCCCAGATTATTTTACACACCTCCAGGGTATGTACACCCCTCTTTGGAGTCCATTGCATTAAATAACACCTAACTTAATTACTGCTATTTGGCCCTGGGGAAAATTCATTTAAACTTAGTGGAAAGTAAAAGTTGTTTTTCTTAATTTTTAAACAATTATTGAACCGACAATTGGTTGTCCCTCTTATTGGCAGTTGGAAATTGAGAATGAGCTTCTTTTATTTCAGAGCAGTCTGGGATAAAAGCATAACTTTCACTGTGTTTCTCAGTGAGTGAGATCTGTGTCCTGCACAAATGGATTTTTTTTTCTATTTGTTTTTTCCAGCAGTTATCTCCACATCTGTAGTTTGCTATTTCTGCCATTCCTGTGACAATCAGAATTTCTCTTCCTTCATAAGCTTCTTTTTTCTTCTTCTATGTTTGGCACCAGATGGTTGTTTGATGCCATTTAAAAACCTAGCACTAATATCTAGTTATATGAAAGCATAAAAAGGGAGAGGTAATATTCTTTCCCTCAGACTACTATATAAATAATTCAGTATGATAATTTTGCATAAATTGGGTTGACCCCAATTTATTACCTCTCCCTGTTAGCCTTCATAGAAATTTATGGATAGAGATACTATTCAATACTTGACAACCAGAGATAAGTATTTTGATAGATTTTCTCTACCCTTCATTTTACATTCAATAAGACTAGTGATTTCCTTCCAAACCTTTCCTATTTCTAAACTTTCCTCTTACTGCCAAAGACACTACCATCTTCCCTGTCATCCAGATATCCTCCAGTGTCACTCTCATTCCCTGTATCCAACACTCTGTTAAATCTTGTTATTTCTACCTTTGTCATACCTCTCATATACCCACCCCCTTCTCTCCTCTGACACTGCCCTGGTGCAGGCCCTCACCACTTTATGCCTAGACTATATCAGTAGCCTTCTGATTGATGTCCCTGCCTCAAATCTCTCCTCTGTCCAGCTCCACTTCCTTCCTCTATTTAGCCGTCGAATTTCTAAATCACAAGTCTAACCATGTTACAGCCTTTCTCAATAAACTCTAGTGACTCCGTTATCACCTCCAGAATCGAATATCAGATCTTGTTTGGCATTCAAAATCCTTCACCATCTGACCTTCTCCTACCTTTCCAGCCCATCTTACACCTTACCCTTATATTGTGTGATACAGTGACACTGCCTTCTTTGCTTTTCCTCACACCAGACATACCATCTCTTAAAGCTTGACATTTTCACTGGCTATCTTCTATGTGTGGAAAGTTTTCCCTTCTCATCTCTGCTTCCTATCTTCCCGGTCTTTCCTTCAAGTGTCAGCTAAAATGATCATCTTTTATGAGAAGCATTTCTGGATCCCCCTTAATGTTAGTACCTTCCTCCTAGTAATTATTTCCAATTTATCCTACACACATCATGTTTGTATAAAGTAATTTTCTTGTCTCCCCATTAGACAGTGAGCTCCTTGAGATCAGAGACCACCTTTTATCTTTCCTTGTATTCCTGTGGTTTGGCACAGTACCTACCACTTTTCAGGCATTTAATAAAATGCTTATTGATTGACTGATGTGCAAACAGTGGCATTGATTGGAGTTGACGGAAAGTTTAAAATAGTGTTTACTGTTAATATAAAAACAACATTGACTTTGACTTAAGGAGAGACCTAGGTTTGAATCCTGCATCTGATACTAGTTGAATTGTGATTGCCAAGTCATTCTGCCTCTCTGACTCAGTTTCTTCATCTGTAAAATGGTATAACAATACCTATGTCATGGTGAAAGAGAGAAAGGAAGGGAGGGAGGAAGGAAGGGGGGGAAAGAAGAGAGGGAAGGAAGAAAGAACAAAGGAAGGAAAGAAGGAAGAAAGAGAACCCACTTTATTACAATTTAGAATACAAGTTGTCGACCTGAAAGTTTGGTTAAAAGAGACAAACACATTAGGTGATACATAAATTCATATTGTTTATTCTCTTAAAGCTAGTAGATACGTGCTGTGCAGAGCCAAAACATAAGTTCTGACTGTCTGGTAAAAGAATGACAAGCTTTTAATTTGTTTTAGGACGATCACAAGTCAGGATGTTTGTGTTGCTGAGATTTATGGCTTCCGTGTGTTTAACTATACAGTGAGAAAGGAAGTTTCTTAGTTGAATAAGTTGTAAATACAAATTGACAGGACACTTGGCACAGGAAAGGGCATTTTTTAGAGCAAAGCAAAGCAGTCTGATTGATTAGTTCAGGCTTTGGCCCTTATTGGGGTTCAGATGATCTGAAATGATTATCAAAGTTAATAATGATTTTCTTCTGTACGTTGTTCCATATACTAGCAGAGAGAAGCATTAGCTGCCTCAAGTAGATTTCTGAGGATAAGTTATTCACACGTACTTAGAGTATATAGAAAATACATAATACTAGTCTATAATCTTGGTCTTAGGGGCAGCTTGTTATGCTTCAGATATTTAAAAATCTGTTATTTTGTTATTTTTTCATTAACCTCAGGGGTCCAAAATAGACCATCTTTTGGTTATCCTTTTTTAAGAACTGGAGAAAAGCAAAATATAAGGGTTACATGTGAGTATCTGTGTTAGAAATGTTGGTTTTATCTAAAATGCCATTACTCTCATCTAATAAAAGACAATGCAGCATTCTACCCCCCTCTCTGCTACATATATGTAATACCTATCTCTCAGGGCTGTTGTGGGATAAAATATAATATGTCTATGTAAAGTGTTTTGTAAATTAAAGTGCTTTGTAAGTAGCATATTTGATTATTCCTAATTCTCTGGCATCTGTTTCAGACCAGTACTTGAAGAGAAATATATAACACACCCTTGAGGGTATATTACTACTGTCCATCCAAGGTTTTAAACCTTCACTGTGACTCAAGAAATTTGTTGTCTCAAAATAAGTACTTTATGTTATGGAGAATAGAATTTTATAGCATTAAAATATATGTATGTATATGTGAATATGTGAAATTCTACTCTAATTCCTTATTGTCATGTGGAATCAATCCTATATTGTTAAGGCTATTCTAGCTCTAGCAGGTTCTGTCCATCTATTTGTCTCTGTCTGTCTGTCTGTCTATCTATCTATCTATCTATCTATCTATCTATCATCTGTCTGTCTGTCTCTGTCTATCTATCTGTCTATCTAGATGCTTCAAGTTTAAGTTTCAAGTGTGTAGTGCCAATGCAATATTTACAGCACCCATCATCATGATAAAGACCATGACTATAAATATTGCCTGACGGGCAGTCCCAAAATCCAAACTCTCCATATAGAGGATAGAACTGAAACATTTATTTAGACACCAGAAAACCTAATCCCAAAACCAGTAAGCTGATTCCATCATAGTACCAAAGATATTCAGAAGCCATAATAACACTGAAAGCCATAGCATCCTTTAGCCTTCCCACAAACCAATGCAAGATCAATATTTATTCACAAACCTCTCAATCTCCTTGCCTGAATCTCCTTTCTCTCCTACCATCTTTCCGGCTCTGGCTCCCAGTTCCTGTGGGCTCTGCTTCTCTTCAACAAACTCCTCCCATAACAGGCTCCATGTGATTATATTCAGCTTATTAGGGGACAGAGTTTACTTTCAAAGCAGAGAAAGTCTTCAAACTCCCCCCAGGTCTATTAAGGGACAGGGAAAATCTTCAAATTCCTATCCCCATTACAAAGTGCTACTCAAAGACTGAGACAGCTCAGTCTGGAAAGGTTGATCTCTAGTAGACTGGTTATGGTGAATTCTCTGGCCATGACAATCTATGAACCAAAGAAAAATGAAGAATGTTCTTTGTCCTCTATTGTCTCCTAGAGCTTTAGTAGTGATTTTAGTGAGCAGCAGAAGAGGGAACAAAGAATGCTAAGAATCACAATTTTTAGGCCATCTGTAAACATTAATTGTTGGTGTTCTGTGAGTTCTTTTTTCAATGACCAATGAATCAACATACTATTGGAAGGGCTGAATCATGTAAATATTGATATTTTGGAGAGAAATAAAACTAGAAGGAAGTTGGGGCTAAATGAAAAGACAACTCTTCTCCACAAAGAGGACAATAGTGAGAATAAATTTTATTGTGTTTCCCAAAGCAGCAAGAAATATTATTTCATGGAACATTTGGCTATCTTATCTTGTAGCACTCATGATGATGATAAACAAATGAATAACCTCAAAGGTAATGGTAGCTTAAGCACTAACATCTGTTGCAGAGAAATTCTAAGAAGAACTTGAAATGATCCTTCAAATCAATTCAAAATATACTTTGATAATTAATGACTTTGTTGTGAAAGTGGGTACAGGATAGGACATGAAAAAGCATGTTGGGAAATATGTGCAGGTTTAAGAAATGAAAGAGATTAAATAAAGGCTTATAGATTGCCCAGAAATCTCCCCTATATATCATGATAAATGTGTGTAGGTATGTATATATATGTATATATGTATATATATATATGTATATATACACATAATATTTTATTTAAAAAGAGGGTCAAAGATAGTGGCTGTGTTGTACATTACATGACATAACAGAAATAATCATAGGATCATAGATGTAGAGCTGAAATAGACATTATCAGCCAAATAATCTAACCTCTTCATTTTATAGATGAGTAATTAAGGCCAAAAGATCTTAAATGATTTTTCCCAAGGTCATGCAGGTAGAAAATAGTGGAGGAAATAATTGCATACAGGTCCTCTAATCTGGCAGTTATGCTTTATAGTTTGACAGCTGAGTGAAAGATGGATGAGAGCAGAGAGATACTTGAGGCAAGGAGACCAACCAGAAGGTTTTTGTAATAGTTCAGGCATAAAATGTTGAGGACCTTTGCCAGGATTGTGGCAGTGTTAGAGAAAGAACGGGTGGGGGGAGTATATGAGAGATGTTGCAAAGGTAGAAATGACAGGACTTGGCAGGATGTTGGATTTGGGGGATGAGAGTGAGTGATGGGGTTGAGGGTGACACCTACTTTGAGAGCTTGAATGACTGGGAGGATGGTGGTAGCCTTGACAGTAACAGGGGAGGTTTGGGAGGTTATTGAGCAAGAGATGGAGTCATAGGCTTAAACCTGTGATTTAGAAAGCTTAATTTGACAGCTGAGTGGAAGAATAGACTGGAGTGAAGAGTGATTTGTGGCAGGGGGACCAACCAGAAGGCTATTGTAATTGTCTGGGTGTGAGGAGATGAGGGTCTGTACCAAGATGGTGGAAGTGTAAAATCAATGAATTTTTACAATGATATATTTACTACAAAGATATAGGAAGAGCACAAGCTACAAACGTTTCTCCCTAACACTTGAGATATACTCTTCTCTATACTTCCTTGGGCCTAGGGAGAGTGAGCTCAGACTAAATGCATTTTCTATTTAACATTCTCCTCTATCAGTTCACTTCTGAATATAATATTGTTGATGGGTGCATGAGTTTGCATTTCTGCTGCTTCTGGACTAGGTTAGACATATGATCATGCCTTTCTGGAAGCAGACTTTCAGAGCTCTTCCACATCAAACCTCCTGTTACAACCAGGTAACTCACCCATGAATTTATATTTAACAAAGATGTGTACTGAAGATGGAAGCAAGGGCAATTATTAGGAGGTGAATAATGTCAAAAGTGCTAAAGTTCAATATGTGTTACATCTGGCAGAGAAAAGCTAAGGATGATAAGAAGGTATGTTTTCCCCTTTAGCTATACTAGAGAAAAGAAGAGGATGGAATTATGATGACTTATAATGGAGAAAAAGGCAGAGCTGATCAACTCATTGTGCTTTTGCTCTACTGTGGTGAATGGCATTTACATGAAAAGGACAGAACGAAAACAAGGGACCTGGTACCCAAGAGAGGTTAAGGAATGGCAGAAAGGAGCAAAGACTTGTCTTTTGCCTTTCTTTATATCCCCAGTGCTTAGTGGGGGCCATCTTCAGTTGTCCTGATTTATGTCTGACCATTGGACCCAGATAACTCAGGAGGATAAACTGAGGCTGGTGACTTTGCACACCCCTCTATCACTTAAATCCAGTTCGCTTGCAAGTCATGACGTAACCTTCCTGACATCACGGTCCTCTTGGAGAATGAAGGACGAAAGCAACAGTGCTTAGCCTGTCGTAGGCATTTAATAGATGTTTACGGACACTGACTTGCTGAGTTCAAAGGCCCAGAGGGTGGACTCCAATATTAAAGGATTTTGCTGATGGGATATCCACATTGTATTTATAATATCATAGATTTAGAACTGAAATGACCCTTACAGGTCAGTAACTAGTCTAATATCCTCATTTTAGACATGAACAAAGTGAGACCCAGGAAGGAGTTATTTGAGTAAGACGATCTAGCCTTTAAATAGCAGAGCCATGAACTCAACCCGGGTTGTCTGTCCCCAAATCTAATCCTCTTTTCACTGTATCATACGACCTTTCAAACTTAGACTCACACAGAGGCAAGTCTAAGAGGTAAGACAGGGTTGGAGAGTGCCTAACGCTCTTTGAATTTTCAAAAAAAGCAGAAGAGAAGAGAGTCTACAAACTATAAACTAGTGAGCTCATCTTCCATTCCTGATTTTAAAAAATGAAAACATAGTATTAAGAGTGGCTGCTGCACATGTAGAAAAAGAAAGGCTGAAAACAAAAAGGCATCATTTCTTCAGCAACACTGTGATGTTGAGTGGATCTGATTGTCTTTTCTGACTAGCTAGGTAAGGGAAGTGCTATAGAGGTTTTACCGAAGCATTTATGCAAGTCTCTCCTGATATCGATGTAGAAAAGGGGATTGGACAACGTCAGTTGTTTTACCAGCTGAAAGACAAGTACTATCAGTGCCCTCTAAAACATGGGTGTCTTGGGTACCATTATGATTATAGTTCCAACAATCAATTTCACAACTATAAAATGGAGGATGTGTGACTAGGTAGTAGTTTGTCTGAATAAAGTTAGGAGGCTTTAGTGGACTACAGGCTCAGTATGAACCATGCATATGTTATGGTAGGCAGGGAAGCTAATGCAATCTCAGACAGCATTTAGAGAGGAATAGTGTGCAGGTCTGGGGAGTTGATGGACCCTCTATTCTTTCTTCAGTTTGTGGTTTCAAGTACTGTGCTTATTTCTGGATGCCATATTTGATGAGGTACATTGATAAACTAAAGAAGAGGAATCAGAATGGTGGAGGAACTCAAGTTAAAGTCATAAGAAGGTGTAATGGTAATTAAATTTGAATTTGAAGACCCTTTTGTGTATTGGCAAGTAAGCAGGTACTTAGCACCTTGTTTCAAGTTAAACAAAGGTAGCAGATACTTAGCACTTAGTAAATGATAATCCTCTGTTGGGGAAAGAGAAGGTATGAACTCCTGTCTCCTGTTACTGACATAACAGGAAGGGGCTGGCTGAAACAAGAAGCTAATGCTGTGTGTATATAAGGAAAAGCCCCAGGAAGGGATAGTCAGAATTTCTTGGGACCAGCATCTGGTGGCAGAGCAGCTACAGAAGAGAATTGAGAGTTGAGAACTGAGTCAGATCTTGGAGCAAGCCTGAGGAGGCTGAACAGAAGCCCAGGAGCCCAGGAGTCCAGGAGCCCAGGAGACCCCCTACCCCTCCAAGGCTGGATAAGGTGATTCTGATTTTTTTGAATGAGCTGCAGAAGACAGAAGAAGCATGACTGGGATGCTAAGACTTTGTCTGTTTGTGGC
The DNA here is from genome assembly GCA_028627135.1 of Pseudochirops cupreus. Lineage (NCBI taxonomy): Eukaryota > Metazoa > Chordata > Mammalia > Diprotodontia > Pseudocheiridae > Pseudochirops > Pseudochirops cupreus. The sequence continues at coordinate 305,188,331 of CM053584.1, read as the reverse complement.
TTGGTTGAGCCTTGAATTCCCAGGAACAGAAATTGTGAAGGATTTGAAATGGACTGGACCCTGTGAACTTCATTGTGGAGTAGGAACTGCCTAGAGAACTAGAAAAGGACTTGGGAGCTGTCTGCCTCTGAATCCAGGTGACTGGTGGATTCAGGTAGGAGCTGGGACCATGGAAGGGGATCCAGGGAATCTGAGAGACCACCCCAAGTCAAGCTGAAAGAAGACATTACTTGGATACTGTATACTGACTAAGGAATTGTAAATTTACTAGTGACCTAGGGGTGGAGGGTCTGTGTATTTTCTAATGATTGTACTTAGTGATTAATAATACTTAGTAATTAATTGCTGAATAAGTCACTGATTGAGTTAACTTAGTGTGCCCTATGAGTGGAAGACTTTGACTATTGTACTTTGAAATGATTATTCTTTGTCCAAAACTTTGTGGCCACCTATGGTGGAGACTATGTGGCCATTTTAATGATAAACTGTTGTGAAAACTATATTGTGATTTTCTGTGATAAGCTGTAATATTGTGAATGCTGTACCTTGATTTTCTGTGAATGTTTTGCTTTGATTTGTTATGGAATAATTAGAGTGTTCACTATACCATGTAATCAGAACCTTAAAAGCTGTTCACAGTAGCATTCTTCTGGAAAGCTGCTCATGCATGGCAGTACAGAAGGTAAGTCAAAGGAACTTGGATTCTTTATCCTGGAGAAAAGAAGGAAGTAGGTGGGGGGAGGTTGGGGGAGATGGGAGTGTGTTAGATGAAGGGCTGTCATGTGAAGAGTGGAAACCACTTGATTTTTCCTGGATGGACAGAATTAGGAACAATGGGCTGAAGTCTTACAGAAGCAAAAATAGCCCCAATATTAAGAAAAATTTCCCAATAGTTAGAGTTAATGAATGCAGAGAGGTAGTTTGACCTTCATGGGTAATGAGTTTTCCCATCCTTGGTTGTCTTCAGGGCTAGGTGACCATCTGCCAGGCATGTTGTTGCAGAGATTTCTACTTAGGTACAGATTTGACTAGATGGCCTTTGAATAAGGGTGGGTGGGAGCTAGTTTGTACTGGCTCCTAAGATCTGGTTGTTAACTTTTCAGTGTTAACCTTTAAACCTCAGAAATCATAAAACGTTACAAATAAGAGTTTGATTAATTTTTTGTTGACTGTCACATTTGGATTCAGTCGAAGGGCTATACTTGAGGACCTAGAAGACCACATGTGACCTCAAGGCCATAGGATCCCCACCCCTGGTCTAGAATGAAGAAAGCAATGGTAAAATATTTAGATAAATTTAAAAGTGTTTTATGTGTACATTTTTTGTGTGTGTGGAGAACTGTTAAACATTTAGCAGCATACCCCCGCCTCTGGGTCCCTTCATCTCTTAGATTCTGTAATTCTATCCAGTTCTAAACGAGGAAGCAGAAATTTTAGGGGAAAAGGTAAAATTGGGGGACAGCAAGGTGGTGTAGTGGATAGAGCACTAACCCTAGAATCAGGAGGACCTGAATTTGAATCCAGCCTCAGTCATTTACTTGCTGTGTGACCCTGCGCAAGTCATTTAACACCAAATGCCTCAAAAAAAGAAGGAAGGAAATAAAAAAGAAAGGAAAGGAGGAAAGGGAGAAAGAGAGAAAGAGAGAAGGAAAAGATAAAATTGTAAATAATGACTGAACCAGAATAAATGCACACAGGAAGTCAGTATAGGAGGCAACACCATCCTAAGATCATTGCGTGTTTATTTTCCCTTCTCAGAGAAGAGAAGATGATGTGAGAATGGTGGGCAGTGGGGGTGGGGGAACCTGATGGATGATCTCACTACCCAGAAATGGTCATTGAGAGGACCATAATAACTATCCACTAACATGCCTAATTTTTAATATCTGTAAGACTTTATGAGAATAATCTATCTATGTATCAAGGGTATCCTCGAAGAAAAAGAAGGGAGCCGGTAGGCATTTGCAAATGATTTTCTTTAGCAGCCCACATGTTTATAGCCACCCATCTGATTAAAAGGTGCAGTAAATACAAGCTCTTATGTGTTCATTGTTTATGGATCACAAAAAAGCATTTGGTTTGGTAAAGCACCGTGCTGGTTTAAAAGCTCTCCTCAAGTGTATAAATGAAGGACATAAAAAATTGTTTGGCAAATACAACCACAGTAGCCCTCATTTTTAAAAAACTGTCACACTTTATACATATTATCTCATTTTATTTTCATAATAACCCTGTGAAGTGTGTATTGTTATTCCCCCCATCTTATAGATAAGGAAACCGAGGGTGAGAGAGGCCCACGGTCACACAGCCAGTTAAGTGTCTGAGGCAGAATCTGAACTCAAGTCCTCTGGACTCCAAGTCCAGTATCTTATTCTTTACATCACTTAGCTGCCTATCATCAATGCTAAGCAAGGCATAATACAGGGAGATGTGTCCCATGGAGGTATTTGCCACTGCCTTGAGGAATGTCCTACATAGAGTTCTGGTTGAAGAAGAATGTCTCACAGATGGTGAGTTCTTCCAAATGTTCTTATTTGTGGGATGATAACATCCTAAATGTATCAAGCCTCAGAACATCATAGAACCGCCATTAAGATCCATGATAACTCAAGAGCGACTAGCCACATGGGAAAAATTGAAAAATGCCTGCTCTCTGGTCCAGAGATTCTCAGTCTAGGAGCTGTGAACATACGTATATACATATACATACATATATGTATGTGTGTATGTATGTGTACATGTATATATAAATTTTTTGATAGCTATATTTCAATATGACTAGTTTCCTTTGTAATACTGTTTATTTTATTCTATGAATTAAAAAGCATAATTTGGAGAAGAGGGCCTGAAGCTTTAACAGATTACAAAAGGGGATTGTGACAAAAAAAATTTAATAACCCCTGTTGTATGCTATGATATAATAATAACTAATATTCATGCCTCACTTTAGTTTTGCAAAGTCCTTAACATATATTAACTTGTTTAATCATCAGAGCAATAACCCAGTTAGGTGAGGGCTATTATCCCTGATGAGCAAACTGAAACTGAAAGTTAAGTGATATGCCCAGAGTTGTTTGGCTAGTAATCATTAGAGGTAAGATTTGAACTCCTATCTCCTTGACTCCACATCCAGCTTTCAATCCACTATGTCATCTGGCTGCTTCATAATATGCAACATTGAGTTAGTAAGTTAGTTTGCTGCTTGAGACTGGTACTGAAGAGGAACATTGAGCTGGCCCCACATTAGGTAGGAGAAAAAGAGCAGGCTGGATTATGTTTGAGGAATAGCATGGTTCTTTTCATGATTTTCAGCAAAAAAAGGGCAGTCTTCCAACACAGATATTCTCTTGGTGATGCTTTTTGGTTGTGGACCTTGAAACCCCACAATCTGTGAAGAATGCAAGAATTCAAGGAACATCTAGGTGGCACAGTGAATAGAGTGCTGGCCCTGGAGTCAGGAGGACCTGAGTTCAAATCTGGCCTCAGACACTTAACACTTACTAGCTGTGTGATGTTGGGCAAGTCACTTAATCCCAATAACCCTGCCTTCCCCACTCTAAAAAAAAGTAAAAAAAAAATAGTTCAAGTAGTACATTTTCAATGATGACCTAAATACAAGACATAGCATGAGGTATATCATTCAAGAAATAAATGATTGGAAAAGGAGGAAGGCCAGTCATATAACAAGGGTAAATGATAATCCATGGGCAGTTCTCGTGAGTATTGAACTGTAACCCATGAATTATAAAAAAAGATTTAGAACAAGGCCTCCTAAACACAGGATTGGGCCTACAGGAAGAATCCATGGGACATCACGGACATGAATTGCACAGAATAAGGTAAGGATTGATTAAGAACTACACCAATAGACAAAATATCCATGTTGGTAAGATCATAGAACCATAGAAGGATTGAAAGATCACTGAAGCGTGTGGTTTTTGCTTTGGTTATTTCTGAACTGGATTTGAGATTTCATTGAAATAGGAACCAAAGATTGGTACTTGCTCTGTGGCTTACAATCTATATAGCTTTGTCTTCCTTTAGTCTCAACATATCCCCTTAGTGTGAGCATTTGGGGATACTCAATGTAATCCTATTACTTAGCCTTCAGCTTCAGAGCCCAGTGCTTAATTCAGAGCCCAGCACATACTTCATAAATATTGATTGGCTGATTAATTGATTGATAATCAGCCTACTTGTCCTTGTCTTTTGAATTTTTGTGCCTCCTGTAGCACTGAATACAGTGTGTGGCAATGTTGTATGAACGAATCTTTTCATACTGTAGCATACAAATATTTTTAGCTTACTATAATTCATATTCAATAGTCCACTTGATTACCAGTTCTAACTATTACAAGTTATTGGCACATAGATCCTAACAGATGCTCTAAGTTATAAAATACAGCAAACTCTTTTATCTAGCACTCTGTCACCTTCACACTTCTTCAGCTAGCTCAGTGATAATTTTATATTCGTAATGATGGCCTTGAGGCATTACAAGATTGCAAGATCCCAGGGTATCTTTGGAAGCATTAACAACTGAGTTATGTTCAATGCAGATTTAGTAGTCAGTGTATTTTACTGTACTCTTTCTTTCTCTTTCTCTCTTTCTGTCTTTCTCTTCTGTCCCCCAGGGCAGGTATGGAGAAGAAGAGGGGAGGATCTGGACCTAATTTACTGAGTATAGAAGGGCAATCTTTGTAAGCACAGGAACATAGACCCAGTGGTGGAAGGGAGCCCAGAGGCCATCAACCCATCTCAATTTTCAGATGAAGAGGAAAGAAAGAAACACGCATGTATATGACTTTTTTTTTTTGGAAGGGGGGGAAGACAAGGCAATTGGGGTTAAGTGACTTGCCCAAGGTAACTAATTTACTGTTAGTGTGTCACGTGTCTGAGGCAAGATTTGAACTCAGGTCCTCCTGACTCCAGGGCCTGTGCTCTATTCACTATGCCACCTAGCTGCCCCCCAAACAAGCGCTTATTAAGTATATAATATGAGCCAGGCACGGTGCCAAGTGCTTTACAAATATCTCCTTTGATCCTCACCACAGCCCTGTGAGGTCTGAGCTATTATTATCCCCATTTTGCAGTTGAGGAAACTAAGATGGAGAGAGGTTAAGTTGACTTGCCTAGGGTCTCAAAACTGAGGCCAGTATCTAAGTGTCTGAGGCCAGATTTGAACTCAGGTCTTCCTGAGTCCAGACCCAGTGTTCTGCCCACTGTACCACTTGACACCCCTCCTACTGACTCTTTGGAGCTCAGAGAGACATCTTTAGTCTTCATGGCCAATAGAAAAAAAGAAACTGTTCTTTTAGTATGTCCACAGAATTCTATCTCATCAACCAATTAAGAGTCCTCATGGCCAACAGAAAACAGTCAGGGCATCTGTACCTATTCTGAAGTGGGCAAGGAGGAGGGGGAAGAAGCCCTTCCATTAGTATCCCAGGGGAACCATTACGTTAATAATCTATTTATACAAGTCTCTGTGTGTGCATACACATGTACTCATTCACAGAGCAAAAGTTCATCTACCAGACTGTTTCTTTAGCCATAACACTGCATTTCCTCCCTGGCTACTTCTTGCCCTCTTTTCTGTCCTGTTTGCTGCTTTGGTCTGCTTAGTGCCCTTTTCAGCTGACATTCTTTAACCTCACTAATATTCCTCATGTGTGTCCCAGCTACAAGCAGCAAGCTCATTCTGTACCTAACCAGGCTGCTTCTGCCAACTGCTGGCCCTAGCAAAGTCTGGGGGAGGGATTTTTAGCCCTCTTTGTGGGCAGAGAACCCTTTGGTGGATCATCAAGCCATTTGTCCCCTTCTCGGAACAGCATTTTAAATATGAATATATTAATATTAATAAACACAAACATTATATAAATAAATTTATTTATATAAATACATTATATAAATAAATATATTATATATTATATAAATACATTATATAAATAGTATATAAATAAATATGCAGTCATATTAATAAATATAAATGAATTAAATAAGATACATAGGATTACAAGGAAAAACAATTACATTGAAATACAATTATCCAGTTATTTTTAAAAAGTCCAACAAGTTCACTGACTCCAGGTTAAAAACATTTGGCCTCTGGACTTGATTAGGCCCCTCTGTTACAATTAGTATATACATATATATGTGTGTGTACACACACAGTGTGTGTACTGCACACGTGTGCAACATATGGATGCAACACACATGTGTATGTATGTATGTTCTGCATAATGCAGATATGTGTGCACATATGTATGTACATGTATGCATATGTATATTAATGTCAAATTTGACCTTCCCACCATTAAAATAATTCCTTTTTCTTAAGGTACTGTGTCTCTAGAAGACTGCACCTAACATGCATATTTGCCTCTTGGGGCAGGAGAGGTATTATGGGAGGATAGGGAAGGAAGCTATGCACTAAGCAAATTTGTACCCAGTAACTAATTACTAGGGCAGCTAGGTGGCTCAGTGTATAGAGCACAGAGCATGGAGTGAGGAAGACGAGTTCAAATTCAGCCTTAGACACTTACTAGTTGTGTGACTCTGAGCAAGGCACTTAACCCTATTTGCCTCAGTTTCTCAACTGTAAAATGTGCTGGAGAAGGACATGGCAAACCACTCCAGTATCTTTGCTAAGAAAACCCTAAATGAGGTCATGAGACTGAAATGAATGAACAAAACCAAATTCACAACAATGAATAATTACCATGAATTCCCAGTCTTGGGACCATAAAGCATGGGGCACACAGCAGGAAAGGTTAGATTAGGGAGGAGGCAGAAAAGGAGGAGAAAACAGTGTAGTGGGGAAGAGTCAGAAAATTATGCTTCCTTAGAGCCATTACTAGCATTCCTGGGAATTCTGTGCTCTTGGGCACCATCAAGGGGTTCCTCCCTGGGAGGAGCCTTTCCCTCAGCAACTGGTAACCTCAGTCCCCCCCACCTTACAGCAGGGGCATCAATGATAGGTTTGATGCTTTTCTTCCCTATTCCCACCCTTCTCATTGGGGAGTGGGATGCCCCGTGTCCTAAAGTAATTACATTTGACTTTCTACCATCTCTGCTGCTTGTCCTCTCACCTTTCATGCCAGGCTCCTTTCAGAGTGTCTCTCTCTCTCACCTATCTCTGCCTTACTGTCCCTTTCTCTCATTTCCATCTCTCTTTCTGTCTTTGTCTCTGTTTTTTTTCTCTCTCTCTCTGTTTCTGTCCCTAGTCTTTCTTCCTTTCTGCTTCTCTATCTCTTGATTCCTCTGTCCTTGTCTCTCTCTGTGTCCCTGTATCTGTCTCTCTCTTCTTCTCTCCCTCTCATCTCAGTAGGGAAGATAGGGTGAAGAAACCCACTTCAGCAATGTAGATTAGCTACCAGTTCTACTAAGTAGGGTTTTGGAGAGTTTCCTAGAAGTACTAAGAGATAAAGAACTTGTCTAGGCTTCCACAGAAAGTCAGCATCACAGATGGTGTTTAAAGTCTGGCCTTCTTCATTCTGTGGCCAATGACATTGATGCTTCTGCCTCTCACTTTGTTCCCCCCGTTTTAAAGTGTCTTTCTTCCCCTGGAAAGTTCCCCTGGAGGTTACCACAGAATCTCAGAATTGGAAGAGACCTCAGACGTCACCTAATTCAACCTTGACCTGAACAGTGTTTCCTTCCACAACCTCACTGACAAGTCATCATCCAGCCTTAACGCTCTTCTCTGCAGGGAATCCACAGTCACTGAAGGCAGCCTGTTCCACTTAGGGACAGTTCTAATTGGTGGGGAGAGTTTTCTTATCTCAATCCTAAATCTGCCGCTTCTAGGCATCATTCCTAGTTTTGCCCTCTGCAGCCAAGCAGATCAAACTTAATCTTTCTCCTATCTGACAGCCCTTCAGACTTGAAGGTTCCTATTATCCTGGCTCTGCCACTTATTAGCTGTGTGACCTTGTTGTGTATGTCAGTCACTTTTCCATCAAATTGTTTTTTAGTCTCAGGTACAAATATTCCCAGTTGTCACTCTGAGATTGAGTCCTGGCTCTGACACTTATCAGGGCAGACCCTTTCATCTCACTAAATCTCATTTTCCTTTCCTATAAGACATTGGGTTGGACTGGAAGATCTTGAAAAATCCACTGTTAGCTCTATAATTCTGTGGTTATGAAAACTCAATGTCTGATGCAAAGAGAAAAGGGTTAAATGGACGTCATAGTGAGGGAAGATCTATGTTATATGGGGGTAACATGAAGGCCCTGGGAAGCCTGGTAGAGGTGAGGGAATAACAACAACAACAATAATGATATTTCACATTTATAGAGTTTCTGTAAGATTTGCAAAGTCTTCCCCTCAGTGTGGGGAAATATATTCCCCATAATGTGGAAATTATTATCTCCATGTTATAGATGAAAAGATCAAGACTTGGAGACATTTGTCCACAGTCATACAGCTAATAAGTGTGAAAACTGGAATTTGAATTCAGATTTTCTTTCAAATAGTATTCTTTCCAGTAGTCTATGGATTCTTAACCTTGTGGATGGACAAAGAGGACCATGCACAGATTTCAGGAGGTCTGTGAACTTGGGTGGGAAAAAAAATAATTACATCTTTATCTTCACTAACTTCTACTTGAAATTTTGCATTTAATTATTATTTCTAAAAATTATTTTGAGTGTAGCCTTCACCAGACTTCCAGTGGAGTCCAGTCTCCTTAGAAGAGAGGAAGAACCCCTGCATTAGACCACACTTTCTCTCTTAGGCAAAATCGATCTGTCATATCCTTGAGCCTGCACCTGCACTTGGAGTGATCGTGACTTTAATCCCAACACCGTTATTCTCTCTTTTCTGTTAGCTAGATATTGTTTAGTAAAATCTTATCAAAAGGAAAAAAAAACCATACCTGAAACATGAAAACATGGCCACCACAAAAATCAAATATAAACTTTCTGAAAGAATATGGGCATGGATTGCCTTCATTTTCCTCCCTATTCCATTGGAAAGTAATTCATGTCTTTTTCTGTTTCTGTGTCCCAAAGTATTCCCTGCCTTGTAAGTGAAGAATGGGAGAAGTACCTCAAGTTTGGAGGAGAACTCTTCATTTTAGAATAGAATCTATAAACTATAGTCTAGGGAGTTTAACTTTGATCTAGCTCCTCATTTGGAAGGGTGTGAGTGGAAAGAGCACTGAACTTGGAGACATGGGGTCTAAAATAAAATCCTGGCTCTGTCACTTACTAACCTCTCTAGGGACTCAGTTTCCTTATCTCTAAATAAGAAGTATTGGATTATGACATCTAAGGTCCCTTTGGCCTCTACACTGGTGGTGCTATCATTCCTAGCAGAGTTCTAGACTCCATTATTAAGGAGATGGTTAGTGAGTATCTAGAAGAAAACAATGATTACATTCTAGTCATGGTCCAGAAAAGAGTAGTTCCAGGCAAGCCCTAGAGAGGGAGTCACTTGGGGTCAGCAGGAGGAGAAAATGGCTCCCTTGACCAAAGGAGGACCTTGTGAACTTTGAAAGACCAACAAGAGTTGGACTTCTTATCTGTTTCCTAGGAGTGTCCTTGGAACATTGGTGACTTTTGGCAGTTTCCATATTGGGAGCCAAGGAAATCTAGATAAACTGAGGAAAGGTAGCTCTAAGACTCTACAAGGGGCCTAGAGGAAAGCTACATAGTACCTACAGGAAACATTGTGAGGATTCCAAGAAATAAGAAAAGGACTTCAGAAAACACATTGGTCTCTGATAGGACAGCTTTGGCCTTACCTTGCCAGTATCCTGGCCTCCATTGCATGTTTTGGTCATTTTCATGGCATGGACCTGCCTGTGTAATCTCCTCTTCTCATTCTACTCCCCAACTTTCCAGGTCCTCATTTATGTGCTGTTCCTTAGAAAGTAAGCTCCTTGAGGGCAGGAGTTATTTTGCTTACCTATCTTGCTTGCTTGTACTTGTATCCCCAGGATTTAGTACTGTCTGGCACATAGTAGGCTCTTAAAAATGCATTATCTGTCTATATGTCTGTCTCTCTGTTTGTCTGTCTATCTATCTATCTATCTATCTGTCTGTCTGTCTGTCTGTCTGTCTGTCTATCTATCTATCCATCCATCCATCTATCTATCTATCTATCTATCTATCTATCTATCTATCTATCTATCCATCCACCTATCCATCTATCCATCTATCCAACCCGTTCTAATCAAGAACAGCTCATGCCAGAGAAACTTCTTTTCCTTTTTTGACAGGTTTACTAAACTGGTAGGTCAAAAGAAAATTGCAGACATAGTTTACTTAGATTTTAACAAAGCATTTGATAATATTTTCCGAGATATGCTAGTGGAAAAGATGGAGAATTGTGGGTTCTATGGCCATATAATTAGATGAATTTGAAACTGGTTGAATGGCCAGACCCAGTGAATAGTCAGTGGTTTGATGCCCCCTTGGAAGGATGCCTGTAGTGAAGAGCCTCAGGGATCTGTGCTCTTCCCTGGACTGTTCAGCTTTTTTTATTAACATACTGGGTGAAGGCATAAATGGAATATTTGTCATATTTTCAGATCCCACAAAGCCAGGAGAGATGATAACACTTTGAATGACATTTTTGAAAGGATCTTAGGATGCTACAACATTGAATCAAACCTAATGAAATGGAATTTTCTAGGGACAAGTGTGATATGTCATGCTTGGGTTATAAAAATAAACTTCACAATGAGAAGACAGGGAATGCACAGATGGACAGTAGTGTCTTTGATAAGGATATGGGAGTTTTAGTCAAATGTAAGCTTAATATGAATGAACAATGTGATCTGTTACCCAAGAAAGTGAATGCAATCCTACATAGTGTTAAGTGAATGCAATCCTACATAGTGTTAAGTGAATGCAATCCTACATAATGTTAAGTGAATTCAATCCTACATAATGTTAAGGGAGGCATATTGTCCAACACTGGGGGTGGTGGTGGTAGTAATAGTCCTGCTGTATTCTGCCCTAGAAGACTCTATCTGGAGTATTGTTTTATTCCATATTTTAGGAAGAACACTGATAAGCTGGAGGGTATCCAGATGGGATGAATGATGATGATGAAGGGTCTTAAGTATGAACTCATATGAAGAACTAGTAATAAGAGCCAGCATTTATATAATGCATGTTGTGTGACAAATACTTTACAAAGATTATCTCATTTGATCCTTATAGGAAGAGTTATCAGGATCTATTATTCTCACTATTATTCTCCCCATTTTGCAGTTGAGGGAACTGAGACAAACAAGGTAAGTAACTTGCCCAGAGACATATAGCTAGTAAATACATGAGGCTGGATTTGAACTCAGGTTTTCCTAAGTTCAGGCACAGTACTCTATCTGCTGCACCACCATGAGAGCCTGTATGCTGTACCATTTCAATGCCTCTATTAAGAGTAATTAAGTGAATTCCAACAGTTTGATCTAGAGAAGATTCAAGATAGATTTCAAGTATTTGAAGAATGGTCATCTTGAAGAGGTGTTTGATTTGTACTTCTTGGTTCCTGAACCAGGAGAGCAAAAGTAGGAGCCAGCTGCAAAGAGGCACATTTGGAATGTATTCCAGGACAAACCTTCCAACAGAGATAATAGAAGTGGAATAAGCTGCTTCAGGAGATAGATGGTTCCTCTTCCCAGGAAAGCCTCAAGAAGAGACTGGATGACCACTTGTTGGATATAGGGGAGAAGGGATTCTTGCTTAGGTATGGAGTGGATTACATGGACTCCTAGGTCTCTCCTATCTCCATGATTTTGTGATGTTGAGATTCTGTGGGGGATGGAGGTGGGGAGTTGTATCCCTATGGAATTTTCTCGTAAATATCTGGTAATGACATATATATGTGTATATATATATATATATATATATATATATATATATATATATGCAAAATTCTTAGTTCACAGGACCTCATGATCAGTTTAATTTTTTTTAAACTTTCCCATTCACATTTTTAATACATAAAATACAGTGACTGACGCATAGTAGGGGCTTAATAAATATTTCGACTGCCTGTGAAAATATGACATATGACGGCAGAAAGAAAATATTGTTTTTAGTTTTAAAATATGAGACTCAAAGTTTATTTGTTTTTACAGTACTTGAGAGAATTAAAACATTTGAATGCCACAAGTGAACCAGTTGGTGAATAATTCAACTGAAATGACATGATAATTTCAAACAATATTCATGTGCAACCGTTAAGAGAGGTTGTGTGAGATACTCTACTCTCTGCAGCTGCTGAATTCTCTAGACGATTTAATTTGATGTATGCATGATTCACTTCCCAAGCCACCAAGAGGTCGTAATGAGGAATTGCATCATTTTAACCTGTTCTTGAGAGCCAATGTGACCAGATGGCACAGTAATAATAGCACATTTATAGCAAGAGGACAAGGCCATTTGTATTCTAATCTTTTACTAATTTAATCAAACAAATGTTTAAGTAGCTACTGCATATGAGGCATTGTTCTAGTTACTGGAATACAAATGTAGTCTTTGTAAGCTTTGGGGATCTTTATACTGACTCCCACTCTTGTTGTTCAACCAAGTCCCTTAACAAGGCTACATCTCTCAGAGTTCTAGGGGTATTCCTAAGATGTAGTGAGGTTTTCCCTAATACTGTTGGCTCAAGCCTTCATTCCCATGTGGTCTAGAGTTATAAATCTATGGTCTTTTAGAAAACTGTAAATTCATTCATATAATATATATATGTGTGTATACACATATATGTAGGTATATATGTACATATCATACAACTGATTAACTGATACAACATAAATTATTATACATAATATAAATATGTCATATGATTATATATTTTATATTATGAATATAACATTTTAATATATAATAATGGTAACTCATTTTTCCAGAGTTAGACTTCTGTCAACAATAACCACTGTAACAACAGAAGAGAGATCCCAGAAAAGGTGGAAAAGCTCCCTTGAGCTGCTGAAATAACTGTTACACAGATTGTACAACAACATGCCCTTTTATTTTATGGTAGAGTCCCCCTCAGAAGTTATTCAGTTGAGTGGAATTAAATTCCACAAACATCAGTGAGTTGCCCTGTTGTAAGTATGGCATTGTGCTTGGTGCTAAGGAAACAAAGATAAATAATGGCATGTCTTTTGCCCTTAAAGCACTTACATTCTAATAGGAGGGCAGAACATGGATTCAGAAAAGTATAGTGCAGAGTAGTGTGTCTTGGGGGTAAAGGAGAGATGTAGACAAGGTGTTCCAGGACTATTTGCAGGTAGATAGAGGGAATTAAGCAAAGTGTCATAGAATCATGAGGATACCAAAAGGGGCAAAATACCATCCCTGACCATAAGGAGCAGGGGAGTGTTTCTTAATTAGAGAGAAAACAGACAAACAAATAGCTCCAAGCCAGATACAAGATCAATAGGAAATAATTAAAAGCAGGAAGGCACAAGAATTAGCAAAGGCTTCCTGTAGAAAATGGGATTTTAGTTGGGACTTAATGGGAACTTGGGAAGCCAATAGAGATAAGGAGGAAGTTATTCCAGATCTGTGGGGCAGCCAGAAAAAATACCCAGAGCTAAGTATGAAGTGTAATGGTCAAGAAACAGCAATTTTTTTCTTTATTAGCTCGTGAAATTTTCTTATGTTTTTCTTAATTCATTACATTTTTTACTTTTCACAGGGCAGTCATGTTCTACATTCCTGTACCACACTTTGTTCAACCATTCCCCAGTTGATGGGTACGCATTTTTTTTTGCAATTTTTTGCTATCACTAAATAATATTAATATTTTTGATAGATCCTTTCTGTCTTTTTCTTCCTTGGAGTATATTTCAATTTATAGAATCTTTAAATCAAAAGTTGTAAGCTGTATAGTGATTTGTCTTGCAAAATAATTTGTTTTCATGAGTTGTTTGATTAATTCACGGGTCTACCAACAGTATAATTACTAGTGTGCTTGTCTTCCCATAGTATGGCTCCTCCAGTAGTGACTGTTCTGCCATCTTTACCAATTTGATAAGTATGAGGTAAAATATTAGAGTTGTTTTAATTTGCATTTCTCATATTATTAATCCTTTGGAGTCGTTTTTGCATGGTGGTTGATAGTTTACATGTCTTCATTTGAAAATAATTTGTTCATAGCCTATGACAATTTATCTCTTGGATAATGGCCCTTAGTTATATGTTTGTGTCAATTCCCTACATCTCTTATATATTAGAATTTCATCAGAAAAATTTGACACCAATACTTTCCTAAACAGATTATTTTATCTTATATAATAACTTCTCTTTCTTGCTTGATTCTAACCATAGAAATGAAAAGCATCTCTTTCCATTTTCCTTCCTCGAATTTTTTTTTAGTAAGAGTATTCTTTTTAGTTTACATATTAATTTGGAACTTGCTTTAGTTTGTGGTGTATATTACTGATCTAGACATAATTTCTGACAAATTTTTGGGTTTTTTCAGTTGTTCCTCCCCCCACCTCCCAGCTTATGTTCTTGATTTTATAGGAAACGGGGCTGTGTTTGATTGCTTTTGAGTATTGTTCGTGTAGTTTGTATCATTGATTTGCTTTTCTATTTTTTTAAGAGTACAAAATAGTTGTTGGGTTTTTTTCCCAAATGATTACTGCTTTATAATATGATTTGAGATTTGGTACTGCCAGACCTCCTTCATTCCTTCATTGTTTTCATTATTTCCTTGGGGTTTCTAGACTTTCCATTCCTTCAAATATATTTTGTAGTTCTTTTGTTTAATTGCATTAAGTAAACCTTTTTGTAGTTTGGCATAAATTGATAAATTAAATTAGGTGATTTTGACTCAATAAATGTCTCTATAATTATATAAAACTTCATTTACTTCTGCAAAGTCTTTTTTAGGTGTATTTGTTTAAATTCTGCATGTGTCTTACTAAGCTAATGTCCTAATATTTTATACACTTTGTAGTTCTTTAGAATTTATTTCTCTATCTAGAGAGGTAACTAGATGATACAACAGATAGAGTGCTGGACTTGGAGTCAGAGGGACTCGAGTTCAAATTTTGCATCAGACATTAGCTTTGTGATGCTGGGAGAGTTACCTAATTTCTATCTGCCTCAGTTTCTTCGTCTGTAAAATAAGGCAGAAACATCTGCCTCTCAGGATTGTTGTGGGGATGAAATGAAATAATACATCTCAGAACTTCCTTCTGCTTTTAAAAATGATTGAGGATCCCCCAAAGAGTTTTTGTTTATATGGGTTATAGCTATCAACATTTGCCATGTGAGTAATTAAAATATCTTACTATTATGAAAATTGTTTTGGACTCCCCAGAGATTCTCAGAACACACTCTGAGAAGCACTTCTCTAAATAAAGCACTATAACATCTATAAATAGAAATTTTTTTATGTCTTCTTTACTTATGTATATTCCCTCAATTTATTTTTGTATTTATAACTCCATGAAGTCTTACTCTGATGCCTCATCATGAGTGGAAGTGACCCTGGGTTCTTAAAGACTATATGTCATGGATCATATGCTCTGACAGGTTCTGTGCTGAAAAGGTTTTGGGTATATTCCAGGCAACTGACAGCCTGCTTTCTGAGGACTAGCTTAGCTAAGAATGAGGAGGACCTTTGGCAGGGGGTTGGCCACTTAGTGATAATTCTTTGACCACGGCAACCCATGGGGGATAAAAAGGAAACTATAAAATATCCATGGGCCTGGATGTGCTCTCTTCTTCCTCTGTGGGTACGGTAGCAGGGGGATGGAGAAGAGGCTATAAGGAACTGAAAATCACGTAGTTTTTAGACCATAAATATTAAGCAAGCAGTAGGCTCCTGATTGATCCTGGAATCTAACCAACTAGACATAAAAGGAATATTTTCTGGATGCCATCAGCTTTGGGATTTGCCTTGTGGCTAACCCCAAGTTCAAGAATTCCTGAGTTTCAGAGTTCAGGTACCAGAACTCCCAAAGAGAGATTTACTGATATGGTGTGATTCTTGGAGGAAAATGACTACAATATGAATATTTCATGTGCCATGTCTTACTTGGAAAGCAAGGCCAGTAAGCTATTCATACACATTGGTCTGACAGAAATAGGATTGTTTATTCAATAGCTTCCGAGGTATGTTTACCTCTGAGAAAGAATCTAAGACACAGGATAATACTACAGAAAAATTCTGAAGGACTAAACTATGGGAGTAGAGTACTGACTGAAAGGACAGAGAGTTGTTCTCAAATTAACCCCAAATTCAGTTGCCTTCTAGGGGGAGGTTGTGGTCTATTTGAGTGCTTTGTGTTGCTGTATTTGGTCATGGGCTCCAAAGAAACCTTAGTATGTTATACATTTTCCCAGTGTTGA
This sequence comes from Pseudochirops cupreus, assembly GCA_028627135.1. NCBI lineage: Eukaryota > Metazoa > Chordata > Mammalia > Diprotodontia > Pseudocheiridae > Pseudochirops > Pseudochirops cupreus. The sequence goes on along the minus strand of CM053584.1, from coordinate 305,171,997 downwards.
AATAAGGTCCCCTACCCAATACCTATTTTGTATATTAAGTGCCTGTGTGGGAGCTGAGAGCCTGCATTACTTAAGAATTATTTTGGAGATTTACTTCAAGTGAGAGCAATAAACTAAGTAGGAAATTCTCCACCCTCTCTTTTCTCTTTTTCCTTACTTTTTAAAATATCAATTCACGAGGTAAACAATGTTGGATATAAGTAGTACCACCATGTGGTAGAAATTACCCTAGTCCCAAATTATATGGTCCAGTCCTAGCATCTGCTCTCACCATGAACAATCTCCTTCCCCTCAAGCCATGTCACCTAATCTTTGACTTTATGGCCTCTTCTTTGCCCTACCATTTGGGGTACCAGCTACCCATATATCATATACCTGTCCCTTCTGCTTCACAGTGCTGTCCACAGAGGCATAAAACTCAGAGGAGAGTCTCCCAATGCACAGACTCCCACTAGACAAAAACCATCACAAGATCCTTGTCTCCTACTGTAGGCACATACCTCCTCCATTATGGGAATGCTCTTCACAGATACCCCTGTGATTAATTTTGTCCCTTTGAAGTCCCCCAGATTCAGTGCCATCATTTTTCTAGCCCTCTCATTCTCTTACTCTCCCTTCCTTTGCTGAAACTCCAGGGATGAAAATCTCTTTATTTTTCTACGAAGACATACTAGGCATAATTCATTATTTCCCCTATTTTCTCTGCTACTTCTTTCTCCATTTATGCAACTTCCCCTTCTTCAGATTTATCTTTTAAAAGACATTTATTCACAAGTTTTTGTGTGTACTTCTGTACTGATTTGATTGGTAGGAATCCCCCACATGTTTTCTTTATACCAGTAAAATCATAGGTTCAGTCTCTATACTTTCTCCTAATATCCAACTTAAATGGGCTCATTTCTTTCATCTATGGCTTTTGAACCATACTGAAATTTCTTCATATCATTCCATGATCTTGGGGAAAGTCCATAGGATGCTGTGTTTCATCAGATAATTTTGTTCACGTTCATTCATTTTACAACTAGGTCCTGATTAGTTCAAATAACAAATTCTATAAAGTGGTTGTATTATTTAAATTCATACTATTTGAAGTTATACTTGTAAATAAAATCTTGTAATTGGTTTGAGGTCAATGGAAATATGCAATCGAAATTTCTTAAAATTAGTTTTTATCTGTTTATTAACATGACCACAAAGGAAAGAAAAATGTATTTCTGATTCAAGTTCATTATAAAGAGTAGTTAGAGACAGTAAAGTGAAAAAAAAAACATTCTGAATATCGTACCTAAGGATAAGCATATTCTAATAAAATGACAAAAATTATTACTATAATTTAAAATGTTTTAGCAGCGTAAATTGAACTTTCTTCTCTTTCCTTAAATCTTCATATACAGATTGGTAGGTGCAGAAGGCTTTATTCACATCTCGATGACTTTGTAAGCTCACATTCTCATGTAATGAGATAAGTCTAATTAGATGACCTGAGACATCTAAAATCATTATTGCTTTAAAGGCAATATTGTTGTCCTTGTTAAATTTTATGACAGCGGGGCTGAAATGACTTAAAAACTAATTTTTGGAAAGCCACTGATACTTTCTTATTTGGTCACTAAAGAACTGGAAGAAATAAGATATTATAGCCTCCCAGACCAATGAAGAAGTATTGGTTTTAATTAAAAACTTCCTTCTTTATTTTCTCTAAATAATCCATCCTTAGATACTTTAAATCTAGATTGAGTTTTTTTCTTTCCTTAGAAATATAAATTCTGGAAGATATTCCTTTTTTTCCAGAATAAGTCTGTTTTATACAAATAAAAATTTAGTGATCCTCGTATCTTCTTTAATAATTTGTTTCAAAACATTGGGATATTTAGCTGCTGCTTCCTCATCTGTATTGCCTCTCCAATATTTTTTAAGATTATACAATTGAATTCAATTTTCAAAACAATGCTACCCTACAGTGCCTTCAAGTAAAAGTTTTTTTCACATCAACTTCATCCATTTCCGTTTACTGACTTAAATAATTTTGAGGCTTTTGTCCAAATGGTTTGGCTTTTAAATATTTATTTAAAATACTTTCATTTCTCTGAACTTTTACTCATTTTTCCTTCTGTTTTTAGGGTCCTCTCTCTTAGTTGACATCCTTGTGTGCTAGATTTCTGATCAGGTTTTCTTCTTTGGTCTTTGAGCTGATTTCTTGTATTATTCACCTTTTTTTCTTTCCCCTTCCACTAGCGTAGAGACCCAAAGATGGGGCTAGTGGAAAACTTCAGCCTCCTGAATTGAAGGAAAACCATACCCATTGGGCCTGGCGTCCCCTCCCCGAGTAATCTTTAGGGGGTCCTAGCTGATTTTCCAATCTTCTTTCTTTCAGACCTACCAGACTGTATCCTTCTAACCTATGGCTGAAGCCATTGTAAGAGTGGCGTATCTTTTAATCTAGACTGACTCCTTCTTTGCTTCTCCTTTCCTTCCTGTGTCTGGACAAAATGAATGTTTGCCTTATCTTGTGGAATAGAGTGTGAGTATTTGAGAAAAATCACTGCTGTGGGAGAATGTGACAGTGGGGCCCAGGGTCACAAGGCTGCAGATTTGCTTGTGCTTATCATTAGAGGCATATGGAGCTGGGGACAAAGTGGGGATGCTGAGTGAGAAACATTCAAACATTAAAATTCTCAGATATTAGTTCATGAGATTTTCACCTTGTGTGGAGTTGGGAAGAGATTCTGTTTTCTTATCTTGTGAAATCACTTGTAAATATTCTAAATCTGATGCATAATTTCTTTTGAGGTGTAGACTTTGAAGAGGTTTATAGAGATGATTCTTCCATCTTGCCTATCATGTAACTCTTGCTCTTTTCATTTTGATCATAAATTATTAAGTTGAATGGAACCTTAGAGTCTGAAGCACTTATTTTATAAATAAAGAAGCTAAGACTGGGGAGTTGAAATAACATGTCTGAGGTCCTGTGACTAATAAGCATCAGGGCCAATTGTTGAATATTGCACCTCTGAATCTAAATCTAATGTTCTTGCTACTTTACTAAGCTTCTTATTAGAAAGAAATACCGTCCTTATGTTCAGTTGCAAAATAACATAAACAACAACAACAAAATACTCCTGGGAAAGCATCAAGCATCTTTTTAATAGAGTACATGACAAGGTAAAGGAAGAAGTAACGGCATGTCAACTTGTGTCTGAGGTAGGCTAATCATCTATGAGCGACTGTATCCATTTCTTTTTTAAAGCATTAATTATTGGTACTTTCAATTCTCGAGATGCTATATCAGTGACACTAGAGAATGAAGTCTTGTATTTAATTATAGAATCAGGAGACACTGGGTAGCAAGAATGTGTGTTTCTTCACTCTCTCACAAGCAAAACTAGTTTTCTAGAAACTATTGTTAATAGTGGGAGAGAGAATAAACTCAATCCCTAAGGCCATTTAGACTATTTCTTAATCATAATGACCTTGACTCAGAGAATCTTTTGTGAGATTTATTTAGAAAACAGATAGTTTTTCTTCTGTTGTAAAAATATGCCTGCTCTGACAAAGATTTAATGTCATGTTCAAATAGAAATGAAGAGTTCTAAACTATACAATTCACATCAACTTGAACAGAATTGTTTGGTTGAAATGGTATCTGCCTTGTCACTATAGCAAAAATTGGAATGAGCAATTCTGATGCCCAAGGCAGGCACCAAAAATGTGTCCTAGGACAAGTTACAGTAAAAGAGGCCTGAAATCAACGTTTTTTTTTAATGACAAATTATGATAGCGTCTTTGGGAGAATATTGAGACCTTGGGACATGAAGTCCATAGAAAGAAAAACCTTAGGATAGGAGGATAGAGACCTGTGGTAGGAGGATAGATACTCTGAGACATTAATAGGCCTTTGTAGGGAAGATTTCTACTAGGGAGGGAGGCCAACGGGAATGGGTCTCAAAGGGGCTCACTGTGGATGTACCTTGGAAGGTGAAGGAGGCTTACCATCTGACAGTTTTGTAGTTTAACAAATTATTCTTTTCAACTAGGTACTTAGGTGTTTCTACCTGTGGAAGGAGTTACAAAAGACACCAACACTCTTCACATTTCAGAGCTCTGGGCAAATGCCAAGTTAAGGTATGCTAATTAAAGCAATGACTATAGCAAAGTATACTATTGGGGAGTGTGTAGCAGTCACTTGTATGTGTGTGTGTTATTTATATAATCTATATGTATCTATCTATATCTGTGTGTCTGTCTATCTAATCTCACCTCTCACCCAACCCCTGTGTTTTAAGATCCTTGAGGAAGAGATCTTTCATTTTAAAGAAATGTATTTCCAGAATCTAACAATGTGTTTTGATGATACACATAGTAAAATAATTATTAAACATTTGTTGAATAGAAAAATTGAATAGATCTTTGTTGTTGTTCAGTCGTGTCTGACTCTGTAAACCCATTTGGGGTTTTCTTGGCAAAGATAATGGAGTGGCTTGCCATTACCTTCTCCAGCTCATTTTACAGATGAGGAAACTGAGGCAAACAGGATTGAGTGACTTGCTCAGGGTCACACAGCTCGTAAATATCTGATGCCAGATTTGAACTCAGGAAGATGAGTCTTTCCGATTCCAGACTTGTCACTCTATCCACTGCACCATCTAGCTGCCTGACTAGATCATGTATTCTCTTAATATGTGTTTTAAAAGATAAAATCACAGTCCTTTTAAAAACTAAAAAATTGTAAGTTCTGCTGAAATGTGAAGCCTAGTAAAGAGATAATTTCCATGAAAAAGATCAAAGAAGTAGGCAGGAGAATTGGCAGACAAATGAGAAACATTCTCCAGATTAGAAAAATAACAAAATAACAAATATAATATATATATATATATATATTATATGTATATAATATAACAAATATAACATAATAACAAAAAAAAAAGTTTTACAGAGACAAGAGAAACTCAAATAGCCTCTTTCCTCCGTATTGCTGGGTAGCAGCTCAGCTAGAGCTCTGTGGGTGAGAGAAAAACTGAGAGAAATAGAAACCAATTCTTTATTGTGCAAAGAAATACAGTCACCTGATATCTTTTTCTGGGATTACCAGAGCAATGAGAGATAAGATTTTTTCATTAGGGTTAACCAGCGTTAGAACAAAAAACACTGGAAACAGAAAAAAATTCCCAAATCTCCAAAGAAACACCAGAAAGGGAAGAAAGTTACAGATGACCTGGAAACTGGGTAAGGACAGAAATCCTTAAAACCCCAGAAGTATTATGGGCCGACGAAAATAGAAGGTTTAGTAGAAAGTAAAATAAGAGGAAAAAAACAGAATTAAATAAAGCAATGATTAGTAATAGATGAAGTGTATTTAGGAAAGTTCTTAAACTGCATGTAGGTATTTCTTTCTTTAAGTATTGTTTTATAGCATATCTTTAAAAATATAGATGAATGTGAAAGGAACTAATGATTAGTTCATAATTACTCCTTCAAATTTTAACTAAAGAGTTTTTTTAAACAAAAAAGCATAATTTACTGGATTATATGCTATTTTTCTTCTCTCACACAATTATTCATGTAGAGGGTGGGGTATGGAAATTTGGATGGTTGGTCCATAAAACTCCAAATAAAAACAAGTTTGTTCTCTAAGTTTCAACTGCATGAATTGTAGAACAGTGTCTCTGGATCAGTCTTTCAAGTTTTACTCTAACAAATTCAGATCTAATGAAATATTATATGTCATTGGAAACCGGAAAGGTCTGTTGTAAGTAGGTTTGAGGATTATCTGGGATTGTTCAGTAGTGTTCTTTGTTCTTCTTAATGTGTTGAGGAGTAGGGATGCCAGAGAGACAGCATTCTGAATTCTGGGGGTTAGAGAAATAATCTAATGATATTTCTTCTCTTCTACCTCATTGAAGTCTCTTAGAAATGGAATGGAGCTTAATTTTAAACTCATTTGGAGTGATTTGGATGAAACAAAGGATACATACAATTATGGCAAACATATAATTAGGGGATACTTATTTGATGACAGGCACAGATGATGAATATCTTTTAATAAGACAATATAGCATGTAACTAAGAGATGCCCAATTTGCATAGCTTTGAAATATACCACTAGGTTTCATAATATTTCTAAGAATGTACCATCAGCAATTAGCTGTCTAATGCTTTTTTTTTCTCTTGTGCCTCATAGAAAGTAGTTTATACTCACAGCTAGCAATGTTCTTCATCTGGGAATTGCACCATTGTTCAAACACTTCAGTATAATTATTAGTGCTTAAAAGGTGCCCCTTGCAGGGCAACTGATTAGTCATAAAGGGAGCCATTTTTAGAGCCTAAGATAACTTATTCTCTCTATTCCATTTCAATTACTGGAGTCATACAATCTCACAATTGGAAAGAGATCTCAGAAGTCATTTACTCTGACCCCTACCCAAATCATGGATCTCATTTACAAAATCCCTGACAAATTATCATTCCTATTGTTTGAAGATCTCAGTGATAGAGAACTCCCTCTATGAGTCAGGACATTCCATATTAATAAGTTCTAGTTTTTAGTAAGTTTTTTCTTTCATTAAACCAAATGTTGCCTTCCTATACTTTCCTTCTATTGGACCTAGTTTTGATTTCTGAGTAAAAGCAGAAAAATATTGCATAGGAAAAGAGCTATTAGAAATTATCTTGTGATGTTGGGCTTTATTTAGATACTAGGTCAGAAATCAGGAAGCATTTATTAAGTACCTGCTTTGTGCTAGGGAGTATGCTAAGTGCTAAAAAGAATTCCTGGAAGGATACACACACTTGGTTTTAGTTTATATGCATATATGCCTAGACTAAAAGGCAATATGGTATAGTGTATCAAAGGGTGGTCTTGGAATTTGGAAACTCTGGGTTCATATTCTTTATCCAACACAAGTCACATAGAATTCATAATCCTTCAGTGCTCTATGCATTTCTCTAAGACTACAAGTTTCAGATGAGTTGCCAATTTGTACTGGTGGAGTGAGCTTCAAGACCAGAGTCCTCTACATGAATAAATTCATGAAACTCAACAGCAATAGCACAGTATGGAAGTGTCCACATTTGCAAGAGCATAGGTCTGTGATCTCATAATAGTGGACACGCTCTAATATTATAAGTATTCATTCACAAATTTTTATTCTATGTGACTCTGATTTATGTTACTCCATAGATCCTCTACAGACAGTCTACTCACTGGTCTAAGCAGCCATATTTCATTTATCAGGGAAAAATGCCATTACAAAGATGAGTCTTTGTTTTGGGTAAATTCTTGGGATTATTAAAAATTCCTTGCAATCTTCCAAATGTTATTATTTTCCTTATATTAAGTTCTCAGCCCAATTTACTTTCCACCTGCAATGTCTATCAAATATAATGGGTTATTCTTTGAGCCGCCCATTTAAATACATATTATAGTCTGGACAAGAGGCATATCGCCCAGAATCACAGAGTTAGCATTGGAAGGGACCCAGGTAGCCATGTAGTTTAAACCTTATCTGAACAATTTCCCCTATAACATACTTGACAAGTTGTAATCCAGTGACAAGGAATTTTGGCATGTATGAAAAACAGCACAAAACATGCCCTCCATCAACTTTTGTTATCCATAATTAGAAAACAGTACAGTAAATAATGAAGACAAATTCAATGGAGACTTCACTGAGTTAGTTACTGTAGTAACTTTTACATGGCTAATGTAAATGTGTTTACTTTTCTGTGCTCTCTAAATTATATTTCCCAGGGTCAAAGCTCCAGCTACTGCTACCACTGTTATTTATGATCCTTCTTCCCAAGGCAGCCCCAGTTCACGTTGGGCTAGTTTTAATTATGATGAAGATTTCCTTACATCAAACTTAAATTTGCCTGTTGGTAACTTTTACCCAATTGCCCCTTTGGCTGTCTTTATCTACTTTGCTTTTTCTATGTGGGTCTGTTGTTAGGTTGTTTTTTCAATCATGTCTGATATTTTGTGATCCCATTTGGGGTTTTCTTGCTGAGAAAAGTTTTCTTTAACAAAAAAAAACTTTCTTAGAAAGAAAACCCCAAACGGGGTCACAAAGAGTCGGACGTGACTGAAATGAACGATCGACAACTATGGCAAAGATACTGGAATGGTTTGCCATTTCCTTCTCTAGCTTATTTTGCAGATGAGGAAGCTGAGGGTTAAGTGACTTGCCCAGGGTCACACAACTTGTACGTGTCTAAGGCCAGATCTAAACTCAGGAAGATGAGTCTTCCTGACTCCAGGCCTAGCACTCAGACCACTGGACTGGTCTGCAGTGTTTACAGGACTTGTTCAGCAGAATGTCATTGATAAATAATAGCATTTGAAAGAACTCATCTCCATGAAAGAAGACTATCTCCATGGAATTCCTCTCTGTTTAGACAACATTTGACATCCTCCAGGACAGTTGTAAACACCTTTGGTTGACATATATTTTCCTGTTTTATATCTCACAATATTGATAAGCTGAGGGTCATCAAGCAAGTTGTCATTGTTATATCTTTTAAGGAATCTTATATGATATTGACATGCATAGAAGACAATTGATTGGAGGAATTTCATTAAGACAGTATTTTGCTATATTAAATCAAATGTTTTTTTATAGTCAATATACAACAAAGAGAGGAGATCTTTTATCTTCTACATCTTTCCATGAGTTGTGTGACTGTAAAGATATGGTCTTCTAAACCTGCTGGTTACCTTTTACCATCTGCATCTAGGATTCTTTCAATCCACATGTAGATTATACTCTGAAGATTTTGGAAGGAATGGCAAAGTATGCATTTGAGTCCATTATTATTGATAATCACATTTTCCAGGTATACAGATGTCTGTAATTTTTGCCAAGCCTTAGGTGTCCTTCCTATTTTCAGCCCTCTTGGCAATCAACCCCTTCCTTAATGCCTGCAGAATTCCATTACTTCTAGCAGGGATCTACTTTGTGTACGTTTTTGAAAATAGATTTTATTTCTATCTTTTGTGTATATATCACTGGTATTTTCCCCTATCTCTCTTCTTTTCCATTTCCTAGATTCTGTTTTCTTTCCCTTATAATACAGTTTTTTTTAAGAGGAAGAAGAGAAAAAAAAGTTTGGAAAACCAACCAACACATTGGAAATAGCATATTATACAGTATTTCACCCTATAGAACCTTACACCAGCAAAGATGCAGGGGAAGTGGTGCTCTCTTACCTTCTTTAAGGTGCAACCTGGTTTTTTTTATAAAAATACATTTTCAACATTTAATTTTGATTGTTTTGTGGTAGGTCTTCTTTCTATTTATATAGTTGTAGTTGTTCTGGACGTTATTTTCCTGACTCTACTTATTTCATTTTCCATCAGTTTATATAAGTCCTTCCAGAATTTTCTGAATTCACTTTGTTTATTATTTCTTATAACACAGTAATATCTATTATATTAGTGAATGAAACTTATTTAGCCACTCCCCACTTAATGAGCATCTACTTTGTTCCCAGTTCTTTGCTACATTAACAAGTGATGCTTTAAATATCTTGTTGTATATGAAGTCTTCCTTTTAGTCACTGATCTCGAAGTATATTCTTAGCAGTGGAATCTCTGGGTCCAAAGGTACAGATATTTCTTATCACTTTCTTATCATAATTCCAAATTGCTTTCTAGAATGGTTGTTGTTGAGTTGTTTCAGTCATGTCTGACTCTTCATGACCCCTCTTGGGGTTTTTCTGGCAGAGATACTGGAGTGATTTGCCATTTCCTTCTTCATCTCATTTTCACAGATGAGGAAACTGAGGCAAACAAGGTTAAGTGACTTGCCCAGGATCATATGGCTAGTAAATGTCTGAGACTGAATTTGAACTAATGAAAATATTTTCCTAATTCCAAGGCCAGTGCTCTATCTACCTCGCTGCCCCACCTAGAATGGTTGAACCAATTGCTAGCTTTACCAACGCTACCTCAGTATGCCTGTCTTTCCACAATTCCCTACGACATTGACAGATTCCCACCTTTTGTCATCTCCCATAATTTGGTAAGTGTGAGGTGAAATCTTAAGGTTGTTTTGACATGTATTTCTCTTGCTAATGATTTGGAGCATGCTTCCATATGGTTGTTAATAGTTTTTAATTCTTTATTTAAGAACCTTTTTATTGGGAAATGGCTTTTGATGTTGTATGTTTGTTTTAGTTACCTGTATGTTTTGGAGATCAAAGCCACCTGTACTTCCCATCTTAGCTTTCTTTGATGCCATTTCTACTACTTCATGCAAATAATGGGGACCGTGAATTTACAAATACAGTTATTCATTGTCACTGAGAAAAAAATAAATTAGTATCAGTATTTCGGCAGATCTTTTCAAATTTTCTGCTCTTTGCTCTCCTCCTACCAGTTTCATCTTTAAATATCCCTGTGATGATCTGGTGCATCTGAATCTTTTACCTAGTTTTCTGTTAATCTCCCACCCTCTCTGCTGTTGTTTGCTCTTTTATTGGACAATATTGTCACAATCTTCTGTGATATTTTAACAAAATTTGATATTTTGATATTTTAACAAAAAAGTTTATGTTCTAAACCATTGTTATTTACATGAAGATCATATGTTTACTTATTAAGGTGGTATCTAGGCCTCCTTATTTTGGTAACTGACAAATCTGTTAACAACAACAATGATTAATTGCAGAATTAGTTGCAAATTTATTTTTTAAAAAATAAGCTTGAACTTACAGGAGAGATATATGAACACAACTTCCCCTGCTTCTTTACTGAAGTGAGAAGTTCCACAGGTGTGAAATATTGTATATAACTGCATATAATGTATTTGTAAAGCTATTTCCTTACCATTTCTTTACTATATAAAGCTAACAATGTGCCAGGCACTGTGCCAAGTGCTTTAGAATTATTATCTCATTTGATCTGGAAGGTAGATGCTGTTATTATCCCCATTGCACAGATTTACATTTTAGAGAAGCAGAAAACAGTTAAATTGACTTGCCCATGGTCACACAATTTGTAATTATCTGAGGCTGAATTCAAATTCAGATCTTTCTGATTTCAGGCCCAGCACTTTATAAAATGTACTGACTAGCTGAACTGAAAATTACTACCCCCTCAGTAACCAATATTCTCTATTGATAAGATATAGTTAATTTCATATTTTTATGTTTTTGGTCTTCTCCATATGCAGCATGTTTTTTATTAAAATATTCATCAGATTTAGGTGTGACAATTCTATAGTATATAATCCTTTGACTTCTTTATCTTCTTAATCATACTTTCTAAACTACTAAGATTGTGTGTGTGTGTGTGTGCGTGCGTGTGCCATACTCACCCAATGAATACTTCCAGCTTTGTACTTGTTGTGCCTTCATTCCCTTTGTTCAAGCAGACACTCTTCCACCCTTCTTCAGTTAGTCAAATTACTAATTAATCCCCATCAAACATTCTGTCGAACAGGTCATAGACCAACACTTCTTACCATTCAACATCACGTACACCATAATCTAGTTTCATTTACTTTTTTCCCCTTTCTGATTTCTCCATTTTTTTTGTCCAGTCTTCCTTCTTTACTGCTTTTTGGTTTGAGCTGCTTTTCAGAGAACACTCCTCCAGTCAATTTGCCCCGTGTTTGATTTCCCCTTACGTCTAATGCTTTGGACTTGATTTTTCTTGGCCCTTCTCTAACTTCTGTTTCACTCTCCCTGCAGAAATGAGCTAGACCTTGGATGTTGGCCACTAACTCCTGGATTCCTCTGGGTATTGGCAGAGATGCAATACCTCGAAAACCTGAGTTCAGATATGGCCTTAGGCACATACAAGCTGTATGATCCTGGACAAGTAACCTAACATTTGTCTGTTGGGTTTCTCATTAGTAAAATGGGGATAATAAGAACACCTGACTCCCAGTGTTCTTATGAGGATAAAATGAGGTAATATTTATAAAGTATTTTACAAATCTTAAAATGCTGGCTATAATAATAATTGCTATTACATGTAATTGTTATTATATATTACATATAATTTTATGTAATAATTATGTCAAATATGTTATTTAATGTAATTATTAATGATCTAATATTATACATTAATTATATAATAATTATTTAATAATGATTGACAATTATAGTTGTTGGCATTTATAGAGCACTTTATATTGCATATTCATATTGTAGAGCCCTGATGGGAAAAATCAGACAGCTGAACTCTGGGAAGCTGCCCCTCCAGGTTTGTCAGGAGTTGGGAGCCTGAGCTTAGAGCCTGAACTACAATATTTTACAGAATAATTTGCTGCATTATCACATTTGATCCTCACCAAAAGTAGACGTTATTTTCATTTTACAAATGAGGAAAGTGAAGCAGATATAGGTTAAATGATGAGCCCAAGTTTACACATTTCCAGCTCTTCTGACCAAATCGGGAGCTTTTCTACTGTAACAAAACATCCTTGCTATATTGTAAATCAATCAATCAATCAATCAGTATGAATTAATTACTTGCTAAGTGCTTGGTTCTGTGATGGATGTTGGAAATACAAAGACAAAGATGAAACAGACCCTCTCTTCAAATAGGTTATATGCTAACGTGATGCAATGTAAGTGTGTATATATACATATGTATTACACATACATATGCACACACAAAGTCTCCCTGATAGAATGTGTGTGTGCATGCATGTAAACACATATGTACATACAAACACACAAAGACCGCTATAGAATGTAAGCATGTAGCATATATACCTACATACACACAAAATACATATATATATCTGCATATATGCAATGTAATCTCCATCATAGAATGTAAATATGTAGGTATATATGCATATATAAACACATAGAATGTGAGCATATTTACACACACACATTTGTACATAAGTATATATGTGTAATGTGTCCCTGATGGAATGTGTGTGTATCTGTGCCTGTATGTATGTATGCATGTATGTGTGTGCATACACACACAAAGTCTGCCTGATCGAATGTAAGCATATATGTTAATATGTAAACACTTATGCACATGTATATACATATAAACATCTAAAGTCTCCCTGACAGAATGTAAGCATATATACCTATACACATACAAAATACACACGTGTGTGTAAGTATTCCATCACAGAACCAAGCACTTAGTGTATACATATACATATACAAACATACATATATACATACACATATATATATACACACACACAAGCATATACTGTAAGCATATATATGCATGCATACACATATGGATATGCGTACATGTGTATACACATACAATGTGTCCCTAATGGAATATATGTGTATTTGTGGCTATGTATGTATATGAGTCTCCCTGATAGAATGTAAGCTACTTAGAGAGTGGGACTATTTCATTTTCATATATGTTACCAAATAAATACAAAGTAGTTTAGATAGGAAGGATGCCAGCAATTAAGATGATCAGGAATTTTAATGTAGAAAGCAATGCATGGCTTGAATCTTGAAGGAAGTGTAGAGGGAATAGGGGAGAGTCATTTCAAAGATATGGAGGTGAGAAATGGAGTGCTATGGTCTGTGCCATAGAAGAACAATCTAGAGAATAATATGGATATAGTTCTTTATTAGAATCTTCCTTGTTTTCTTTCTCACCCAGGCAACATGCATAACTAAAGGGAATATTTGTAGATAAAAGAAAACAAAACTGCATTTCAATCCAAAATATAGCCAACTGATTAGATTAAGGAAGGACAACTAACTCAAGAGACTGGAAAGTATTCATTTCTAGTATAGACAAGCATGAATGAAACACAATGGACCTCTTTCTCTGGGCAAGTCAGGAATAAGCATAGGAATAATAGTACATGGCAATGGTATTATGTGACTAGAGAAATGGAGTCCTTGGGCAGCCTGTCTTGCTTTTTCATTGTGTCTCTGACACTTAGCCCAGCCTCACACCCTTCCCCCCACTAAGTATTTAATAAATACTTATTGATTGTTCTACCTAGTAAACTCCAATTGGAAGTGTTTTCAATTCCTTTCTCACAATCAGAGTCCAGAATGAAAGAATGATGGAAGAGAAGAGGGCCTTAGAGATCAACTTGTCTGACTTCCTTCTGGTTTAAGTGGTCTTTCACTTCCTTTTAATCTAGTTGCAGAACTTTCCTTTATTATTAAATAGGGGGTCATTTGAGACAAGCCAATTCTTTCTTCAGAGCAGCAAGCAGTAGCAATAGAAGCAATTTTTCTCTCACTGGCCAAGTTGAGCAACTCAAATTGCCTTACCATCCCCCAGATGGGCAGTAATTGCCTAGCCTTCAGTCATAGTGCTCAGGAGGAACAAAATCAATTTGGAAGGAAAGGAGGTCACTGGACGACATGAAGTGGTGCCCATCAAGGAAATGTGTTTGGATTTGTTAGGGAGGCTTGGTAATATCCTGTTACGTGGACAATCTCTCAAGCACATTGTGGAAATAAATAAGTACATATTTTTCTAAAACCTTGAAATCACTGAGGACATGTGTGCTGAGTCCACATCTTAAGCAGGAAGTAAGGATAGTCAGATGATTTTTACAGGCCAGTTAGGGTCCTTGTTCTAATATAATTTAGATCAGTATGGTCTGTACTTGTGATTTCATTGCTGTAGGGATTTTCAGGTAAGGAAACCATTTCTACTGAGGGAGATATTTATGTTAATCAATCAGTCAATCAACCAGTATTTATTAGGTACCAAGCATTATGATAGTTGATGAGAATACAAAAACAAAAAATGAAACCGCCCCTACCTATCCTCAAGGATTTTATATTTTACTGGGGAGAAGAAATGCCACGTGTATGTATAATTATATAGAAAACATAAATGGTATAAATATGAGATAATTTTTGTTGTGGGGGATGGAAAGGACATGCTGGCAGTTGGGTACATCAAGAAAGTTGTCATGTAGGAGGTCACTTTTGAGCTGAGTTTTGAAGGAAGCTGTGGATTTTAAGAAGCAGTGAGGAGAGAATACCCACCATTCCAGGTATGGAGGATAGTCAGTATCAGGGTACTGAGACCAAAGATAGAAAGCTATGTATGACGAAAATAAGTGAGCCATTTTGGCTGGATTGTAGATTAAATGAAAGGGAATGAAGTGTAATAAGACTGGAAAAAATAAATTGGAGTCAGATTGTGAAAGGCTTTAAGCGACATATAGGAGTTTGCACTTGATGATAGAGTTGATAGGGAGCTATTAGAGCTTTTTGAGTAGGAAAGTCACTGACATTGACATAATCAGACCTGAACTAGTATGGCGGCCATTTGAGTGGAGAGGAGATAGATTTGAGAAATTGTGAAGGTTGAATCAAAAAGACTTGACAACTGATTGGATATATAGGGTATTGGGGTAGGCCTGATACCAGTATCC
The DNA here is from genome assembly GCA_028627135.1 of Pseudochirops cupreus. Taxonomy (NCBI): domain Eukaryota; kingdom Metazoa; phylum Chordata; class Mammalia; order Diprotodontia; family Pseudocheiridae; genus Pseudochirops; species Pseudochirops cupreus. Next base: position 305,156,644 of record CM053584.1, on the reverse strand, counting down.
TGTTCAGGTAATTTGTTGGGATGAAATAAGGTACTTCTAAGTCACTGAACAGTCAACAAAAGGAAACATACTCAGCCCTAACATAGAAAGCATATAAAATAGCATCTAGTTTTAGTATGTATATGCCATTCATTTTCTCATGGATATGCCTGGTCAGCAGGGCAGGTCTGTGCAGTCTCAGACATCCGCTCAATCTGAAGTATCAATTCCACATGGATAGAAACTTAGAAGCCACCAGAAAGCTGTGTCAAAGGAGGCATGTCTTGAATCTTCCCCACTGCCAACCAAAACACTCTCAGCTTTGTCACACTAAAGAAAATCTAGCCAAACAACCCGAGTTTGTTTTTTTGGGGAATCCAGGGGGAACTCTAGTAGATAGTGATCTTGTCTGAGGAGGTGAGGGACAGTGAAGAGTTGATAACTCCATGGTGAACTTGGGTGATTGGAAAGAGAGTAAGAACAGAAAAAAAAAGTAGAGAGGTTAGGAAGAGGGTGTGACCACTTAAACTTTCTGAGTCTCAGGAAATTCTTTTTTGAAAAAAATATCAATTTTCTTTTCTTTCAAGCTCTGAATTCTCTCCCTCCTCTTTTCTTAACCTCCCACTATTGAAAAAAGCAAGGAAAAAAAAAAGCAAGGAAAACAAAACCCATTACAGATATGGACAGTATAGTAGAGCAAAACAAATGACCACATTAGCTCGATCCAAAAAAAAAAATATGCCTCAGTCTTCACTCTGAGTACATTAGCTCACTATATGGAGGTGAGTAGCATATTTCATCATGGGTCCTGTGGAATTGTGGTCCATCATCGTGTTGATCAGTTTTTCAAAGTCTTTCAGAGCTGTCTATAAGAAAACTCTTTTAAGACTATTAACTAAAGTTGCAGTCTTTATTAGCAGAGGAATTTTCCAAACAAGATGCTTTCTACAAAACAACATCATCACATAGTAGCAGAAGCAGTGTAAGTAACAAGAGTAATCATTGTCATAGTAGTAATGGGTAGACAAGGGTGACTTATGACCTGCATTATTGGAAGGGATACCAATAATGATGAGATTATAGGAAACTCCCTCTACCAATCAAAGCTAGAACTTTCTCTTCAACTTAGAGAGTTGCCTAGAGGTTTAGTTATTTACTCAGAATATACTCACTTAGTATGTGTCAGAAACAGAATTTGGACCCTGGTTGTCTTGGCTCCAAGGCTAACTTTCTCTTTGCTTCTAGGAAAGATATTGGAATAAAAAAGAAATATTAGAAAATGAAATATAATTCCAGAGCGTGGAAAGTATTGAGGAAATAGCTTTTTTAAAACAAGCTAACTTCTTGGTCAATGAATTGCAACTTCCATTTTTTTCAATCATGTTATTCCTCTCTGAGGACTCAATGATGCAAAACTATTTACTAGCTAACACTAAGAAATTACTTACTTTTCTTAATAAGTATTTAAGCACCCATCCCGAGTGCCTAATTGAGAATAAGACCAGTCTCTAACTACTATTAACGTCCAATTTCAAGTGAATGACAGTAATGGGATATCATTAAAAATTACAGTACCCTATTCCTTTTTACCATTGTCAATTCTTCTCTATGCCAATATTCTAGTGGTTAATCTGCAATGTAACCAGTCCAGTGGGAGGGTTTTACTGGCATACAAAAGTATTTAGGGCTGATTGAATAGAATTTGGATCTTAATGAGCCGTTTAATTGGAAAGAAAAAAGCCAGAACATCAAACCCAAAGGACCTTTTCCACAATAAAATCTATTATTTTTCCTAATAGGTTTAGAAAAGCCATTTATTAGCAGTAAGATCTCTAAAAGGAATAGGCATTATCATGAGACATTTGCCATACCAAAGAGCTAAGAATCCCAAGGGAAAGACATGCTGATTAGCTGCCATGGGAATTCATTTAGAGAAAGTATGGAATTGAGCTTGGTACTTAAGAGACAAAGCACTGATAATGTAGAATGATCCCCTCTCTGCTGATTTCAGCTTCATTCGCACTGCCTGTGTTTCAGGAAAAAACAACAACAACAATATTATTCTCCTTGAAAGACAAGAATTTGGAAGTTGGAAGAAAATCAGTGTTGACCATGAAAAATGTGGGGGGAATCTACTGTCTATCTTGAATTGGAAGTTTGCAGATGATGATGGCTTTTATTTTCTGTTCCCACACCTAAATCAGATTTCTCCAAAGACCTGCCATCCATCAGCTGGGTTGTCAATAATCAATAATCCCTTGCCCTGTTTTCCTTTCATGTTTCATGCTTAACTAACCTCTAACTTCACATTGCTCCCACCACCTGCCTTTTTTTGCCACAATTTCTGAGCTGCTGAATGCTGCTGGAAATCACAAGATCATAAATATTAGAAGAGACTTCACAGGCCATCTAGTCCAACCCTTTCGCTTCATAGACAAGGAAACTGAGAGCCATGGAGGTTGAGTGACTTGCCCAAGGCCACACAGGTGAATAAATGTCAAAATTGAGATTTGAAGACTGATTCCAGAGTCTCTGCCTTTTGGGAACTTTGTAAACTAGGTTTACTATAAATTTGTTATCTACCCTCAACTAGGTTATTACCATTGCATTTCTGATGAAGGACACAGGAAGAACTACCTATTACTATTTCTACAGTGACTATAACAAACCTTCTTTCTCCTCAAACCACCAGCTCCACTCCACCACCCCAGCAAATGACTTCATTTCCTACTTTACTGAGAAATTTAAGGCAATATATCGTGAGCTTCATCTCCTTACCTCCACACCTAAAAAGCTCCATACTTTTCCCTTTGCCCATAATTTGCTTCTTTGCTAGTCTCAGAAGATGAAGTGGTTCTTCTTGCTAAAGTTAATTCCTCCATTTGGGCCCTGGATCTCATCTCTTTTTTTTTTTCTTTTTTGGAGGGGGGAAGGCAGGGCAATTGGGGTTAAGTGACTTGCCCAAGGTCACACAGCTAGTAAGTGTTAAGTGTCTGAAGCTGGATTTGAACTCAGGTCCTCCTGACTCCAGGGCCGGTGCTCTATTCACTGTGCCACCTAGCCTCCCCTCTGGATATCATCTTGTCCTGCCATCTTTAGAAGGTTCCTCATCAATCAGTTCATCTCTATGTTATCATTTGCAACTCTCTATTCAGTAGTTCCTTCATCACTGTCTACAAAGCATACTCAGATGTCTCCTATCTTTAAAGAAAAAGTTGTCCCTTGACCCAGCAGTTCTCTAGGCTGTCATCATATATCTTTCTACCCTTTTGCCAGTTGTCTTGACTTATGTCTTGCCACTGGACTTGGATGACTGGAGGAAAAAGTGAGGCTGGTGACTTTGCACAGCCCTGCCTCACTTAAATCCAGTTCACTCAAAAGTCAAGACTTCACCCTCATAATGTCATTGGTTCTCTTTGAGAACAAACAACAAATGACAACAAACAACAATCTTACCTTTCATTGCTAAACTTCAAGAAAGAGGTAGTCTACATTCATTGCCCTATCTTCCTAGTAGCCACTTACTCTTCCACCTTTCACCAACCAGCTTCTTATCCCATTACTCAACTGAAACTGCTCTCTTTTGAGTCACTAATGATGTCTTAATTCCTAAATCAAGTGGCCTTTTCTTGGTCCTTATTCCTCTTGACTTTTCTATAGCATTTGGCATTTTTACTACCTCTTTCACTTTGATATCTTCCCTTCCTGTGAGTTGTGTGACACTGATTTGTCTTAGTTCTCTTCTTTCTTACCCGTCTGACCACTTTTTTCAAGATTATTTCACTATTTTATTGTCCTCCTTGTACCCTCTTAAGTTGTCCTAGCTTTTCTTTTCTTTTTCTTGGTGATCTCATTTACTCCTGTGGTTCACTTATCTTCTATACACAGATAACTCTGGAGACTTGATTTCTCTCTTTAACTCAGGTTCCACATTTCCAGTTACCTGTTAGACATCTCCATCTCTGTGTTGTACAGGTTTCTTGTGTCCAAAATAGAATCAGTCCTCTTTTTCTCCTAAACTTTGCCTTCCTTCCATTTTCTCTATTTTGGTTGATGACATTATCATCGTCCCATTCACTGGGGCTTGAAACCTTAGAGTATTTTTTGGCTCTTTACTTTCTCTTAGAATCACCCCCTCTGCACCCACATTTGATCCATTTCCAAGTTCTGCTATTTCTACCTTCATATCTTTTCCAGCTGTCACCTTCTCTTCATTAAGGCTGCCATCACACTAGCTCTTATATTATTACTTTTTTACTAGACTATTAACTTGCCCAATTGGTGCTTCTGCCTTCATTCTCTTCCTTCTCTAATTCATCTTGCACAGAGCTGTCAGCATTATTTTCCTAATGCTTACATCTGAAGATGTCATTCTTTTCCTAAAAAACAAACAAACAAACAAACTCCTAAGTGTCTCACTATTTCTGATGGGGTTTGTAGGGAGATGGAAAGGTTTTATGTTGGCCACAATACAATTGACAAGTTAAGGGTCTGTTGTTCTTGACAGATATGTACGTTTGCAAAAAATAAAGGCAAGAATATGGGTGAAGAAGATAGGAGGCAATGATCTAGCCTTCTTTGGTTAATTTTTGTTGGCATAAAACTTCATCTGAATGCTGATCAAAGAGGATTTTTTGAGAGAAACAGGCTTCATTACTCCAGCTCCTACAGAGCTCCAGTGGGCAAAAACTTTTGGCAGGGAAACCAACCTGCAGGCTATTGCATCAATCCTGATGTGAGGTGATGAGGCCTGCAGGCATCAGGGTGGCAGCAGTGTCAGATATAGAAAGGAATATATTTGAAATGCTGTGGAGGTAAAATCAATAGACCTTAGCAATATATTGGATAGGGGAGAGAGAGAGATTGAGGAGTAGAGGATGATACATACCTAGGTTATGAGCCTGAGAAGATGATGGTACTCTCAGAAGCAACAAGGAAGTTAGGAAGATGGAATGGATTAGGGTAAAAATAATGAGTTCAGTGACAGATATCTTGAATTTAAGATGTCTTTGGGGTGTTTAATTTAAGATTTTCAATAGTCAGGTAGATCTGTGAGACTTAAAGATAGCAGATAGGTTAGTGCTGCATGAGTAGATTTGAGAATCCTTATTATAGAGATGATAAATGAATCCATTGAAGCTGATGAGATTATCAATCAAAATAGTATAGAGAAAGAAGAGAAGAGGGATTAGGATGGAGCCCTGGAGAATTCCCATATTTAGCAGACATAATTTTTATTCAGCAAATAAAAAAATCTAGCAAAGGATATCGAGAAAAGCATAACCAGATAGGTAAAAGGAGAACTATGAGAGGCTAATGCCATGAAAACCTAGTAAAAAAGGGAATATTGAGGTGTATGTGCTGTTCAAGGAGGACTAGTGCCTCTGGTGTGCAGGCTTGCCAAGCCCTTTTCAGGGTTGCTCATCTACCCTTGGTGTCAACCTTCCACCCAATTCTCACCTGTGACTCCAAGTAGCATGTGCAGCGGCCACATTCCAGAAAAACCATCTAGACAGACAGGGTAAATCAGGTTGAGGGTAGCTGACAGATCTCAAACCTTTGGTGAGTTAGGGGATTATCTACCTCAAGCATAGAAAACTTCTCCCAGCAGAATGGATAGATGAGAACAATTTGTTCTAATGGGCAGGAAGTTCACCGAAGCAGGTGCTGTGGGGTACTTAGAGTTTGATCAGGCATTGAAGATGCCAAGGTCAGACACTGTGTCCCAAGTCATCACCAGTTGTTCTGACTTTTGTCTTGCCACTGGACTTCGATGACTCAGGAAGAGAAAATGAGTCTGACAGTTTTGTGCAGTTCTGCCTCACTTAAATTCAATTCACGCAAGAGTCAAGACATCACCCCATTTGTCCTCTTCAAAAACAAAGGACAAACAGCAACAGTTAAGGAGAAGGGAATTGACAATGTCAAAGGCTGCAGAGAGGACAAGAACAGTGAAGACTGAGAAAAAGCCAAGTCACTGGTGACCTTCACATTCACCTCTACAAGATTTGATGCAGTGGAATGCCAACCTTCTTGAAACTGTCTGTCTTTTAGAATTTGGTGATATTGTACCATGCAGACTCTTATTTCACTCTTCTTGCTCCTTATCTATTTCTTTTTCTGGCACAGAAAAAAATAAAAATTCCTGATGTTTACAGCTAATGTTTTTCATAGTCTGGCTCTGAGTATCCATTATTTCCAGATAACTGCCACTAAATGAATCCTCTGCTCTATTCAATTCAACAAGCATTTATATGTCTGTATTATGCAGAGCATTGCACTAGGCACAAGAGAACAAAAATTATAAATTATAGAATCTCAGAATTTTTGAATTAGAAAAGAGCTCAGCAGCCCATCTATACCAGCCCATATCTGAAAAAATCCTTACTATAATGTACTCAGTGAGCAGTCAGCCAGCTTCCTTTTGATGACTTTCAGTGAGAGAGGCCCATTACTTCCTGATACAACTTTGTCCACTTTGGGATAATTCTAATTGCCAGGGTGTTTTTCCTTTCATCAAGCTTAAATGTCCCTTTTTGTAATGTCACTTAATCAATGAATTTATTAAGTGCCTAGCATATGCTAAAAACTGTGTAAGGCTCTAGAGATACTACTACAAAGAATGAAATAATCCTTGTTTGCAAGGGGCTTACAGTCTAGTGAAGGAGGCAACAAGGACATATAAACACATGTCAAATAAATATAAATAGGATAAATTCAAATAAACTCAAAGTAATTACATACAAGACAGTTTGGGAGACAGGCTACTACTAGTAGTTGGGGGGATCAGGAAAGGTTTCATGGAGGAGATAGTTCTTAAATTCTATCTTGGAGGAAGAAAGGGCTTCTCTGAGGTAGAGGTAAGGAGGGAGTGCATCCCAGGAATGGAGTATAATCACTATAAAGGCATGAAGATGGGAAATGTGGTATTACATGTGAGGAAGAGATAGAAGGTCAGTTTGACTGGGTAATAAGGTGGGTACTAATGTCTAGTGAGGCTGGAAAGAGAAGTTTGGGTTAGGTTGTAAGGTACTTTAAAAGCTAAATAGGGGAATTTATATTTATTCTAGATACAATAGTGGACCAGTAGAATTGATGGAGTAGAAGAGTATATGGTTAGATTCCCCCTTTAGAAGTAAGTCTGAATTGAAGGGTGGGAGGCATCCCCACAAGCCCCATCACAGCTGAGCAGCAGGAGCTCCTAGAAGTCCAGGGGGATGGAGCCAGCAAATGCTAACAACACAAACTCAGGTTTGCCTTAGCACCACCAAGGGAATCTGCAGACACCAGCGCTGCTGGCTGCCAGCTGCTGAGCCTCCCTGAGCTGTAGCCCAGGGGCACAGAGGTAGAAATCTGAAGTGGCCAGATCACCCCTCCCCCCAGGTTACTCTGTGAGCCTCAGGGAAACTCAGGGGAAACACTGAGAGTCCTGGCGTTGGCCTCAGTCTAGACACCCAGAGGCTATAGCACACAAAGTTAACAACCAAACCCCTACCTCCCAGCCTGAGAAGCATGGTACATCTGTACCCCAGAAGCAGATATCCACTCTAAAAATTTAGGACATAGGCAATCACAATGGGCAAGAAGGAATCTGTAAAATCAAGAACAATATGATCCTATTACAGTGAGCAAGAACAACCAAATTCAGATGATAACATGGACTCTATACTCACATCTGAGACCACAGAAGGAAATATGAATTGGTCTCAAGCCCAAAAAAGCATTCTTGGAGGAGATCAAGAAAGATTTTAAAAGCAAGATTAGAGAGGTAGAAGATAAATTTAAATCTACAGTGACCAAATTGGAAAAAAAATCTCACTAAAGAAAACAAATCCTTAAAAAGTAAAATTGGTGAATTGGGAGAGGAGATTCAAAATCTAACTGGAGAAAATACCTCCCTAAAAATGAAAACTGAACATATGGAAAAGGAGCTTCAAAAACTAATTGAGGAAAATAATTCATTAAAAATTAGAATCAGTCAAATTGAAGCTAAGGACTCTATGATGCATCAAAAGACAGTCAAACAAAACATAAAGATTGAAAAATTAGAAGAAAGTATAACATATCTCACTGGAAAAACAACTGACCTGGAGAACAGATCCAGGAGAGATAACCTAAGATTTATTGGTCTACCAACAAGCCATGATGAAAAAAGCAGCCTGGACAACATCCTCCAAGAGATTGTCAAAGAAAACTGTCCTGAGGTCATAGAATCAGAGGGTAAAATAGCTATCAAAAGAATTCACTGAACTCCTCCTGAAAGAGATCCCAAATTGAAAACTCCAAGAAATATAGTAGCCAAATTCTAGAACTACAGGGTTGAGGAGAAAATACTGAAAGCATCCAAAAAGAAACAATTCAAATATTGTGGAACTACAGTCAGAATTACACAGGACCTAGCAGCTTCTACATTAAAAGACTGGAGGGATTGGAATTTAATATTTTAAAAGGCAAAAAAGCTAGGAATGCAAACAAGGATTGACTACCTGGCAAAAGTGAGCATAATCTTTCAGGCAAGGAGATAGTCATTTAATGAAATAAGGGGACTTCCAGAATTTCCTGATGAAAAAGCCAGAGCTCAATGGAAAATTCAGTCTCCAATAACAAGACTCAAGAAAGTCATAAAAAGGTAAACAAGGAAACACATATACACACATTCACACATGTACACACACGCACATAATTTGGGATTCAATAAGAGCAAACTGTTTACATCCCTAGATGAGAAGTGGATACCTGTCAATATTGAAATTTATATAATTATCGCAACATTTAAAAGGGATATACATAGATAGAGAGTGTAGGTATAAATGAACTAAATCTGATGATAAAAAAATCTTATTAAGGGGTACAAAGGGATTGTAATGGGAGAAAAGGAAAGGATGAGGCAGAAAAAAGTAAACTATGCCACACAAAGAGGCATAAAAACATACTATAGTAGAGGGGAAGGAAGGAGGGAGATGAATATCATATGAACTTTATTCTCATTGGTTCTGGTTCAAAGAGGGATCAACATAATCAGTTAAGTTTAAGATTCTAATGTGAAAAGACACAAAAACTCATTATAATAGAGGGAAAGGATGGAAGGAGAAGAGTACTATATGAAATTTACTCTCATCGGTTTGGGTTCAAGGAGGGAATAACATACTCCATTAAGTATAAAATCCATCATGCCCTACAGGCAGTAGGAGGGGTAAGGGCGGGATAAAAAGGGGGGGGTGGTTAGAAAGGAGGGAAATAGCAGTAAGGGGAAAGGGTAGGTAAAGAGTGGGGGCACAGGGAGGGAATTCTGAGGGAAGCAGTGGTCAAAAGGAAAACTCTTAAGGAGGGGAAGGGAGAAGGAAGAAA
>CM053584.1:305092020-305146817 GCA_028627135.1 Pseudochirops cupreus | reverse complement strand
GGTGCAAAAATACCACACTCTGTACAAAAAAGAGCAAAATTGGGGAAGTACAGGTAGTAGAGACCCTGGCACACTGCAGGAAGAGTAACAGGGCTAGGCCTGGAAGGAGCATATGTAGGGTGTGGCTGCCAGAGGGAGAAAATTCTAAAAGGTAGCTTCTTACATTAACTAATTTTTCTTGATTACTGGTCCCTATGTTCCTAAATTCTTTAGTTTCTATGCTTCTAAAGGGCAGAAAGTATTGTCAGTGACCCCCCTGAATTTTAGCTCCCAGGGGTGAAGTTTGTCTCCACCTCAGTGATGGCTCTATATGTAACTCAAATCATATCATTAAATCACACTTATCCAGCCTAGTAAGTTTAATCATTAGTCTGGAATGGAAAAAGTCACAGCTGTTAATATGTTATTAATATCAGCACAATAAATGGTAAGTCTAAATATTCTAGAACTTTATTGTTATTAGGAATTTGGCAAAGATTTGTATGTCAGACAAAATTGTTCACTTGAGATTTTCTTATGTTATCCTTCTGCTGATAGTCTTTTTTAAATTTAAAATCCAGGAGTAGATTTTCATGTTCCCCCAATAATAAAAAGATCTATATTTTCACTTATTCTAAGTAAATATTACTGGTAGAGTGACACAATTGTGGTTGAACATCATAACCATAATTATTAGACCATTAGACCCTTGATGAACAAAAAAATCTCTGAAATCAATTAAATGATCTGCTTAAAAATAACTTTCTTCTTTCTTTAAAAGAAGGAGTTTCCCTATCTTACCTGGATTGGAAGGGCAGGGGCTCCTAGTGGGTCTGATCTCACTACTGATCTTCATGGAAGTTTTGTCTTTGTTTCTTTCCCCACCCTCCATTTCTCCTTAGGCAACCTGACAGTCTTCCCACCTCCAGGAGCTTACCATATTTGTACCACACAGTGGGGATATCCAATTGGCTTAACCTACTGTAGATCAGAACTCCCGACAACCTCAGTCTCCCTGGTAGCTAAGATTGCATGTTATGTACTGCTATGCCCAATGAAAAATAACTTGTTAGTTAATACTTCTGTGGCAGAATTTTTTTTCTTTTGTTCTTGTAGCTTTCTCCTGTTAGCAGTAAGTAGGAATTTGTCATCACTTTGCTCATTAAATGAATTGCTTTTGAAATCCTCTAAATGATATGAGGGGCCTATACAATTGACAATTTTGAAAACATTTCACATTTTAATTGATCAAAATTTGTTTTTACTTCATCTTTATTTTTGTATTTATCTTCCCCCCCCCCAACTTGCTCTACCCATAAAAACAACCCTTGTAACAAAGACTTGGTGGTAGAAGATTTGGGGGGGGGGGGGTTTCAGTGTGGAGCAGCTCAGAAAAACTAACCATATATCAACTATGACAGTTTCAATGTTCCATACCTGTAGCCCATCACTTTTGCATATACAAGAGAGGGGTGCATTTTAGGAGGGAGCACTTTCTCTTTTGCTCTCTGGGGCTCAATTTGGTCATTAAATTTACCCAGCTTTTGATTTCTCTTTTTTGTTCTTTACAATTATCACTGTGAAGCTGGTAAACAATCAGGAGATCAACGGCCAACTTGTTGGAGGGAGACTTTTACTTCCATATTCTCCTGAGGCTACTTACCGTGAAAAAAGTGGTGCTCCAAGTCTCTTTGGTGAGGATCAGAGGATTTAGTACTGGGAGGGATCTTAGGGACAATTTTACAGAGGAAGAAACAGGCCTAGAGAGGCGAATTCACTTGCTAGACGTCACACAGGGTAGTATATAGCAGAGCTGAGCCCAGGTCTTCTGATGCCAAATCCAGTTTTAGTCCCAGGTCTGCAACTCTAAAAAGCATAGGCCCTCACAAGAATTATCCTACCTTAATTTCTTTGAAGTCTCATTCACCTATCATTAAATCAACCTAAATTTTTAAAAAGAGTGAACATTAAAAAAATGCAATTCATGTAAAATAGAGGTTATTTTCTTTGCTTCTTCCTCGTTTCTTTTCCTTCATTTAACCTTTCCCTTTCCCACTTGTAGGAAGAACCTTGCATTTAAAATGGAGAAATGTGGCTAGGATAAAGTTACATACAATTAATTGGGCTAACAGTTGATTTATTGATGCAGGCCTTGAAGTAGGTTTCTGGTGGTAGACCACACAGCTCTTGTCCTATCCCGTTTAATGATTTAGATAAAGACACTAACCATGTTTATCAAATTTTCAAATAACACAAAAGCACAGATCATGAATATGGTAGCTGACAATCAAAATTCAAAATTATCTAGATAATTAGGAACCAATTCTGAAACCAATATTGGGGGTAAGTGTAAATTCCTGCATTTAGCCTTAAGAAATCAATTGTATAAATCTAGGGTTTTCCCTGTATGTGATCTGGCCTTAGTTTACATGAAAAAGATCTAGGGACTGTAGGTGGCCATAAGTATTGACTCTTGAGTCAGTACTTTACGAATCAGTCAGTAGCTGATAATAAGGTAACACAAATTTAAAGTGCATTAATAAAATTTTAGTGTTCGTGGAAAGCAGAGGTAATGTCCCCACCGTATTTTGTTGAAATCTGTGTCACACTTCAACAGAGACATACAGAGAAGTGTGTCCAGAGACAGACAGCTAATATGAATAATATTAGCTCCATGGGGGCAGCTAGGTGGCTCAGTAGATTCAGTGCCAGGTCTTGAGTCAGAAACACTTCTTGAGTGTAAATCTGACCTCAGACACTTACCTGCTGTGTGACCCTGGGCAAGTCAGTTAACCTTGTTTGCTTCAATTCACTCATCTGTAAAAATAAGCTGGAAAAGGAAATGGCAAACCACTCCAAATGGGGTAACAAACAGTCAGACAAGACTGAAAAATGACTCAATAATAACAGACTTCATGAAGGCAGGAACTGTGCATTGATCCTCTTTTTATTGCTTATAGTATTAAATATATATTTATATATATATATGTATGCATGTATAGTATGTATATGTATTAGGCAGTCATGAAATACTTGTTGAAAGAATGACTGAGGGGATTTAGAAGTTTTCCATGTCATATGAGGAACACCTGAAGGAAAGGAGGTTGTTCTTAGGGAAAACTAAGTCAAGGCATGATAGCTTTCTTCTAGTATTTAAAAGGCTGTCATGATCAAGAAGGTGGAATAGTTGGGATCAACATAAGCGAAAAGTCACTAATTCAAATCAGCTGAACAAGCATTCATGTAGAAGACACAAACACGGAAAATGACAATTTTTGACCTCAAGGAGCTGACACTCAACTCGGAGGAGAACAGTAAAAGTAAAATACAAAGTGTAGTGTGATGGAGACAAAGAAGGAAGATAGAGCTAGGACATTTTGAGGAAGGAGAAAAAGACATTAAAAAGAGGCAGTAAAAAGAGTATTGGATTTGGAATCAGAGGACATGGATTTGAATCCTGATTCTGCCATTCTGTGTCAACATGGGCAATACCTTTCGGCCAATTCTCCCTTGTCTATAAAATGAGAGGGTGGGACTAGATGAGCCTAACACACCTTTGTCAGCTCTAAAGATAGGATCCTTTGATTTATAGAAAGGATATATATGGGCAAGAGATTCCTTTGTGAAGCTGTATCACTAGAAGCACCAAGGCAGATATCAGATGCCAAAATGCCAAGGATACTGTAAGAATGTATTCCTCCATGAGTGGTAGCTTGTCCTAAGTGACTTTTTTTTCTAGGTAATTTTTCAGCTGTAAAGTGCCATGTGTTTTGTTGTTGTTGTTGTTGTTTTGTATCATTATTCTTACCCTCTGAAATATTCTTACCCGGTAAAACTATTTTCCAGCTCACTATTTCTCTAATTTTTTTCCTTGCTTTTGAAGATGTTCCTCCCACTTTATTCTTCATGGCTAATTTTTTTTCATTGTGTATCCAACAACAGCGCTTCCACAGCTTTTCTCTTTTCTCACCATGCATCCAACAACTCTCTCCTGACAAACTCAGCTGTACTATCATTCTGGCCCTTTCCCCTCTTTGCTCTTAATCCTATGCCTTGATTATGTTTTATTGTTTTACAATCACGTATCTTCTTATTTCCTGTTTTGTAGTCATATTTCTTCATTTCAGGCTTCTTTATGGTTGCTCCTCTCATGTTCCCAAATCATCAAGGCTCATGTGTCCCATGAATGTATGTCATGAACATGTCACAAGGCAACCCTGTTCTGTCTCAAAACTCTTTATGAATTCTTTTGGCAGCCAAACTGCCCTTTCATTATAGGTTACATACATAACTACATCTCTTGGCCCCCTTGTCTTTGAACAGTTTTTCCCCTCATGCACCCTCAGTTGTACAAATACAGGGCTTTTTCTGTATGTGATTTGGCACTCTTTCCTCCTTTCTGCCTCTCAAAATCCCTAATTTCCTTCAAGGTTCAGCAGAAGCATTGTCTTCTACAAGAAAAGTTTCCTGAGCTCCTCAGCTGCCAGTGTCTTCCTTCCAAAATCATCTTGTATCTATTTTGTGTATTACGCCCCCCCCCCCCCCATCTCATTCAGTGGAAGGGATTATTTCACTTCTTTCTTTGTACTCCTAGCGCCAAGAATGGTATCTGACATGTAGTAGGCACATAATAAGTGCTTGTTGATTGATTACTAAGAATTTTAAAATTATTTCCTCTTGTCCAAGAGTTTCCCAAGTGCCATTGCAGAGAACATGACTATTTAGTCCACATTTTTTTTTTTTGCCTCTGGAGTAACCCAAGGCACCAGACTTCAATGCTACAAATGAAGGGTAAAGAACTGATAGGAAACCTATGCTCAAGGAGAGAAAACATCACTCAATATTAAGGTCCTCAATAGTCAGGCCACAGAAAATTTGAAGTGGTTATAATTGCTGTGAGGACATGAGTGATAAGTTACTAGGAAATTAGAGAATAAAAGCCCAGAAGCTCTGCGCTAGCCCTGAGTATATTGTTTTTTCCTGGGATCTGGGAGTTTTTCAGGGACTTGGAAAAAAGAGGAGAAATGGGGAAATAAAAGACACAGCAGTAATGCTCTATAATTAGTGTGAATAATGAATTCATGTAGTGGTCACATGTATTTGAATTTGCAGTATTCTAAATTATAATTGTGTAAAATACATAATTTGTTCCAGACTAATGGAAACATGCAGTTCAAATACGAATAATGTGAGCATGTCATAGGATTCATTATTTGCACTAATTACAGTCATTTTAAGTTCTGAAAGAAGTACATTGATTTGGGAAAGAGCTATCCATCCTTTTGGCCACTAAACTCTTCTTCATACTAAGTATCACTTACCTGATCTGTCTGACATTATTCTAAACACTCACTACACAAGGGTCCTCTGCCTACAGGAGATTTTAAAAAGATACTTATGGCACATCAAGACCAGATCTCAACATACATAGTCTCTATTGTATACCATGAATGGACAGGAATAATTTCCTGAACTGTCTTATTGGCATTATTTTTACAGTTACGATAAAAGAAAATTGTATTTATAATAAATAGAAAATATTTATTGTACAGCATTATCAAGATCTTTTGACAAAAGGCAATATCAATCAAGCCAAAAGAAAATACTTTTACAAGAAGCTTAACAACTTGTACAAACACATACACTAAAGTGAGTAATTCCTGCCCTTTGGGTATGCTGTATGTATGCGTACTTTTCCAATTTTAAGCAATTATGTTCTAAGAGCTAATAATATATTTCAAGAAAACTCATACTTGTAATATTAATATTATTAAGTAGTCATAATAAAGTTAGTGCTTAAAGTGTTCAAATTTCCTAAATCAGAGACCCACAACAAACTGGAATTATAGGAAGCTGTTTTCCTCATCTAGTCCAACTTTGTAAAGACAAATTGGAAAGCACAAGTCCTGTAATACTAAGGACATATGCCAGTGGCATTACAACAAAAATATGTTTGACTAATAATAGATACTGTACCATCACTTGCTAGTTTGCCAATTTGTGGAAATCAAGACAGATGTTATGATTTTTCCCTTTTTACTCTGCTTCAATTAGCTGAAAATCTGAGATTTAAAGCTTCACTTTCAGTAGCAAGGTGCTGAATTTTCACCAAAATGCTTAAAAATAATTTTAGTTAAGGAAAGTCTATTCAAATTTTACATAACAAACTGGATGAAATTGGCAGTGATTAATGCCAAAACAGATAAGGAAAGTCAGCATAAGCACTAAATGGTGAATTAGTGGATGCTGGCCAAATATCTTAACATTCTGGATACTTTTTATAGGGTCCTGGATTGGAATTTGACTGGAAGATATTCTGTTAAAAACGAAACTGGGGATCAGTAATAAAGCAAAGATGAGGAATATACATTCCAAGAACAAGGGAAGAAATCAGACTCAATATGTATGTGTTTGGTCCTACTAGAATGAAATGAACTTTCTAAGTCATTTTTACTTCAGAATATCTGTATTACTGAGGCAAACAACTGGAATGGCAATGCATATGAACCAGTTACAACTCTTCTCCCAAAATAGAGAACGTAAAGGTGAAGAAAAATGCTTAAAAGAAAGACTAGAAAAAAGGTCCCAAACAAAATAAAAATACTGATAATGGCTGAGAAATGCTGAATAGTCTTAGCTGTTTTTGTCCACTTTAAGCACTAAAATCATAGAAATTTTAAATATTGAAGCAACAAGAAATATTCTAAATACTGTATTTTTCAATCTTAAGTTTTAATACTGGTGTGTGCAAGCAGTATAAAATGCACCTTTTTGTTGTTACCCATACTTTTTTTTGCAAACATTTAATATGACAAATCCTTGAAGCACTTAAATTATTAATAATCTACCCACATCATAAAACATCTGCAAGACAAATTCCAGTTTAGCAGGGTAACAACTGTCTTAGCTGCATATGAAAAATGTTTGAGAGCACAGCATACAAACCTTCAAAGAGCTACTTACTGTATATACTTATAACAATGCTATATAGAAAACATGATTTGAACATAAAAATATCAATACTACATCTGCAGGACAATCTTTCAGTGGCAGCTGACATTACATTTCACACATAGAGGCACAGGCGCACACAGACACGGGACACATTTGTTCACTTCCTTTTACAATAACTTTGGCGACGACAGGAAATAATTGCTTTTCAGCTAAACTAGTAGTCATCTTTGCTAAGAGTACACAACTATCTTCAAAGATGAAGCTACTATCCTAGTAACACAGAAGAACAATGAAGCCACATAGTAAATATACTTGTATTACAGAAGGTCAATTGGTAAATATTATTTGCTACAGTAAATGTAGGGTAACAGTTTAGCCACAGGGTTTGTTCTTGTCAACAAAAGGGCAGCTCAAAGCCCTTGGCACGATGCAAGTTCGACACACAACAAAGGCCCCCAACTCTATTTGGTCTCTGGTTCTGACCCTTTTTCAAAATCAGCAAAAAAGCAACCAAACCAAATTAAAAAGACAAACTGAGAAGCTGAGTGTGCTGAAAGAAACACTTTGTGGTGACCTCCCCCTCACTTCCCCCCCCTTCCCCAGTCTGTTTAGCCAAACAAAGATCACCCAACAGCAGCTTGGGGGGCACAGAACTTTCTCCGGGTGGCACAACAAGGTTGACTAGGGCTCTGGTGGAAAACACTAGGAATTAGGCCCTTCGTTCTAGTTCAAACTCTGACGTTGCCTTTCGAGTTCCAGTGTCCCATCAGAGACCCCTATAGTTTGTGCACAGGTGGGGCCTCACGTGGGTGAGAAGAAGGGTAGAGCGGATGGGAGAAGCAGTCATACTATCAGTTCCCGGGGCAGCGTCACGCCAGTTCTGTCTTCAGCCAATGAGCGTCTTGGCCTCCCCAAATTCCTCTGCCCCGCCCTCCCTTCCCCATCTCCCCTCCCCCCCCCCCAGATTTGCTAATGATTCGATCGATGACTTCGCTTTTTACGGCGGTCTGAAAGCTTGTTGATGATCCTGTGCAAGAGAAATTTTAAAAAACAAAACAAAACGAAACAAACCAAAAACAGTAACATTCTGTCGTCCTAACTGATGTATAGCATTTGGGCTTGTGCTTTGTCAGAATCCCCTTCCTGCAGCTAGAGCACACTTTTGAATAATTCAAGCATCAAAGCTCTCTGGTGAATAGAACACTGGGTAGGAGACAGAACCCAACCACCCACCCCTCCCCCCACCGCCTTTCCCCCCCCCGCCCGCCCCCTCCCCCCAATTCCCTTCCCTTTCTTCCCTCCCTCCCCCGTACTTGGGACAGCAACGGATTTGTCCTCCCTCCCGGATTGCTTCTCCCAGCCTCTTCAGCTCCCCTGGCTCCTGTGACTGATCCCTAGCTCTCTCCCGTTACAGGGTGGATGAGCTTTGTTTATAGTCCCTCAGGATGACCGAGGCGTAGGTGACGTTTGGAGGGGTGCAGAGCACAGATTCGGACACTGGCGAGCTGGGCACCGAGCTGCCCGAGGCCACCGAGTCTCGGAAGGGCGACGGAGGCGTCAGCGCAGGGGAGGCGTCAGGGGTCAGTTTGCTTGTGGCTCGGAGCCCCCGTTCCTCCTGCTCTTCCTCATCCTCCTCGTCCTCCAGCTCATCTTCCTCCGTGTCACCCCTCTGCTCGTATATGTACTCCTGGAGGAGCTGGAATCGCTCACTGTCTCCTTCGTCTGCCGGGGGCGAGATGGGCTCGTCGCTGAAGCTGCTCAGCTGCAGAGGCAGCGCTTGCTGCTGCGGCAACGGCAGAGGTGGAGGCTGGGGAGCCGGGAGCTGGTAGATGGGCCTGCCTCCATTGCCCGGGCCCCCAGGGCCCGCCAGCACCGCAGTGAAGTTAAAATCCGGGATGCTGGCCACGCCCTGCAGCTGGTCCAGAAGCAGGAGCTCCTGAGGCTGGGGCTGGGGCTGGGGTTCTGGCAGGGGGGGCGGCTGCTGCAGCGGGGCTGGCAGGCCTCGGGAAGCTGCCGGCTCGGACCGGAACAAGGGGGGCTCGTCCACCACCACGTGGGCTGGGAGGGGAGGAGTGGCAGGGGTCACCCGCCGATGCACCAGCCTTGAAGGGCTGCAGGCTGGACTAAAGCGCACGGGTGGCTCGATCTCCTCCTCCTCCACCACGTTGTACAGGGTCTTGGTGCTGATATCTGAAAAAGTCAGGCTCTTGCCAGAGCCTTGGTAACTTTTAGTGAGGGGCTTGATCACCGCTGTCTGGTTGCAGGCTGTCTCGTTGCTCTTCACGTGTACAGACAGACGGTGCCACATGTGCTGTCCCTTGGGCACCTCTCTTCCACCTGGTTCAGACCATGACACAGACTTGCCATTAGAACTATGAATAAAATAAAGATGGATTTATTTGCATAGACATCATGCATATAGACCGCATAGCCATATAAAATAGACGTAATCCCTGCATGCCCAACCCATTATTGGATTTATCCATATCTCTCCCCACCCCCACACAGACTATGCCCAACCCCTTTTCCTTATTACTTAACATTTACTATAGTTTATGACTAACCATCCTGTTTTTACCTACCCTCCACACCCTCCCCGTTAAAGCAGCAGACAAGCTGAAAAAATGATGATAGAACAGCTGTTTTTGTAAACTTTTATAAAAGAGATTAAAAAAACCAAACCTATGACATAGGCATAATTGGCACTTAACTGCAGTTTCTGTGAAAGACTGCAAAAAATATGGAAGGAAATTTTAGAAAATAACCCAAACCTTAGCCCATGGCCTTTAACAAATGGGCAGCAGAAGGAAAGCATTAATCATAACTGATAATCCTTCTCTTCTCATCACCAAGACAAATTAAGGCCCAGATATTAAAATCTATAACCTGTCCTCATAAAATTAGAAAACTATTCACTGAGTTATCCCTTCTGATTTTCAAATGTCTAAATGGTTGACATTTCACAAGGTAGTTTGGCAGGACAGGGCACCTGTACAGAAGGGGGAAAGGACATTTGATAGAAAACAATTGCAATTTTGTTCCTTTAGAAATATCAATGGTATTAAACCCCACACAGTTTGAGTTATTCCTTGATGTGGGAGCACCATCACTAAAATCAGTGAATATTTTTTAGGCATGAAAAGGTCCTAATTTAACCCAGCTGATAGGAGTTTGGGGTGTTATATGTGTCTGGGCAAGAGGAAGCCAGGCCAAAAATATTGACAAGTCTCAATCAGACACAGAATTGAGACATTATCAATGAAATCTTTTGGTCTCTCTCCTTCCTGAAAGAAGAACCTCAGAGGCACTCATAACAACAATGCCACATTTGTCCCTGTTATCATGGGAAGTTTTTGAAGAACTTCTTTCCCTTTTAGGAGGGGAAAAAAAAACTGATTTATTATGTGTATGAAAAGTCTATCATTTCTACTGTGATCCCACTGGGAAGACTCTGGGTCCTTGATGTGGTTCTGTGTGTATTTATGTGTATCTAATAGATAGCACCTAATAAAATTTCTTCTATTATTAATATCAACAATGTTAATTCTATTTTTTTTTTTTGGTCCTACTTTAAGAAGTTAAGAAAACTCTTACAGGCAAACTTAACACAACCCAACTGGGAGTGGCAAGTATAACATGTGACTTTTCTATCTCTACTATAATATACATAATATAATATATAATGTGGATATACATCCTCAGACTTAGAAATGGCATCATTTTCTTTGACCATTTTTGCCATCTCTGAAAGATATCAACACATTGTTTTGCATCTGTACGCTTGCAAAATCTTAGCTCTATGTCCCAATCCATTTCACCCTTGAGTTAATTTGGGGCTTGATCCTAAAGTTAGCTAGTGTTGTTAATAGATTTTCCTCCATATGTATGCTTAATTTTTTAGGAGTGTGCCTCCCCCACACTCCATCGTATCCATGAAACCACTCAAGAAGGCAATACAATGCAAACATGTTTATAAGGAATGTGTGTGTAAAGTATTTTTCCTTAGATGGGGGTATGAGATAGACTATGTGTCATGGCATGAAATCTTCTATTTAGGGAAAAAGTAGGGAACTTTTAATTATTCTCAAACATGGCTTATCTAAGCATAAGGAGAAATACCTCCAGAAACATATCCGTGTCATATTTATGATGAAGGTAATGTTTTGACATTTTAGATCCCAAATTCCTGAAAATAGAAGTAAGCCAAATGTGTGTAGATTAAAGCAGGAGCTCTCATACGCTCGAAGGAAAACAGCAACTGCAAGCATTTCCTAAACAATACTTAACAGAAAGAATTTTGTTATTATTGTTTGGATAATAAGTATTGTACTGACCTCAAATTGGACATACTCCCTCCCCTAGACCCTGCTCCCTGGAAATATGACTTATGTGAAACCCAAATGCCATCTGTAATTTGTTATTTTCCCATGTGTACATATATGCATTTAAGTATATATGTACACATATGTATATTTGACATATTTAATAAGTTTTTTTTCCCTTTTCACAGAGATCTGATTTTGAGTACAGCCTGTATTAGTATTATATTATATATACTGATATCATATATCAGTATTATAATTCTGTATAATTTATTTGCTTCTCTGTGCTGCATTATAATTACAGAGTTCTCTGTAGCATAACAAATTGCTTTTCAGGATGATGAGGAAAATATAATTTCTGAACCAATATATCAAGGACCTGTCATTTTATCAGTATGAGGACTACCTCGACCTAGACATTACAAACTGTCTATAGTTTTAGAGAACTGCCTGAAGCTCCAAGAGGTTGAAGTATTTACTAAATCACTCAACTAGTCAGTATCAGGGGTTGGAATTAAATCCTGGCCTTCTTGACTATAAACACAGCACTATTTGATAATATTCAGTCTCTTTGTCAAAATTAATAATATTCCTTGGATCATGTAAAAATTCTTTCATCTGAGACTAAGTGTTTGTAAGTGCAAAATTATTGAATTCTTTAAAATCCCCCTGCTAGGTAATTAAGATGTTGCTGTCTCTTTTATTGTGGGAGGAATGAAGGAACAGGAAAGTGATGTCACTGGTCCAATGAGAAAGCTGGAAAAGGAAATGCAACCCACAAGACTCTAGTAATCTGATTGGACAAATCATGCTTACCTTTTACTTCAGCATCTCTATTTCTCCATTCCCTATTGTTCTTCTTAAAATAGTCTTTCTTTCTTCCTGACACCCAACATTTCACTGAGAGAGATTAGGAAAACCTTCTATTTGGCTTCATTCTTGCCCACTACTCATCTCACTCCACTATCCAACTGAACTAAATGTTCATGCTTTTAAATTTTAATGAGAAATATTTCCACATGTCCACATGGTTTCTCTTTCCCTTTTCTCCTTATTAAGATAAAACAAAATATTAAACACAAATGACATGTTATGTCTTCATTAAAGGAGCAGGGTGTAGGAGAGTGAGGATTTTCCCAGGAAGCACAGATCCGTTGAATGCCACAATTTGCAATCATCTCACCGTGCCTTCTAGCCAAACATCTCATGGGGCCCTATGTACACTGGCAAATGTCTTTATTCTCTTGCCAGTAACAGTAAGGTAACCCCACTCATTCCACCCACTCTGTAAAATGGATTGTTTTCCTCACTGTCAAGGGGTTTGTATGTGGGTCTCTTTATATCACATGCTGCGTTAGTCTCCATCTGCTTAGAGTATTATTAATCATCTGGCAGGCAGAGAAAATCACAAGTTAGTTTTGCTTTTATGCAGTACAATTTCTGTCTCAATGATAAGAGATTATCACAGTGGTTCTCAATGCCAGGCCCTTGTTTGCCCCTCTGGATTTACTGTAAATGCACTGTATAATTAGAGGAAGATTTAAAATCCTAGGGGTATTTCTGGAGGCTTAGTAAATTAAACTAAACTCATTTTAGAACAAAAGAAATTGCATTCCATCCACTTGGGGCAAAAAAAGGAGTGGGGCATCATCCCATATAAATTACAGTGTGTAGTATAGCTTTAGACCTCCTAGATAGAGTAGGGAGGAATTGTATGTATGCGGAAGACAGGGAGGAGGGATTAAATGAATTCAGAATGATTCCTCAAAAGTTTATTGTCCTTTTGAAATACAAAGCCTACTATTTCATTCTAATAGCTTGCTTTGGCTTTTCATGAACTCCTGACTTCATCTCTATCCAATCAGACTGAGTTTAGTGGTCTGAATGACAACAATTTGGCTTAGGAAATTGTTTTTACTTTCTACAGAGAAGCTCATCCCTGTCTTCCCGACCTCATCATACTTGAGCCCTTGGAATCACACCTATCAGACATGGTGGAATGGTTATACATGAAGGTGTGGAATTGTGATTTTTATAATAACTGATATGTTATGTATAATGATTATACTGATAGATTAGATTTTTCAGAATTGCCTTTTCTAGCTTGTGAGTCAGAAGCTCATAATGCAACTTGAACTGATCAATCAAAATTTTGACAACTCCCACAATCACTGACATCCTTGTGCCTGTGTACCTGAAGTGAAGCCAATCAAAGACTGTAGAACCTGTTCCCGTCACAGAACTCCGGTCCTGTGACCCACCAAGTAATTACCCCCCAAAGACTTGAACAATGCTGTTCCCACAGGACTCCAAGACATCTGTACCTTAGTATTGTGGGAATTGTGGATTGGTCATGGGAAACCACTCTAACCCTGGAAATGTTTGCTTATAATCCACCTTCCTCCCTCCCTTCCCACTTGTGATTTATATATATAATCTCTTTTCACTTCAGCAAGGTAGAATTCTGATCAGGAGAATTTCCGATTTGCAAATCTGTTCCTCATTAATGAAACTAATTTATTAAAACGGCTCCCTGATTACAGGCACGGTGTTTGGCCTGCTGTTTCATCATTTTCAGTTTGGAGACTGGCTCAGTAAAATCCTGTTCACAAAGGGAATCAATTCAGCCATAATCTTTCTCCTGAGCTCCAGGCCCACATCACTTAACTTCTTGTTAGATGTTTTGAACTGTCCTTTACTCTGACTGACTGACTGTCTTTCAGTCATCTCAAACTCAACATGTCAAAAATAGAACTTATTATTTTTACCCCAAGGTCCATTCCTCTAATGAGCCTCCTTATCACCATCAAGGATACTACTATTTTTCCAGTCACCCGTGTTTTCAAATGTCGTGTCACCCTTGACTCCTCATTCTTACCCCACTTAAGCAATCAGTTTCCAAAGCTTGTCATTTCTGTCTCTATGGCATTTCTCCAATATGCCCTTTTCCTCTACCTACAACATTACTGCAATAGTTCAGACCCTTATCACCTTTCCCCTGGACTATTGTAATGGTGTCCTGCTTCCTCTAGGTTCACTTTATTCTAATCTATTCTCCATAAGCCACCAAAACAATTTTCCTGAAGTACAGATCTCATCATATCACATACCCCCTCCCTTGACCCAAAAAATTCCGCTGGTTCTCTATTACTTTTAGGATCAACTATAAAGTACTCTGCTTGGCATTAAAAACTCTTCACAACTTGGCAATCTTTCCAGCCTTTTTACACATTATTCCTATGTTCCAGTCATACTAGCGTTCTTTCTTTTGCTAAAACAATCCATCTCCTACACAAGATACCCCATCTCTGTCCTCTAAGGCTGGAACACTCTTCTTCTTCACCTCTATACCTTCTTCATCTCTAATTTCTTTCAAGATTCACCTTGTGACAGGTTTTACATGAGGTCTTTGCTGATTCCCCTAGCAGGTACTGTCTTCCTGTTCAAGTTAACCTTGTATGTGCTTTGTGTTTGTTTTGTACATATCTGTGCATAATTTGTACATATTATCTCACCAGATAGAATAACAGATCCAGGAAACCAGGTACCAAATCAATTTTGTCTTTGCATTCCTAGCACTGAGCACAGCTAAGGCTGGGCACATAGTAGGTACTTAAAATGCTTATTGATGAATTGATCTTGGATTTGGATCAACCCTTTAGTAACATTTGCATTATATGTCTTTATGTGGCTCAATAAAGATACTGAGAGTGATGATTCCTAGGTAAGTATCTGTCAGGTCTGAGAGGACCAGAAGTAGGAGATGATTTGAGGTGCTAGTGTGAGGATCTACTGAAATCCTGGGGCCAGAGTTTCTAGATGCAACAGATCTATTGATCTTAATATGACTTGCTATTCTTTTAATTGGATATTCTCATCCCGCCCCCCCCCCCCAACCGAAAATCCAAAATTCACAGCACTTCAGAGAATGTATGGAAGTGGGTGGTGTAAACGGATCAGCCCATCTCTGGCACTTAGAGTGATCTTGTCTGTTTTATTTGTTTCAGTAAGTGCTAGTTACATCTGCAGAGTACATCTCCTCAAGAGAGGTCTAAAATGGGAATAAGAGTGGGTGGGTGTTTCAAAGAAGGAGGGAAGATCCTGCCCAAGCTATATGAGGGAAACATACAGCACCTGTCTCAGCTATGCCTCACTCAAGTCATTGCTATCAGATATAAATGATCTCTCCACAACCAGAAGGATAGTTGCCTACAGATGGCAAGACCTTCCTATAAGGTCTTACTCCTTCTACCTTGAGGCTGCTTTTTCAAGTTTTCTCTGAAAGTGAAAAAAAAAAAAGAAATTTCATCAGATCACTTTCTCTGCAAGTGAAAAAAAAGAAACTTCATCAAAGCACCAAGTTAAGAAAAATAAACAGCCTTGGGGCTGGAAGTGAGTTTCCAGCTTGCTGCTTGGACTTCTGAGCCATCTGTTCCTAAGGGGCTTGAGGATTCAGGTTCCAGGAACTATTTAATTGTTTTTCCACTGTGGTTATGCTGAGTTTGGGAGACCCCGGGAAAGAGTGGTTTGGAGGATGCTATAAGCAGCTGGGCTCAGGGCACTGTTTGAGAACTTTTTCTCAGAGAATCACAGGCAGCAGGAATTGGTGAAAACTATTGGAACTATGCTCTTATTTCTCTAGTCTAAACCACATTGACCTTCGATATATTGAAGTCACATTAACTCAATTTGTTCTTCATGAAATTTCAACTGTGTGTGTGTGTGTGTGTGTGTGTGTGTGTGTGTGTGTGTGTGTGTGTAGTCATGGTAACAACACTAAAAATCTCTAACCTTTTCTGACCTAGCTCTAGAATGTATCATATAGTAAGTACATCTTGATGTTGAGTTATTGAAGGCATATACTTTCTGACTATTTGAACGTTGGCATTTTCTGGATGAAGCCAGGTCTTGAAAAATGCTGATCCCATGCTTTCACCCCTTATTTAAAATAAATGAAAGGTAGCACAATTTGCACATGTCCCATTATTCTACCCTAATGATATCTGCAGCCAATTCTAAGCACATGTATACAAAGAGCAAATATGTCATCCTCATTTAGTTTATTTAGGTCACATCTTATATCAAAAGGACATAGCTAATGAGACACATAAAAGGAAAGTAGGAACAGTGGAGTTCTTAACATCCCACATGCTGTATGTACCTGGTTGGTTTCACTGCAGAACACATACTCATTCTGAATGGATCATGGATAAAAGAGCAATATACAAACATCATTCTTTCACCAAGGAACCTAAATTAGATAATGGTCACTGGTTGTTGAGCAAATGAAAGGAAGGGTCCATAAATCTTGCTCAGGTATAGTACCTATTATTGACAGAATGTGGTTCCAATTAGAAAGGAAATACAACTTTCTAAAGTCATTTCATACTAAAAAGGGGAATTCTTTTGGGGGATGGACATTCCCTAGTGTAGCAAGTAAGCAAATGGCAAACATTCATTAATGGCTTACTATGTACCCAGCCCTTCATAAGGGAAACTTAAGCAGTTTTTGCTTTTAACTCAACTTACCTATTTGGGAATGCTGAAAATTCATGTAGAACATTTTGTTTGGAGATTTTATCGGATCCTGACAAAACAATCATTCCAGTCCCACCTTAATTTTCCCAAAAAAGTCATTTTCAGGGAATGTGGTTAAATCTAGTTTATAAAAGTTAGGGTTCCGAATGTTTTTTTCTTTTAAAAATTTTTTTTAATCTTGGAAAGGATTATTTTCATTCATTGTTACTTGACCTATAATCATAATATCAAGTTATTCTGAGTTGTTCCTTGTATCCTATTTGGAAACTTTGCCCAATAACTCTGTGCAGTTAAGCCATTCTGCTGCTGTTATGCCTGGGTATCTGGTTAGGCTTGGGACAGAAATAAACAGCAGGTTTATTTCTCGTTATTGATTCACTTTTTCTTTCTGGGTTACATACATACTATTACAGCACAAGATCATAGAAAGAACATACTGTTTTCTTCTTGTAGGAAGAGCCAGGGCTAAAGAAGAGTTGATCAACCAATAACGCATTTGTTATTGCTTAGTTATTTTCAGTTGTGTTGGATTCTTTGTGACCCTATTTGGACTTTTTTTTCCTTCCTTCCTTCCTTCCTTCCTTCCTTCCTTTCTTTTTAGGATGCAATTGGAGTTAAGTGACTTGCTCAGGGTCATACACCTAGTAAATGTCTGATGCTGGATTTGAACTTAGATCTTCCTGATTTCAGAGTTGTTGTTCTATCCTTTGTGCCACCTAGCTGCCTGCCTCCAATTAGGGTTTTTTTGGCAAAGATACTGGAGTAGTTTTCCATTTCCTTCTCCATTTTCTATTGTAGTTGAGGAAACTGAGGCAAACAGGATTAAGTGAGGGTCACACAGCTAATAAGTGTCTGAGGCCGGGTTTGAATTCAAGAAGATGAATCTTCCTGATTGCAGGCCTGGTACTCTATCCATTGTATTACTTAGCTACCCAATAATAGATAGGATTACATTAACTAGTCTTTTCCTAAGGTACCAGAACACTAGCTTAGTAAGGTTTTAGTGTAACATGGAATGAAAACATTTCACAATGAATCTAATTGCTAATATGTTCCTTGAAATCTAGTGATCTGAAATGATCTTGAACAATTAACTGTATGTCTTTGCTACTCCATTGATCTACTATTCTTTCCACTAAGGATTCTCCATTGTGGAAACCTTTTTCTTTTTCACTTGGGCTTTGAGACTTATATTTTAAAATAATTAAAGAGCCTATAATTTCATCTTACATTCTTGCATGTATTCATGTAGGAGATAGGGTAGGACAGGGAGTCTTAACCCTCTGTAGTTTGCTCTTGGGGATTTTTATTTTGTTTGTCAGTCTTTGGCAGTCTGGTGAAGCCTATGGACCCATTCTTGGAATAATATTTTTAAACACCTAAAATAAAATACATAGGATTACAGAGGAAAGCATTATATTGAAATACAGTTATAAACTTTTTTTAATGTTCATAGATCATGGGTTAAGAACCTCTGCTCAACTTGTCTTGTCAAGACAGGCATACTTTTGCATTCTCATCAATTCTTTTGACAGGAAGTCAGCAGTTATTCCATTAGGATCAACTCACTGTGTTCTGGGTCAAAATTACCATATGGCACACAGAGCAGCTCAGTATCTTTTGAGTGGAGCTACTAACAATGTACTTCGTAGACTAGTATGGTTGGGTTATCAGATATGCTCTGATTGTCCTATGAGCTACCTCTTTTCTCTCTCTCTAAGAACTAAGTACAACTGAGTTTTGAACCTAACATTGTTTCTCTATGAACTTCTTCAGAGAATCTCAGGAGGGCAGAACACAGATTTCCCAATGTGCTCCACTGAACAAAGAGTGGGAGAAGTATTGTGGCCCCACTCACCAGCATCCATAGCAAAGTTCAATAACAAACAACATTTGAACAACATGGGGTTCTCCATGCTTGCAAGACTGTTTAAGCCACAGGAAACTAGTCAGTGGGCTGTCTCCTGCTGCAGGAATGTGTACCTTTGACTCTCCCAAGGGTTTGAAGGGCTGTAAAGGAACAGCTGAAAATGATCACAGACACTGTGTACAATGAATTGAACATTTTCCATGTTCTTTTGTTGACTTAAAGGGACACTGTCAAGATTTGGAGGTCAAATATCAGACCAAACATGCAACTTTTTTTTTATCAGAGAAGGAAAATCTGATAAAAATGCTTTAAACATTGCAAATGATATAGTTTCTATTTTTTTTTTAAAAAGGAACTCTGGTTGCCACTTTTTGTGAGACCCACAAAATGTGTATTCTATCATTCCATTAAATGAGGAGGGGCACAAACAGCAGTTCATGCTGGTACTGATGGCCATGGGCTAAAACTATGGAGCTAGTCCATAAGCTTAGGTTATGGCTATCCTTGAACTGCAGCCAGTATAATTTCAAACCCTTGGCACAACAGACAAAAAGACAAAAAAAAGAGGAGGAAAGGAAAGGAGAAGTGAAGAGAAGAAAAGGAAAGAATAAAAGAAAAGGAAAGAAGGAACTGTTTGCCAAGTAAGAAACTGTCAAAATTGATGCTGGTGAAAAAATTTGCCTTTGAGCTTGTAATCAGGATCTTACAAATGAAGCTCCAGAAGAAGAAAAAAAATGTTGCATCAGAAGGAAAAAAAAAAGCAAGAAAAAGAAAGCAAATGACTTGACAGTATCCCTTTAAGAACTTATGGACAATCAAGAATTGATTGCTGCACAGAAACAAATTCTTCCTCCTTGATGGCATGCACCACATCTGTCTCAATGTTAGAAATGGAACAACCCAGGAGAGAGAAAGCAAGGGGTCAACCACTATGTGTCATGCACCTTTTCTTACACATTCACTGCAGTGTGGGACTTTTCAAAGCTGCACATGTGCCGACGGACACTGGTTGGTGGGCGAGAATTCTGGCTGCCTCTTCCTGAGGATTGAAAAGAAAAAGACACCCAGTGAGTGGTTATACACATGTTACAGACATGGCGACTATACCACTCAGGAGGGTGCGTGGCCCTGACCTAATACTGGCTTGACTCCTGTGACTCTTCTTCTTCCTCTTTTCTGTTTGATTCTGAATCTTGAAATTCCTACATGGACTTGGCCATTTCTAGTGCCAATTTGAGCTTGAGGTGGGGTAGAGGGAGTATTGCCCAAGTTTACTTTCCCAAGGCAACATATGTTTTCAAAAGTGCCTTATATGAGGCCCATTCTGCTTTCCATGTTGTGAAATCTTTTCTCTCTAAATTGCAGGTGGCTTTGCTCCCAATCTAGAGGGGACCTCTTCCCCCACACATTCCTTTGTGCTTGGTGGTACTGCAAAGGAGGCATTAACCCCAGATCACACAAATCCCAGACCCCTCCTTCTGAAAGGGTATTGACAATATAATAGGCTTACATTCTCTTCTGCAGCCCCTGTTTCATACTGGGATTTCTAATCGCACTGTTCATTCATTTTCTCCATGTTTGAATCTCTAAAGAATCAGTACTACCACCTAATAGGATGCCATAGTTGCCTTTCTGGCCCTTGAAGATGGAATTATGTTAATGGTGGAGAGACAGAGCACTCCCTGGGCACTTTTGGCTCCAATGTGAAAGCTGGTGTTGCTTAGGAGGTGACTACTGCAGTTAGTCCACAGCTGTTTCTGCACCTCACGGTGATAGAGAAAACAAGGAAAAGCCTACTCCTATCTTCTCTTAGCACTGACAACAAGCCAAAGACTTTTATTTTGATTTTCGCTTTTCCTTTTAGTTATTTTGATTTCAATAATCTATAAAAAGAAAGCTTCATACTACTAAACTAATCAAAGCAACCAATTTCACAGATTCCAGTCATAAGTTTCAATTATTCTTCCAAAATAAGACTAAAATTCCTCTCCTCATCCCTATCCCAGGTCATCATGGTTACTCACAATGAATAAGGTCAATGTTCTTGCCAGATCTCTATTCAATAAATGTGAAAGAAAATGGATTACCTACAATTCTTTTGTTTTTATATGGGTCTATGTGCATACATAAAAATCTGAATTCCTCCTTTAGGAATAAAGTGTTGTGATACCTTGAAATAAACCCTATGTTATTATTGTAGGAATCCATTTCTTTAAATGATTTTTGAAATGACCATTCATACTTGCTATAAAATTTGCCACAGAAATATCCCTTAGCGTTCAACAGGTCCATCTCGAAACCACAAGTGCACAAAGATAATTGAAACCTTGATCCACAATGGGAATACAAATGAGGTTTTCAATTTAAGATAACTTCTCAAATGAATGTGAACATTAATTACTACATACTTTATCGAAGAGTGAAGGGAGAAAATTTATTGAACTTGTCTTTTTTTCAAGCTTAAAAAACACATATTTTCCAGTATCCCCCCCCGAAAAAAAACCCCAGAAGATAGTTTTGAACATTTTGAAAGTCTCTAAAATTATCTTATGCACCAAGAAGTTAAGAAAAAAAAATGTTATTTTATGGGACTCATGATGGTTAACTTTGCAATATAAGGCAACACATGAAACCAAACCAAACTTTAAGTATCCAGTTTCCAACTCCAATTGGCTATTAATTTTGTCTTTGATCACTGATAAAATAAATTAGTAATGGGAAAGGCCATTCAATTCAATTCAGTAAAAATTAATTAAAGCTCTGCTCTGTGATGAGCACACTGTGAGAGTTGCTGGGAAAAATACAAAATGCAAAACTTTAATTAGAAATAATTATATATCACAAATTTTCACTAAGAAGACACTAATAACACAAGGCAAAATATATTAAGTGCCAGGTGAACAGTATAGACTTTAGGTGTTATTTAATCCAATGAATGTGTTATCAACTTCTATAAATAATTATCAAGTACCGATTATCTGCAGGACTCTGTTCCAGGCTCCAGTGGATATACCAAGAGTAATAAAGACAATAGTAATTGCAATATAACAATGAGAGGTAGTGGGACATAATGGATAACTATAGTCTCAGGAGACCTGGGCCCAGGCCCCGGTCTGGCCAAAAAATGTCTGTGTGATGAAAGATGAGTGACTTAACCTCTCAGAGCAGCAGGCAACTCTCTAAGACTAAAAATAAATTTCAGACAAATTGCTAATTGGTCTCAGTGGAAGGAGTTTCCAAATCAGGAATTCCATATACTGAAGAAATTGCTGGTGCTGCTTCTTTCTCCCTCCTTCCCCCCACCTAATACAATAATAATAACTATTATCTTATAATTGCACAAATGCAATTACAATAATGGCAATAGCCAATTTTAGCTCATTCATTTTGCAATTTAACGCCATTATTTTGTTGGGATTTCACAAAAACTCTTTGAGGAAGGTAGTATAAGCATTATTGTCTTCATTTTATGTGAAAGAAAACTGAGGTTTGCAGAGGTATTATTTGCCCATGTTTGTGCAGATAATAAGCACCAGAGGTAAGATTTAAACCTCAGTCTCTCCTGATTCTAAATCTAACACATTTTGTACTATACAGGCTATGTCTTATAAGATTTTAGGCTATGCCCTCAAGGAGCTTATGGTCTAGTCAGGAAATATGTATGACATTCACACAAAGAATTGTAATACAAAACTGTATTTTCTTAAGTGTGATATACCTAACATACATATATATACGTAGTGCACACACATATGTATACATACCTATACTTTCTTACTGTAGCTGTGGAACAAATGAAATATTAATGGTATGTGGCAGGTAGGTAGCACAGAGGATAGGATAATAGTCCTGGAGTCAGGAATACCTAAGTTTTAATCTGACTTCAGGAACTTATTAGCTATGTAACACTGGGCAAGTCACTTAACCTTTGTCTCAGTTTGCTCATCTGTGAAATGGAGATAATAATAGCACCTACTTTGCAGGGTTGTTATGATTAAAATACTTAGCATAGAACCTTCCACATAGTAGGAATTTAATCTTTCCTTCTCTCTTAAGTGAAAGTCCCACAAATATTAAAATCATAATTGCTTACTATCTCTTGAAGAATCTGATGTGACTATTTTATAGTATATGGAAACTGAATAACATTGCCAGGAGTTAGAGCACTGCATACCTAACCAATCACAGACTGAAAGAGAAGTCTCAGGAGGAAAGATGGCCCATAGAGGTTTATCAAAAAGGAAACACAACCTTAAATTTGAAATCAGTGACCATGGTGACCAGGAGCACCATGGGGGCACAATTTCCATAGATGACAAGTTTAATTTTAAAGAGTTTAGTCCCCAGCCTCATTCTGTAGAATGTATGGATCCTCCTAACATGCTACCTATTTGCCATCTGGATAAGCTCGGGATAGGCAAGTGTAATGTACAAATTAAAGTGAGTATGACTCTATAGGTTAACATGACTGGATGTCTGTATGGTAACTATGCTTAAGTAAATAAGGGATAAAGCCATGATGAATCTTCATGTCGGTCTTCAGACCAAAATCATAATAAAGGTGTGTTTATTCCTTAAGAATCAAAAAAGCCATCCACATAGATCAAGGACTCTTGACCTTTTTTTGTGTCACAGTTTGTGAAACCTATGGACTCCTGAGAATAATGTTTTTAAATACATAAAACATATAGGAGTCACATAAAGTACATAGGATTTACAAAAGAAACCAACTATGCTGAAACATAGTTATCAAACTATTTTAAAAATCAGATTCATGGATCCCAGGTCAGGAATTCTTGATATAGAGAACATTTTAGTAATGCTTCAGAAGCACGCAGGATAAACATCAGTTCTCTGATGTTCCAAGGCCAAATATGTCTAAGTAGTTGGTATTACCCGTTTTATCCTATCCATTCATTATTCTTCAAAGTCTCCATAATTTCATTTGTGTAGTTTATCTCTCTACTCATGGAGATCAAAATTCTTCCATTCATTAGCAGATAGACTTTAAGAGTTTCTGGACCAGAAAACCTCATTACCTGGTGGCATATCTTATGGTGATAAGAGTCTCAGAACTTGGTGAAATGGGTTCTTGGACAACAAAGAGGTATCTTGTCCTTCGGTTTGTACTTTGAGATGATCCAGCTTGGCTAGAAGGGCCAGAGCTAGTCCTCCACTGTAATAGTCTTCCAAAGGCACTGGAGTAAGGACTTGTGAAGGCTTTTTTCTCTTCATTGGGAGA
Source organism: Pseudochirops cupreus (assembly GCA_028627135.1). Taxonomy (NCBI): domain Eukaryota; kingdom Metazoa; phylum Chordata; class Mammalia; order Diprotodontia; family Pseudocheiridae; genus Pseudochirops; species Pseudochirops cupreus. Next base: position 305,122,912 of record CM053584.1, on the reverse strand, counting down.
ACTGAAATATGACTGGGTGCCTCTACCATTGTGTTTGTGGACATTGGAAGTCAGAAATATTTTTAGAGAGCTTCTAGTGCTGTTGCTCTTAACCTGCAAATACATTTGCCAGAATACATCATGGCTTATCATATTTTGTATAAAAGCCTAAAAGTAAGCATTAAAAATTTTCGTTATTCAGTATATGCACAGGATCATGTCACACTGGAGTAACTAGAGGTCTCTGCTTCAGTGTAATGATGACTTTCCAGCTGACCTTCCATGCCTCAGTGAACTCAAAGGAATGTGTCATCCCTTTCTCAGAGAAACATGTCAGTCACCATTTCCTGTCTCCCACAGCAAGGAAAGAAAATTTTCATAGGTACATGTAGTTGATTAGTTTCTCATGCTCGTACGTAACTGCCCAGCTGTTACAGAGAAGCTTCCTTCTCCAATCTCCCAATCTCTCCATCTCCCCAAATAACTACTGACAATCCCAGTTCACTCTGTTGTTGTTTTTTTAACCATGTGGGCTTCTAGACATAGCCCCCTCTTCACATCCAGTCTGAGTGTTGAATTATGCATTTCACTCTCTTCCCCCGTTGGTTAGAAACTGTATGGAATTAAAAGGAAGCTGAGAGCTCCCTAGAGGGTGGAAACAGATGGATGCATGTGTTTTGTTTATTCCACCAACCATATAGAATAGATTGAGCTTTTAAAATGCAAGACAGCTATACTGATTTCAGAAGAAAAAAGGTGCTTTCTCCTTCCCCTTAATGAAAAGCCCTTTGACTTCAAGAAATCTCTCTTCTTTTTGTCTTCTCCAATCACTTGTCTCAAACCCAAGCTCCATTTGCAAAAATGAGGATAGATTTTGGGCTTCAGAAACCATTTAACCTATTGCCAAAATACTTTGCCTCATGGCTGAGATTTGTTTCTAGAAAGATCAATGAAACCTGACATCACAGGATAACTTTTGGGTAGGAGTGAAGGAAAATACCAGGTTGAACTGAAATTGGCATTTAGCCAAGAGAATTACTCCAGGAATGACAAGTCTGGAATTAATGACAGAAGAAGCATATAGAGAAAGTTGACAATTAATGCAGGTATTAAAAATGGGTTAAGAACATCAATGAGTAGAGATAACTGTGAACAAGTTATCAGGAGACCTGGGTTTCAATAATCCTTCTTAGCCTGGTTTCAGATTTACATATAACATTTAACAAGTATTAATTCTACCACAAACCTGGAATGATAATCATACCATGCCCCATTTACTTTTTAGAGATGTTTAAAATAGAATGATTTTCTATTTGAGATATAAACATGATTAATTTCAGAAAGAGTGAGGCAATGACAATAAGTAGGAGATCTTTCAAGAAAGAGGTCACGATTCTTGTTTATAGGATACAGTTGTATTTTCTTGTGGCTGCTAAAGTACAATGTGTCTAATAGCAAGGAAGCATTTAATTGCCTTTCTAGCTAATTGAATTGTTTTGGATGTGAATAAGAGACATACAGAACAGGGCAAACAACAACCTGCTCCCTACAGAGAAATGCTGCAGTGAACCTATAGCTAGGAAATGTTGTCATGAAAGTTGCTAGAAATTCTAATCAACCCCCCTGTCTAGGTGGGTGTATTGGGAATGTATCTTATACTTTCTGACCTGCTAGATGCAAAATTAAAATACCAGAATAAGGCGACTTGGGGCCCTCATCATTTTAAATGTCAATGAAAAAAGATTAGGCCATTTTTTTACATCTTTATAGTCAACAGAATCTTCATTCCTATGATTCATCAGTGTGATTCTATCAATTGTTGTTTAAGGCATAATCTCACCAGCCAAATCAAAATTCATTAGTGCTGAAAATGAGTCAATAAAAAGAAGAAATACTGAAATATTGAATTCAGGACCCTTAAACAAGAAGTGACCATCTTCCTAAGAATGAGGTTTTGAAATAAAAGATATGGTCTTATAAGTTTATTAGAGCTAGAAGGCACTTTAGACATCCTCTAGCCATAGGACCATAGAACTAAGAGAGACTATAAAATTTATCTACTTCAACCCCTTCTCTTTAAAGATAAGGAAATACGAGGCCCAGAGAGGATGAGTATCTTGTTTATATAAGTATCTTGTCCAAGGTCATCCAGATCTTGGATTAGAATCCAAATGAATTGGCCCTAAATCTAATATGCTTTCCACTATACCATTCTGCTTCATCCATAAGATATTTGAAATTAAACTCCTGTACCTGGTTGCCTACAACTGCTACTTACACTCTGGACTTAATTATGATTAACGGTTTGGAGAACAGTAAGGGTGGGCCAGATTTGCTTTCATTCCACTTAACTAAATCCAGTACAATGTAATTTCCTTGACAATGGCCCTATTTCACTTTCATACTTGTATCCTCAGCTACCAGCATGGTGCCTAGAACATAACAGATACCTAATAAATACTTGTTGAATGACTGATTAATCACCGTTTTGAAACCCTTGTAGTTTCCACAAAGGAAAATATAGTGGTTGAGAGGTGAGATTGAAGGAAGAGGCAAAGAGGTGGTGTTAGAGCTTGGGGCACGTCTTGTTAGTAGGAATAGGTCCAGAGCAGTCATGTGGTAACTGAATAAATGCTTGAATGAAAAGTCTTTCATTAAGTATTTACTATGTGCCCAGCACTGTGCTGGGATATAAAAACAAAAGGGAGAATAGTCTGTGCCCTCAAGGAACTTACATTTTAATGGAAACAAAAAATGATGTAGGGAATTAGTGACTTGTGGGAGGAATTTTGGCTCTAACAGTTACAGAAATGATAAGTGGAGCCTTAGGGGAGTAATCTGTGAGACTCATTCATTCATGTGACAAATACTGGTTGAGCGTTTTTATAGTCCCCTTCACTCATCCATCTACCCATGTTCCATATATACTCATTTTTCAATCTATTGTCAGCATTGAGACAGGGAGGTCAGAGTTCAATGAATGCCTTCTACTGAAGTTATGTGGCTCTTTCACACCTGTGATTGATACTAACCAATCTCAATATTATAACTTATTTTATGTATATTATTAATTTATCTCTATATGTATATACATATTATGTAACAGAACACAATGGACTACAGAAACATTTAAAAACTCAAGAAGTCATTTGAGGTCTTTTCTCTCTATCAACAGTTCTCCAAGTATGATTATATGTTACCGCTTCTATTGCTATCACCCAAGTTGCTTTTGCCATCCCACATCAAATGTGCTAGAATCTCTAGTGAAAAGAAAAACACAAATGAATTTATCCTCTAATACCCACTCAGTGAGCAGAGGTTCTGATCTTCTTTTCTCCAGAAAGAAAAACAAAATAAGCAAGAAAGAAGAATCAAAAGAGCTGCTGGAAATACCTATTTCTTTTGCTGAGTAAAAGGTTAAAATCACAAGAAAAGATACAGATGAAAGAGCAGCTAATAAGAAAACAACTCAAGCAGAAATTATTACATCTGACAAGGTATACTAATCATCTGTATGTTATACCAGGGCTGGAGTCTTTCTTATGTCTTCAGCAGTGGAGTGGCTTTATCTCTAGTGTTGAGAACAGATGGCTTTTTTTTTTAATGGTATAATTTACACAGTTAGGTTTTTATTCTCATGCATATGTGTATTTTCTGTTGAATGAACAAAATCTCCACCTTGGAACAAAAAATAAAAGTGACACCAAGGGTGGGGAACTCATACCATATTTCCAGATGGACTCTAGCTGCCAAACTGACATGGGGAGGCATTACATTATTTCACAGAGTTTACCAAAGACCAGTAGAGAAGAGTAGGATTCAAACAAATTTCCAGAATCCAAATTTTCAGCTTAGCATGTTTTAAACAATTCACTACACATGTGTGTGTGTGTATGTGTATGTTCGAAACTCTTCCCCTACCCCCATAACATGCAAGACACTGAGCTAGGTTCTGTAGACATAAAGACAAAACAGGAAATAGTCCCTACCTTCAAGAGTTTACATTACGTAAGAAACCATTACCTTTTTAAGAACATGCACATCTTAACATGAAATAACTGAAAATGAAATATATTTCAGATTCCTAGAAACAAGTTTGTTGAATTAATTCTGGCCCACAGAAGTTTTGTGAGACTTCCGAGCTTTGTGGCTACATTAATAAGCCCATATTACAAAACAGGTTTCTTTGCTTCAACAGAATTTTCCTTCATCCCTCTCCTCCATTATCCTCAGGAACTAAATCACAGATCTCTAGAGAACTTCCTAACAGTGTTAAGAATTTTGACATCTTAACCCTAGAATCAGTTCAGTTCAATTCAACTCAGCTCAGTTCAGCTCAATTCAATTCAAATTAAGGTTCTTGTAGGTATCAGGTCTAGTGCTAGGAGAAAACTTTGATCACAGTATACATATTGGATTTCCCTTTGGAAGTTTTTTGGCAAAGATACTAGATAATTTGGATAAAATATTAGATACTTTGAATTAAAACTGGTATTACCTTGGTGCCTATGAGAGCCCTATCTGTGTAGCAAAGCCTTTGTAGTTAATAAAAAGTAGTTATGGGATTTCTTGCCTGACTTGCCAGGAGAAGGGAATATGTCAAGGCTCTTTTTTCTTGATGGCTACCAAAATTATTATGAGAGCTCAGATAATGAGACCCACCTTCATTTAAGTTCTTGTATTTGGGAATTGAATACCATTGTAGAATTTTAAAACAAGAGGAAAAGCTAAGTTATTGGTAGAGGAAGAAAAGGAAAAGGTCCCTTCTAGTTTTTTCCTGAATTTTATAGAAAACTTTTCATAGTTCCCTAGATAGTCTATTTTCTTCTCTAATTACTGTGTGCTCACAATTTGGACAATAGTGACTAGGAGAGAAGTTGTTTCTGGTTTAGGATTGTGTGGATCAATGAACTAGGATTTACCCAAATGGGGTTTAAATTAATCTTAGAATGTAGCCTTTAATCTCACTCAATAATTTTTTTCTACAAAAATAAATTTATTGCAATAACAAGGTATTAATGATTATTTTTGAGTTGCTACATATAAACACACATGTATATCTATCTTTAGAGCAACATTTAAATAAATGAGATGCCTTAAATGTTTTATTTAAATAAATATGAATTTATATACTGAAATAAATTTTTTTGACATCTTCCTTACTGATCTTCAACTGTTAGCATTCATCATTTAATTAATACTGGTTTCTAGCCTTAAGGACAATTCTTTAACTCTTCATCTAATATATGAAGTATCAAAAAATCTTCACTTCATAGCCACAGAGGGCTACTGGAAATTAAAGGGTTTTCTGCCCCAAAGCCAGTTCTAATTGCTATGATGGAAGAACTTTATCTACAGTTATTCAGCTAATTCCAAGAAAACCTTTAGGTTTGTGCTCCCTTGATCATTTTTTTATGAAGAGAATTGTGTTCTTTCATTTTCTTCTTCAGTGATCAGAACTTTAGAAAAGGGAAAAAAAGATGATAGATATTTATGTCCAGTGGTTTATCTATGAATCTCCTACGACTAGCTTTATCCAGCATCTTCCTATCCTTTTTAATCACTTGACTTTGAAGACTGTAGCTAATATAAAAGCTATTTTACCCTAAATAATAAAGATTATCTTTTAACTTCCTGAGTAAGGCTCCTAGCTTCTTCAAAGATCACTTTTTAAAGGAGATAGGCTTTCCTTGCCCAAAAAACCCCCATACATTTTAAAATACCTTTAAGCAAACATGAATGATTTTTACACTGAAATATATAAAACTTAATCAGATATATTTCCATTACAAACCTAGATAATCCTCAAATAGAATAATCAATTCCTGAATGAGCAAGAGTTATAGTATAAACTTAAAAATTTAATGTCTCACCTATTTCAGGCAAAGGTCAATAATAATTCATTTCAACACCATGTTAAGATTTATGAAGGAGTTTGCTTACCACAGCTTGGTGAGTTAGGTAGTACAGATATTATTATAAATGAGGAACTGTGTCCCAGATGGATGCAGTGATTATCCATGGTTATATGGCTAAAAATATGGCAGCTTTCAAACTTTATCCCTGCTCTCTGAGTATGTCACCTTGAGGACAGAATATTAGTATTCAAGTTTACTCAGTCAACATCTTTTCATTCAGAGATGAACAAAATGGTTTTCTGGCTTACAAGGGGTCTCCTGAAGTTTGATGGGCATGAACCAGTTTTGCTGGGGTTTGACCATCTTTTGGGAAGTTGATAACTGACTGACTATTTGGGCTTACAAGGCTAAGAAATCAGATCCTAGAGGAGATACAATTATATGGTGGTGAAACAACTCTAAAGTATTTCTTAATGTCCAACTTCAGAATTTATTCTTTATTGTCACCAAAATTTTAATGAACCTTTTATTTATATGGCACCTAGAATTTTGTTTGTAACACTTCCATAGACCTTTCCTTCACAACAACCACATATGAAATAGGTAGATAGATAGTTAAATAGAGCAGATATTACTGTCCCCATTTCCCAAATGAGAAATTAAGACACAGAAGAAAAGAGAAGTGATGTGACTCTAGTTACATATATAATTCACCTCACAGCTATATTCTGGGTTTTAAAAATTCACTGATGCTTTGACACACACATGTACACACATGTAGACATATACATATGAATACACATATACATGAATATATATCTCTATATGGATATATCTGTATATGTATACAAACATGTACATATAGCGAACATAGACATATATGAAACACAAACATATGGTACATGCCTCTGATTATATATGCATATGTAAGTACACATATATACACATGTATGTACAAATGTGAGTACATGTAAAATATATGTATCTATATAATAACACATATATGCATATACGCATATGTATATGAGATTAAAACTACACTCAGACTTTTAGGACAATCTGTACAATACATGTATTTGTTTGTATACATGTTTATAGATGCATACATACAGGCACAATACACACATGCATACATGTGTATATGGTATAACTAGTTTTGTTCATTTGAAAAACTCCCATTTTGGAAACTCCCTCTATAATTGCTACACTTGTGACTACTTTTTAACATAGTTTTATAGTCTTAGAGAATTACCTGGGGATTGCTTGTTATCCTTCATCCTAGAAGAGTACCAAAATGACATCACTATGCTACAGTGAAATTACAGTGTGTCTGATTGTTGCCGATCAGACCAATACAAGCTCAGAATGCTCTACCACAAGTCTGGCACAAATAGTCTATGTGAACGCTTGGGGTGGATTCTTTAAATTTGTGCATCTCGTGTTTCTTTTGATGTATTTCAGTTCTGCTTTGCTTGTAGAGCACAGCACCTTCTCTGATGAGGAAACGCCACAGTAGGCAGTCCTGTGCTAGTGTTTCTTTCCCATGTCACGCAATCGAATCCAAAGTTCTTAAGAGAGAACTTGAGAGTACCTGGAGAACTGACAAGTTAAATGACTTGCCCTGGTCATGCAACTAGCGTATATCAAAGAGACTGGAACCATGATCCTCTTGGCTCCAAGGCCAGTCTTCTATTATACCATGCAGCCCCTCATATCTATATTAGAAATGAATACATTGAATGCATATATTCTTTTAGTAGAACAAGAAGATAGAACATTATATCCATAACTCGCCATATAAATTCTTTTTTAATATAAAAATTTAAATTAAAATTTTTTATTTCATTAAATTTTTTAAAAAATATCATCCCTATCTGTACATTAATGTTTTCAGTCTAAAGTCAAGGAAGAAATTTCATGAGACTATTGATTTCTTCCTAATAATCTCTGTTAGGAATAGATGTATTTCTCTGTGTCTGCAGGAACATTATCGATTATCTCAGGAATTTGGCTTTGGTAGTGACATAATCTTTGTATTTCCCATCAATGATATGGTATATAGGTTGTATTTGTTCACCAGTTGCAGGAATTTTTCTTCAGAGGCAAAAAGTACCCTTTTGTCCTTTAAACCAAATCAAATCAGTAAATCATCCAATTAAAAAAAAACTTAAGTCATTGTAAGAAGTTTTCTTTGGAGGGGTGGCTAGGTGTGGCTAGGTGTGGCGTAGTGAACAGAGCACCAGCCCTGGAGTCAGGAGGACCTGAGTTCAAATCCAACCTCAGATACTTAACACAAAAACTAGCCATGTGACCTTGGGCAAGTCACTTAACCCCAATTGCCCTCCAAAAAAAAAAAAGCAAAAAAAATTTTTTTCTTTGAGTATAGGGGACCATAGCCATTTGTTCCCTGCATCCTATTCTAGTTGGATAGATATGGGATCTATTCACATCCAGATGGATGTTTGAGAAGAACTTCAAGAATCTAGATCCTTTGTGAGAGGCAAAGACTGGGTTTAAAAAAATGCAATATGACTCTGTTTCCTGCCTTCATGGAAGCACAATGTCAAAGCTCTAGAATGTTTTTCTCCTTCGCTTGTCCAGACCTGTCGTCCTCTGTACCTCCTCTTTTTTCCCTTTTCTCTCATTCTTTCCTTTTTCTATCATGCAGATAGCCACTTTTCACTCCTCTTTGTCTTACTCTCTTAGTATTTTGCTAGTTAGCTGGCTAGGTAATAAGAGGAAAAAAAGAATATTTGACAATTGATTTCCCAAGCCCTTCCTTATTCTATATCTCATACTTTCTGTTTATAACACATCCATTACTTAGCTATCAATAGGGGAGCTCACATTTATTGATATGAATAAAGAATTAGATTTCTTACCAAAATGTGGTTAGACTTTGACCTCACTATTGCTTCCTTCTTTTCTTGTCATGTTGCAAATGGCTTCCATATTTTTTGCTTCCCAGAAATATTTTGAACCAGTACATTTTCCACACAAACTCTTTGATCTTAGTATAAATAACACCTTGACTGAATTTAAAAGCTAAGCTAACAGATGGAATCCTATGAGAATAAAATGACCTAATCCTTTGCTGGGAACAGATAAGTGTGTGTGGACAAGTTAAAGGGGTATCAAGTCAAACCAGATATCCTCACATGAAGCTGCTACTATGGTGGTTTATGGTGAAACCTTATGTTTCAGCACTTAAATCTCAGTTGTAACAGAGCACAACATCTTTACATTTTAAAAATTCTACCTACCTGAAGACTGTGCAGTTTGAGACTAGCAGATGGTTGAAACAAGAGTTTTAGTAACCATATATGAAAACTAAAGCTTAAGCTTGGGAACTTGAAAACAAGGTCTCTTCATACAAGTATGTTTGATTTGAGGCAACACAGAAAGTGTCATACATGTAATTACTGTCAATAAAAATCTGACAATTGGCTTCAATGGCATAGTCATTTTTATCTTGTACTTAAATCTAAGAAATTTATTTTGCAATTTTTAAAAGACAGAAATATATTTCCAGACAGCTTTCAAAGGTGTCATGTGATACACAAAAGGTCGACAAAAATAATGTGATGTTTGTGACTCTGTGAGCATGTCGTTCCTATATCAGGTATTGGAGTCCCATATAATGCCCAGTATCTTCACTCGTAACACCCAGAATCTTTAAATAAGACCCAAGTATTTCATCCGAGTTAGTCTCCCAAGGCTAAATTTATCTACTCTTTCTCCTTTTTCCCAAATTAACCTTTCTGTATTACATATGCTCTTTTTCATGTTATCCTATTTAAGTTTCATAACTATTCTGTGAGGTAGTTGCTATCCCATATCCATTCTACAGATAAGGACACTGAGGCATGGTGAGAGAATAAGTGACTTGCCCATGGTCACATTGCTAGTTAAGTGTCAGAGTAAAGATTAGAACACAGTTCTCTCCTAATTTCCATTCCACTGTATTTCCCATTATGCCATGCTGCCTCTCTTTCTGTCCCCTCAAGGTCTTAATAGAGATCTGGCTACTTGATCCTCGCCAAAGTATTAAAAGTTAATAGTGGTAGTGATAGTGACCCATTCATTATATGTTATACTTATCATTCAAATATTATTTATAGCTCTTAATCATACTCCTAATGTAGTCGTATCCCAAATTTAAGGTCATGATAGTTGCTTAACTGTTTAAAAAATCATAAAATGAAGTGAATGTTGCAAAAACAGAGTTTGCATGGCATTCCCCCATTTATGTCAGAAACAGCAGGCTGGAAGGATGTTTTGAACTGGCAGCTCTTCAGAGTAAAATTGAAAACGATAGGGTAACTTGGAAACTATTCATTATAGCATCTGGTCTGTGTTTATAGCTACATATGCAGACTGCCGAACACCCTCAGCACACTGTAAACTTAGTGATTACACATCCAGAATGGAAATAGGTTCATTGGATGACTTGCTATCCAGAGTACATTGCCCTATGTTTTATAGTTGGCATAACTCTCCTTGGTTTTTGTTACTACAGAAAACATCAGATTGTTTTTCCCTTTCACTTTGGAAAAGATAAACTAGAGAAATATTGAACATTAATAACAAAAGCAGAAAACCTGGGGCTGGACTATTGTTATATTTTAAAGTTACATTTCCTGAAATAGAGTGTGGGAGGAAGAGAGAGGAAATTTTTTTAAAAAAATGAACTGGTAAAAGGAGACAACCATGTAGTAGATTGACTGATGGGTATTTTTTTGGTTGAAATTTAGCCTAAATAATTCCATTTGGATCAGCCCAATTATCAACAGCTCGTAAAAAGTATCTTAATGAATGTTACTTGTTAAATGATTCATTTTAATATTTTACTAAATAATAAGTTGCATTTATGTCATGCTTTTATAATTACAAGGTGTCTTTTGCAAGTGATCTTGCATATAACTCTAGGAGATAGAGAGTACACCCATTATTTTCCCAATTTGATAGCTGTGGAAACTTATCAACATTTTGCTCATCTCAGGAATCTCAATGTAGATGATATATCTGATTTACAGTTAGAGACTGTTACAAATGACTGAAGCAGATTTAATGGTTATGCAATTTTCAGTGAATTCAGGATTGCATGGATGACTAATCGATTAAATTCATCCTCAAATGAATAGAAATCATTTACTCCCCTAAATTATTTATGAGAACAGAAAATGGATTCTCAATAAAATGTGGGGTACTCTTTATATAAAAGAATCATGATTTCCCTCTAGGCACAAAAAACAGAAGAGAAAAATCCCCAGATTTTAAAGAAAGTAATGCCAGGATACCACAGACAAACAAAATGGGATATGGCAAGCTGCAATAATGCTTGGCTGCCTACACAACTATTTGTTTCTGGTAGTTATGGAATCACCACCTTCCTACTCATTTATAAGTATTCTTTAGAGCCACATGCTCCTGAAATCAGTGTACTGGTTCCATATGTTCAGGAGTTCAGGATCTCACAAAAGCACGATCCTTGCATTTGGGTTCTTATAATTTATGTGAGATGGAATGTATTGTAGTAAGCCAAATACTAAAAGATGAACAAAAAGCTCAATTGGCTAAGAGATAATAGGTAACTTTATTTCAGCTGCATTTTATGAAAGAATTTTCCCCTTGCTTTACCTTTCTTACTGGACAATGTCTAATGATGCTTTAGGCCATTGTCACTGCCACCTATTGACTGACTACCATTGTAGCTTTCCACTTTGTTTCATGGACTGCTGAAGTTGGGTGGCCAAACTAAACAAGAATTTTCTAAATACTCCAAAAATTTGAAGTAACTTTTGATCTCTTAGATTGCCTAGAATGTTGGGGAAAGCCCATGAAGACATCAAGGCAGTACCTAGAAAAATGGTATAATGCACCATTTTACTAATTTTATGTAGATATAACTTCAGGGTCATTTATTTTCTTAAAAAATAGATAAGGACAGTTTAATAAGGACAGAAAGTTTGAAAATACTTTGTGTGTGTATGTTCAAAACCAGAACAATTAGGAAGAATAGAATATTTTTTAAAAAAATGCAAATCCTATTGCTATAAGTGACATATCAGATTCTTTTCCTTTTAGAAGAGACCTAGTCAGTGTCACAAAACTTATGGAAAATTTTGAAGCACCATAGTAGAGGAAGAAAAATTCCAAATAAAAAGAGTGGGGAAAGAAAAGGAAAAATAAGAAAGAAAAACACATATCTATTTTTCTTTTCAAGGTTATCTCCCAACTAATTTTCTACATTAGACCATTCTCCCTTCTTTTTCTTTCTCACCCTTCTAATTTATCCCCTTTCCATGTGGCCTAAATCTTTCCTATTCCATTTGCTTTTGGACTCAGTGGACCTGGTCTTATCCCTGGTCATTTGTGACTGAATTTTCGCTTCTTTTCTTGCTTTGTTGCTCTGTTGTTGAAATGCTTGCCAACAGCAAACCACCTGGAAATTGGTTCAGGGCTGGGGATTTAATCAGTCATGCAAACCATGACAAACTAGAGGCATCCACAGTGTTGGCCTGGTGTGCCTATGCAACCAGTTAAAGTAAATTGACCACAAATTATTTGGGGGGTACTGCCAGTCTATCAAGACCCTGAAAGATCTACCTGCTAATTTCACTATTTAGGTATAAATATTCAGGAAGAGTTCAAATTCTGTTTTTAAAGTATGTTAGTCCTTTGTCATTGTTATGATTCCTTATTCTATCCGCTCTCATGTTTTTTACCTATACAAGATTAGAGTCAAGGTCAACAGGGTCCTTCCCCTGCTACACATTCTACCAAGACTCATTAGTAGTTTCACTAAATGGTAGGTGGGGACGGTAGTCATTTCATGTTGATAGAAATGTGTCTCCTTTTGGAAAAAGATCGAAAATCCATCTACTATTTAATAAGCACAGAAATAATATCTATAAGAATAGGTATGCTGGTTTCTGAGCACATTTTTAAAACACTGGAGGATGGGGGAAGTTCTGTACTTGCTCAGATCTTAGTACAGTTATTTTTTTTTAGGGAAATGGAGGAGAGGCTTTCAAACCTGTGAATTTTTCTCAGTAAGGGAGTCTTAAAATAGAAACTCCTTCATTAATGATCAATAACTCATCTATAACTTAAAGTCTTAGATAATTAACTTGGATATTGAGTGATTGAAAGACTTACCCATGATCACCCATGGAGTATAGGTCAGAAGAGGAATTTTAATCCATTTCTTTCTAATGTCCAGGCTGGACCTGCAACCACTAGATTGTACTGACTCCCAGGAATGGTTGGCATGCAATTATTAGAACTTTTATTTACTCTATTAGTCTATTTTCCTCATCTGTAAAATATGGACAAAGATTCTGTTCTGCCTTCCTCCTCAATATTGGGTATTCGGAAGCCCAAATGAGAAACCATGTGTGGAAGTGATTTGAAAAGTATATAAAGTCTTGAACAAATCTAAGGTACTTAATTGAGTTCAAAAGGGCTAGTACATGCAGGGCACTGTGCTGGCTGCTGGATATTGAAAACTCCTTTCCATTAAAAAGTGAAATTAAATACAAGAATAAGGAAAATAATTTTCTTCTATAATTTTCAACTTTGTTATAAATTAGTGTGAATTTTATTCAAAGCCCTATAAAAATCATAAGAACTTTGACTTTATTGTGGGTGTAAGTTAGAGATAAAAAATATAAATTTGAGCATATGTTCTTGAGCAAAAGAAAATGAAAGCAGGAAGCAGGGCCATGGAGGGGCACATTAAACAAACTGTTTGGTGCAGATAAGAAGAGAGAAAGGATCAAGACATTATAGTTCTTATGGAGTCTCAATATGGAGACATCACATTTCATGTTCCTTTTTTCTGTAGTTTAAACTAGGGAACTAGATGGTGTAGATGGATAGAGAATTCAACCTGGTGTCAAGAAGACCTGAGTTCAAATCCTTCTTCAGACCCTCACTAGTTGTGTATTCCCAGACAGGTCCTTTAGCCTATGTCTATCTCAGTTTCTTCATCTATAACATGGGAATAATAATAGCACCTACCAAAAAGGTTGTGATGGGGATAAAAAGATGTCTGTAAAGTGCTTTGTAAACTTAAAAGTGGCGTATGTGAATTTTTATTTTTATAACTGTTTATTATTATTATTACATTGCTAATGACAACTAATTCACTAACACAGAGGCATATTTAAAGAAACATTTTTCTCTCTGGAAATAAAACTGAACCATGATTATGTAGTTACTCAAGAAGACTCCATTAGATAATTAATACCAGTCCCAAAAGTTGTTATTTGGACTAATGGTATAGCTCTTGAAATATGAAGTATCTCTTTTATTTTCTGCTTAGTTTGTCTAACTTCCTGAGATTGGCAATAGCATAACTGCTCAAGGTTCTGGCCTGTCAAAAGAGGAGGGACCCTGAAAGTTGGTCTGGACAAGAAACAAGAGCTACCAGTTGTGATTTCACATCCAGACTTCTATGACCTGGGGTCCCACCATATTCATGTTCTACAAAGCTTCTTGAATTCTCACTAAATGTAGACTACTATATAAAGCATTATAGCATTATTGATTTAGAGCTAGAAAGGAACTCAGAGTCTAGCTCCTTTAATGGGTGATGAATCTGAGGTACAGAGAAATTAAGTACATCTGTAAGGAACAGGATAGAAGCCACCAATAGTTGTAGCCAGAACTGCTGGCCAAGAATAAAAGGATTCTAGAGATAATTAGTTGCTAGCTGTTTTATGTTCTCTTTGTTTCTAGGAATAGAAAGAAAGTGAATCTCAATTCTGGTAGAAGTTGAGAAAATGAGGAAGCTAAAAATAGCAGAGGAGAAAGGAGATAGGGTGGGGGAAAAAGGTAGGAGGCAATAGTGAAAAAAAAATAAGAGGGGAGAGAGAGAGAGAGAGAAAGAGAGAGAGAGAGATAGAGAGAGAGAGAGAGAGAGAGAGACAGAGAGAGACAGAGAGAGACAGAGAGAGACAGAGACGGAGACAGAGAGAGACAGAGACAGAGACAGAGAGACAGAGAGAGACAGACAGAGAGACAGAGAGACAGACAGAGAGAGACAGAGAGAGAGAGAGAGCGACCCAGGTCAAATAACTCACTTTGCATTCCCTGCCCCTGGCTTCTTTCTCCGGAAAATGCTGAGGAAAGTATTGGAGCGGCAGGGCAGCTTGCCGTCCCCGACGTGCATGCGTACCACATCTGAGGTGGTGAAGGCACTACGGACATTCCTCTCAGGCTTAGCAATGATGATGTACATCTTGGGTGTGAACATGCATCCCAGTGCTACTGTCACACTGAGGCTCACAGCAAAGCAGGTAGTGATAATCTTGTAGTTGCTCCCGAAGTAGATGGGCACAAAAGCCAGCCAGATGATGCACGTGGTGTACATGGTGAAAGCAATGTACTTGGCCTCATTGAAGTTAGCGGGCACATTTCGGGTCTTGAAGGCATAGTAGGTGCAGCTCATGATGAGGAGTCCATTGTAGCCTACAGGGGCCACCACACCCAGGTTGCTGGTGTTGCAGATCAAGTAGACTTCCTTGATGCTGGGATAAGACAGGATAGGCATGGGGGGCTCCATAACAATCAGGGTCACCACCAATGTTAGCTGCACACTGATCAGGATAGAGGCAATGATCACTTGGGCCCAAGCACTCATAAATCGAGGCTTCCTGGTACATATTTTCTTCTTGCTCCCAGCTAGGATTCGTGCAATACGGTTGGTTTTGGTCACCAAAGCAGAGTAGCACATAGCAGAGGAGAGTCCAACCAGGAGGCGCTGGAGGTAGCATGATGTGATGGTAGGCTTGGCAATGAGGGTGAAGGGGCACACATAGCCAAGGAAAATGCCAGCTAGAATTATATAACAAAGCTCCCGGCTGGAGGATTTGACCACTGGAGTATCCCGGTATAGCACAAAGATGAGTGTGACAAACAAGGTGACCAGAATGCCCAGGCAAGAGAACACCACAGCTACAATAGACTCTATGTTGCTCCACTGAAGATAGCGAACAGTAATGGGTTCACAGCCTGTATGTAAAAAGGAGGGAAGGAAGTAGGGAAAAAGTAGGGAAGGAAGGAAGGAAGGAAGGAAGGAAGGAAGGAAGAAAGAAAGGAAGGAAAAGAAGAAAAAAGAATCAAAGGCTAATAGGAACCAGTGAGGAAGAAAATCAGTATCTTTCCAGATATAGATACTTCATCATCATTCTTGACTTTGTATTACTTTAATACATCATTATAATATAGATTATTAAATAAATTCTGATGGACTGCTTTCCCCTCCTTTCAAATCACATCCCCTGAAATGATTTACAACAAAAGCTTACCATAACTAATCAAAGAACATTTTGTTCTTTCCCTCCTCATCAACTAACTAAATTGGTTTCACTGTCTAGAGTGGTTCTACATTATCTTGCAAAAACAAAATGGCCATAAGTCATTTTCATCCAATGAAAAATGATCAGTGATGATGATGATGATGACCAAGAAAAACTACTACTTTTTCTTGTAGATATAAGAAACTTAGGTGTATTTTTTGCTTTCACTATTGAGGTACCTAGAGGGATCTTAGGCTTGGTTTCATGAAAAATTATTGGTAAAGCAGAGAAATTAGAGAAATAACAACTAGTGTTTATATAGTGCTTTAAGGTTTGCAAAGCATTTTACATATGTTAGTCCATTTGTTCCTCACAACAGTTCTGGGACATAGCTGCTCTTATTATCCCTATTTTACAGATGAGGATACATACTGAGATAGACAGAGGTTAAAGGATTTGCCCAGATCACAGCGCTAATAAGTGACTGAGGCAAGCTTTGAATTTAAGTATCTCTGAGTTCAGGTTCTGAACTCAGCTGTGCCCTTGGTGTATGCAAAGAGACTACAGATCCATCTTTTCCAAGACAGTGGCAAAGTTCTACTGCAAATGTCTACTTCGAACTGAAATTCAGGCACATACTAGCTGTGTGACCTTAGGGTGAGTGATGTAACTTCTCAATGCTCTAGGGAACTCTCTGCAACTGTGGTACAGGGAAGAGACCATCATTGGTAGAGGGAGTTTCTCCACCTGGGAGTTCCCTTTGCAAAAAAAACAAAACAAAACCAGAAGCTTAGTATTTATCCCTGACCCCTGGGAGCTTGCATTACATTGAGAAGTTAAAACATACATATAGATTAAGTAGCGAAAAGGTAATTTGGGGAGTAAAAGAAAACTGATAATTGTGGGGATTACAGAAGGTCTCAGAGAGGTGACATTTGGACAAAGCCTTGAAGAAAGATAAGGATTTAGAGAGACAGCAAAAGCCTGGACCAATAATAATATGAAGCTAGGAAACATACAGACACACACACACACACACACACACACACACAAATAGCCTCTATGATGCTCTCTCAAACTCTCTCTATGAATAATAAATGTATGCATATAATACATGTATGATATTTATAGATATTTATATATGTATAATAACATGTATGTAAAATATATGTATCCACATAGATGTATAATAATTATATATTTATAGAATATGTGATGTTAATATATTATGCTGATATATTTATATAATATTTCTATTCACTCATTTATTTGTTCATTTATTTATTCATTCATCCATTCATCCATCCATCCATCCATCCATCCATTCATTCGTTCATTTAGTCATTCATTCATTTATTTATAAGCCTGTTGCAGCCTTCATCCTAAATAAGTGAATAGTTACTGAAATGGGTCCAGGCATGGTTTGTGCTGGATAAAACATGTTAGATCCAGAGAATTTTTAAGACTTTTTCTCTTCTTTAAAATCTTTCTGATGGAGTTTGTCATTTTGAGAAGTTCCCTTATGGTGTGTGACCTATTTTAAGAAGTGAGTAGTATTGGATTGCACTTAGTCGAATTCCTATGAATATTTAATCTAAATTCTAGCACCATTTCATTGCAGAACAGACTCATGTTTATGTATCACATGTCTTTATATGGAACATGAAAATGATTGTAAAGTTCTTTGCAAGAAATAAATTGCGATATTTAAAGGCTGAATTAAAATATGTCGTCCTCACATAAAGAAAAATGTCTGAGAATCCCACTTCATTAACAGCTTCAAAAATCATTATAATTATACATATAACAATTATCTTCATAGTCAAAATACAAAATGTTCCAAAGTAGTTTATGAATTCATTTAAAAAAACATTTTTTTCTTCTTTAGGTGTGTGAATACAATTGTGTGATAAAATGATTGGAAAAGTTTGTTACAGCATAAGTTAATGCACCATTAAAAAAAACCCAACCTGGCTACTTTTTCCCACTAAAATTCAGTTTGAGCTCAATTAAAAAAAAGACAGAATTTCTTCATAGAATGAATGTGATTGTTCCATTTTTTTTTATCCCTAGCTCTTAGCAAGTTCCTGGCACATAGTAGGTACTTCATAAATGTTTGTTGATTGATTTGTTAATTGATATCTGACAAACATATGGTGAAACAAGCTAATATTTTGAATATTCCCTGGTGTTTTTTGTACCTGTGAATTTCCCATTTTGCAAATTAATTTAAAATTTAAAATAAAGTGATTTATTAATAATTCACCCCAATGCTAGTAGAAACCCAGGCTAGAGATTTCCTTCAGGATTTTGATGCGCCCATGATCTCATGAGTATGAGTATCCTTCCTTTAGTATAAATTGCAACACAGTTATGTGTACCTTCTTCTGTATGATTCTTGCCTTTGACTTTCCATAGACCCTCTCTAAAGGAGTCACCTAACATGCTGAGGGATTTTCTTTGTTTAAAAACATAGACATATACAAATATTTACACATATATATGAGTATATAGGCACACTTGTGTATGTATACATGTGTGTATATGTAGATACATACATGTCGATATGTGCATATACATATGCATCCATATGAACACATATAAACATACATATGTATGTTTCATGGATAACCAGGGCATCACTCAAGTTATCTGTTATCACTCACTACAGCTATGTGGCCATGTCACATCAGTCTCTTGTTATGCATGTCCTTTGTAATATTTTTAAGCTACTTTTTTTGTACATGAGTTCTTATTAGAAATATGCAGTAGCCTACTCAATGAATCTTGCTTTTTTTCTTTTTCAAAAGTTTTTAAAATTCTTTTCTTTAGTTCCAAATTCTCTCCCTTTACCCCTTCCCTTACCCAATAAGAAGGCAAGCAAAACAAAACCTATTTCAAATGTATATATTCATGCAAAACAAATTTTCGTATGTACCATGTTCCCCCAAAAGCAAGAAAAATAAAGTAAAAAAATTCTTCCATCTGTACTCTGAATCCATCACTTCTCTATCTGGAGGTAGATAACATGTTTATTATGAGTCCTTTGGAATTGTGGTGGGTCATTGTGTTGATCAGAGATATTAAGTAAGTCTTTCCAAGTTTATTATCTTTACAATATGGCTATTTTTTATGTAGACTATTTTCCTGGTTCTGCTTCCTTTACTTTGTATCAATTCATGTCTTCTCTGTTTTTTCTTCATCATTTCTTATTGCACAATAGCATTCCATCACAATAATATAACACAATTTGTTTGATGAGCATCCCTTGGTTTCTAATTGATGCCACAAAAAAGAGAAGCTATAAATATTTTTTGTGCATAGTGGTCATTTTTCTCTTTCTTTTATCTCCTAGGGGTATAGACCTACTAGCAGTATTACTAGGTCTAAGGATATGTACAATTAAATAGCCTTTTGAGCATAGTTCAAAATTGTTTTCCAAAATGATTGGATTATTTCACAGCTCTACCAGTTGTGCATTAGTATGCCCATTTTCTCACATCCCCAAGTTGTTTTAATGTGCGTGTCTCCAGTTATTAGTGATTTAAAATTTTTTTTTATGTGGCAATTGATAGCTTTAATTTCTTCCTCTGAAAACTGTTTATTCATATCATTTGACTATCAGTGGGAATGTTTTAATTCATCTTTCTATTGTCATCTGGGTCACTTGTAATTTTGATTCTTCTGAGATTGTAGCATTCTGTGATTCATAGCCATATAGCAAAAACTTGACTTTTCCAGGACAGTGAAGTTTAGAATAGTTCTAAGTATTTTACTGTTAACCTTTTATTATTCAGTTTTGGGGCTCAGTTCATTGCCCATATGCAAAGCTTGTCTTAGATTATATAATGTGTGTCTGGGAAAGACGAAAAAGGGAGGGTAGTGTGTGTGTGTGTGTGTGTGTGTGTGTGTGTGTGTGTGTGTGTGAGTGCATGTATATATACCCTCTGATGTCATAATCTGAACAATGTTTTTCATCTGTTTTGTTTTTCTGATGTAAATAAGTGACTGTGTATCTCATTAAGGAATTCCTGTAGTGTCCTATGGTTTCATTAAATACAGCACAGAGTATTCTATAAAGAGGAACATCTGAAGACAAGTCAACATTTATTAAGCACATAATATGTGCCAGGTGGGGGTAGCTAGGTAGCTCAGCGGGCAGAGTTCTGGACTTGGAGTCAGGGAAGACTCATCTTTGTGAGTTCAGATCTGATCTCAGTCACTTATTAGCTGTGTGACCCTGGGCAAGTCACTTAACCCTGTTTGCTTCAGTTTCCTCAGCTGTAAAATGAGCTGGAGAAAGAAATGGCAAAACCACTCCAATATATTTACCAGGTAAAACCCCAAAGGGAGTCAAAAAGAGTAGGAAACAACCAAAAAATGATTGAAGAACAATAACATGTGCCAGGCACTATGCTAAGTCCTAGGCACATAAAGAAAGACAAGACCTCAAACACTAATAGTGTTTGGATTTTGCACAAGATAATTTTGAATTCACTAGTGAGCTCCTCTGTTGATATATTTCTCCCTGTTTCATCTCTCACTTGATATCGATATTCAGCAGACTACTGAAAACAAAAACTTATCTCTGTGGTCACATCCAGCAGTCTTGTTTTGGTTACATATGTGTATGCAACAAATTGAGAGAAGACTTTAAAGTTTCATTTTGTCCTAATGAGTAAATTTCCCCCTTTTATACCCCCCCTGTTGAGAATCAATGAACTACAGCTGCTGCAGAATCTTAGATTCTGCATGTGTTGTCTGGAAAAACCCAAAACATAAGAATTGTGAAATCTTTTGGGAGTATGCTCCAAGAACCACTTATTCTCAGTCTGCAAATTTAAGTCACAATCTGAAATGTATACTGCCACATATTTTTACCCTATTAGACTTCATTTCTATTTTTCAAAAAAGGTTAGAATAACTGATGTCCTCAGAAACACAGAATATTGTTCACTTACCGTATGTTTATAAGCATGGAAGGATCAAATATAATATTCTTATTACATTTTGTAGCAAAGCCATAGTTATTTTTTTTCACTTTCACTTTCAGTGAACATCAATCAATAAGAAACTGTACGTGATTGCATTTGGAAGAAGAATAACATATTTGATTTGCAAGAGAGGCAATATAATTTGTTGGGAAGTTTACAGAGAAGACTCCTGTTTGGTTGCCATTTGGGCAAAGGGCTCTTTGAGGCCTCTTTTTGTAAGATCTGGCTTTCCGATTCTACAATATGTTGTGTTGCTTTTTCCTCTTTTATTCTGAACTTAACAAACACCAAATAAAATGAGCATTTCCATATAATGAGTAGAATAGAAGAAGAATATTATGCATGCAATTGAAAATGTATATTGTGAACAATTTGCTTTATTTCTTAAATAAATGGCCTAACCTCAATGTTTCAAGCTTCCATTAGGAAATGCAAAAAACTTTTTAGTATATTTTACCCTTTGTAGAATGATGATTATGAGTATGTTTGAGCACGGCTTTTATTTTTGTTTGTTATACTTTGCTGAGTACTCTAAAAGGCAAAGTAAATGACATAAATCCTACCTTTTAGAAACTTAACATTTTTAAATCTTAATTTTATTGATATCTTTTCTCATTTATTCCCATAATTCCTCTATATTTCTCTCCCACCTCTCCTACCCAGGGAGCCATCCCTTATAACATTTTTTTTTAAAAGAAAGAGAAAAAATTCAGCCAAATCAATCAACACATCAGTCATATTTGACAGCAGAGGCAATATTGCGCACTCTTAGTATTCTGCTTCTGCAAAGAAGGGGAGAGGCATACATTTTCTCTACTCTTCTCTAGGGCCAAGCGAAGAGCTCTTCAGCACTTAGGTAATACTGGTATCTCTAGAAATACCAATGATATGCATGTACTACAAAATCTCATTGTGAAGCATTTTGAAGTGATTCACTTTTATTTTGGGTTAAATTGGATCCCTCTTTCCTCCCCTCCAGATTATCAATTTATAATAATAAAAAAAAATAATGGTAGTATTCTTGTACAAGACTCCACTAGTTTTTGTTATTATTATACCACAATTATACCATACTATGAAATATACACTGAGGTATTTGAGTGAAGTAAACAATATAAGCAAACATGGAAAAACTTGTTTTAAAAATGTACCCTTTATAAATGTATGAGGAAGGGGTCAACATAATTCCTAGGATGGCAGGGGAAAACAACATCAGAACACTTTGAGGGGAGATAGCTCATGTAAATGAGACAGGTCCTACCAGTGAGGTCTCTGTTTGGCCACCATCCAAGGTCACACGCTTTGCAGGTGAATTCATCTTGCACATATTCATTCTCTTTGCACGCTGTGCAGATCCAACAGCAGCTCACCTCTCCTTTACGGATGACCTAAAACATCAAGAGTTATCTTTTAGAAAGCTAACCATTTCACTTCTTATAATGCCAATGCTTTTGCTCTGGCCCTTGCTTGTTTCAGGTGAACCAGAAGCTTATTTGAAGAACATTTCACATAACAGGTAAACTTCAGAAGATATGGGGTGGGAAGCGTGCTAGATTTGCAATTAATTGTGATATAGATATGAAGCGGATGTGAAGGGTCTCTGATTTTGTTGTATGTTTCTAATCATTGTCTGAATGTTTTTGCCTATACCTGGAGCGCTCAGAAGAAGAACTTTGCTCACACAGAGAGTGATGGTAGTGAGGTACAGTAGAATAAACAGTGGTTTTAGAAATAAAGTTCTTATTTGACTACCCCTTCTTCACAGCTATATCTAGTTATCAAGTACATCTGATTCTTCTTATATAATGATCCTTCCTTTATGTTACTTTCCTTTTGTCACCAGTCCCCTCCCTAGTATTGTGCTTTCACTAACTCACTCCTGGATGGCAATAAGAGCCTCCATCTATATAATCTGCCTGAAATCTTTCTATCTCCCTAAATTCTTCCTACACATAACTGCTCAATCAGCTCACTTCCCTGGTTAAGAAATTTCAGTGCTCCCCTATCACATCTCCATAACTCTAAACTCCTCAGCATTGTACTTGAGGCCTTCTATTACTATCTGTCCAATGTCTCTCTTCAGCTTCCCAGTAATGTGGTGTGTGTGTGTGTGTGTGTGTGTGTGTGTGTGTGTGTGTGTGTGTGTGTGTGTGTGTGTGTGTGTATGCAGCTTCATCACTTATTAGCTAAAACAGTAGCCTAATAGATTGAAAGCTGGAAGGGACGTTAGGGACCATCCGGTCCATTCTTATTTTTACAAACGAGGGAACTAAAGCTCAGAAGGTTAAATGACTTCGGAGAATGACTACTTCACCCCTAGCTAGCTAGTCACCATATTAATTCAATCTTTTCCAGTCACTCAGCTTAACACACAATGACTTCTTGATTTGCCTTCAAGAAAATTTTACCCTTCACAAAGGGGAAAACCAATAAAGGGTAATTCCACTTTGAATCTCATTATTACAAACCAAGAAGAGTTGATTGCTAGGTAGAAATTATAGGAATTCTAAAAAAAGTGATCATTTATTTTTAGACATTGTAACAGAGAGAGAAAAAGCCAGGCATAGCCTGATATGTACTATAGATTTTGGGAAAGCAGATTTCAGTGGATTCAGAGGCAATATAGGTAGGATCTCATGTATGAAAATGTTAGAGTGTAAGTCAATCCAGGAGGGGTGGGAGAAGCTCAGCATGGCATTCTGAAAACAAAGGGAAACAATTTCAGTGAGAAATCAATAAACAAATATTTATTAAGTCCCTACTATGTGCCAGTGCTAGAAAGAAAAATGGGACTTTTATGAAAAGACTCCTGTGAATGTCCAGAGAACTGACCAACCATGTTAGTTTTAAAAAATGTATAGAAAATTGAAATAAAGCCAGATAACAAAGGATGAATATGATTCATTATAGTCCTCTAACAATAGTGTTAGGAATACTAAAGTTCCCAATGAGCTGAGGCCAATGAAGGGAGTTAAAGGCAAAAATAGGGTTTCTTTTTTTTAAAAGCTAAATTGGAAGAGAAGGAGGATCATAGAAAGGATAGGACCCTTGCTTGGGGTTGAGAAGATGATGAAAACAGAGAGAAAGCAGATCTGTTTCTTCTTTATTTTGCTTCTGTTTTTTTCCTCTGCCTAGAAACGACAGAACAAAAATTACTAATAGGGAGTTGATACCAAGATAAGTGAAGTATTAATAGGAGAGCACCTAGGTACCCCTGGATAAACTAATGTTATCTAGTCCAGATGAATTAGATCCTTAGGACCTGAGAGAACTGGCCAATGTGATTGCAGAGCCACTGTTTGTGATATTTCAAAGCTCGTTGAAAATGGAAGAGATACCACATGATTTGGAGAAGGGCTAATTACCATTTTTTTTAATAGATAAGAGTAACATCTCCAAACTAAAGGCTAGTGAGCTTGACTTTGAATCTGGAAAAATTGTAAACTGGATGATTAAAGAGATAGATTATGAATATCAAGAAAGGGAAGTGGTAGAGCCAGTCAGACTTTATCAAGAATGGATCATGCCAGGGACATCTGGGTAGTACAGTAGAGCACCAGCCTTGGAGTCAGGAGTACCTGCGTTCAAATCTGACCTCAGATACTTGACACTTACTAACTGTGTGACTCTGGGCAATTCACTTAACTCCAATTGCCTCAAAAACACACATTATAAAAAAAAAGAGTGGGTCATGCCAGACTATTTACTTTCTTTTTTTGATAGGAATGCTAAATTATATGATTAGAATGATGAGATTATAGTTTACTCAGGACATCTAAGTGGTGCAATAGGATAGAGCACTAGGTTTAGAATCAGGCAGACTCCTCTGCCCAAGTTCAAATGCAGACTCAGACATTCAATAGCTGTGTGATCCCTGGGCAAGTCACTTAACTCAGTTTCCTCATCTGTAAAATGAGCAGGAGAAGAAAATGAAAGCCACTCCAGTATCTTTGCCAAGAAAACTCCAAATGGGGTCATAAAGAGTCAGACATGACTGAATAACAACATAGTTTTAGAAAGCTTTTTGATAAAATGTCTTACATTCTTCTTGTGGGCAAGACAGACATGAATTCAATGATAACATAATTAAACAAATTCAGAATTGGTTGAATGACTCCACTCAAAGAGTAGTTGTTAATGGTTTGATGTCAATATGGCAAAGGTCCTTCAGTGGAACATCCCAGGAATTTGTCTTTGGCCCTGTGCTTTTTAACATCTTTATAGATAAAGATAGATAGACTTGGATAAAGGTATACATGACATGCTCTTCAAGTTTTCAGATAACAGCAAGCTATGAGTGGTAGCTAACATACTGGATGATAGTCAGGATCCAAAAGAATAGTGACAGGCTAGAGCAGCAATTCTCAACCTGTGGGTCGCAATCCCTTTGGGGGTCAAACAACCCTTTCATAGGGGTCACAGGGGTTGCCTAAGACCATCAGAAAACACATATTTCCAATGGTCTTAGGAACCAAGACACCGCTCCTCTATCTGTCTCCAGGTCGGTCCACCCACATGGAGATACGCCCACATACCAGTATTAAAGGGTTGAGGGTAGGAAGGTTGAGAACCACTGGGCTAGAGTATTGGGATGAATCAAATAAGATAAAATTCAATAGGGAGAAATATAAAATTCTACAGTTGGGTGCAAGAAAACTAATTTGACAAAAACAAAATAGATAAGGCATGGTTAGATAGCATTTGTTCTGGAAAAAAAAACATGGAGATTCCAGTATACTATAAACTCAATCTGAGTTAGCAGTGTGATCTGGAAGATGAGAAAACTAATGTGATCTTGGACTCCATTAAGAGAAGTACTGCTTCCAGGAATAGAGAAGAGATAGTCCTTGCTTTGATCACATGTCATCCCAGAGTATTGTGTTTAGTTCTGGGTGCCACAATTTAGGAATAATGCTGATAAACTGGAGAGTGTCCAGGAGAGGGTGACCAGTATTGCCAAAGATTTTATTCCATGTCATATAAGGAGTGCTTGAAGGAATGGGGAACATTTCTCTTGTAAGAGGGAAGAGTCAAGAGGAATACAATAGCTACCTTTAAGTATTTGATGGTTTTTTCATGTGTAAGGAGGATTATATTTTATTCTGTTTAGCCTGGGAGGGCAAACCTAGGAGTGATAACTGGAAGTTGCAAAGAGGCAATTTAAGTTTAATGTCAGTAAACCATTCCTTGGAATTGGAGCTGTCTAAAAATGGATGGGCTCTCTTGAAATGTGGTGGCTTCCAATCCCCACCCCCGCCCCACACCTTTGGTGGTCTTCAAAACCAGGCCAGATTATTACTTTTGGGGTACATTATAGTGACAATTCCTTTTATGTATGGGTTGGAACCAACCTTTGATTCTGTGTTTTAGAATCAGTAAAAATATGATTTTTAAGCATACTTATTCAGACATACTTGCTTATATTCCTGAATATTGTAAAATATGAAAGTAGAACCATATAAATTGTAAACTTTAGGCCAAGAAAGAAGATAGATAGATTTAAAATAGAAAGCTTGGGTTTAGGCTTTTCTGATCATTCTGTGTAAAGAGTCAAATTAATTTTTCAAAAGCTGAGAAATGTAAAGAGTGAATTACTGTCAAACAGAAATAAATGAAAAATGTAGTAAGAAAAATGACCAAGGGGAAGGAAAGATGTTTCTCTTACATGATGCCAGATGGTGGTGGGAAGTATATTTATATGTGTGTAAAAACACACATATACATACACACATATATATGCCCACATACATACATACACACATATATACCCACATACACACACATATATAAATTTAATAACTGCAAAATGGAATAAAGAAAGCTTTCAAGGAAAGGAATAAAACTAATTAGATAGTTAAATAAATATTTCTACCTAGAGAAGCTTTTAATAGCATGCTTAGATAGGAAAAAGCAAAGATTCAGAAATAACAAAAACCAAAAATCTAATAACAGTTGTCCATATGGATGAGGTCAGGATCTTAAGAGAATAAAGCAAGGAAGAATAAAGACACTGCTTGTGGGTGTCTTGAGGTGTTTAGAAGGAGAACAAAAGGGGAGGGAGGGCTTCCAGGATGAAAAAGGAAGGGGCTAAAATAACAGCAAAAGATTAACTGTGGAAAATGGAGTTCTGAATGGAATGATTTCAAGAGAAAAACAAGGTACTGGAAAGGAGGAAAGGATATGGTATGTATGTATATGTATATATATGTATGTGCATATAAATGTATATATGCATGTATATTATATGTATATAGATATCGTGTTGAAGTACATATTAAAGGATGAAGAAACGTGTTTTAATTGCAAATTCAGTTTAAGAAGTGAGCAGCATGATAAGATTCTTGAAGAGAGGAGAGGCTTCTGGGTCTGAAGGCCTCACTACCTAGTCCTATAAGACTTTTCAGAATGACCTGAACAAATGTTCTTTCTGTATTATCTAATAGAATATGAGAAATGATCAGCACAAAAAATATATATAGAGAGAATTTTATGTATGTATGTATATATATATATATATATATATATATATATACACACACACACACACATAC
This sequence comes from Pseudochirops cupreus, assembly GCA_028627135.1. Lineage (NCBI taxonomy): Eukaryota > Metazoa > Chordata > Mammalia > Diprotodontia > Pseudocheiridae > Pseudochirops > Pseudochirops cupreus. Next base: position 305,095,223 of record CM053584.1, on the reverse strand, counting down.
ATATATACAGAGACAGAGACAGAGAGAGAGGGAGGGAGGGAGAGTAGGTGAGCATAAATCATAGAACTTGACTGGAAAAAGGCAAGGAAGATTTTTTAAGGCTTAGCTCAAGGAGAAAAAACCTTTTGATTAGATTAACCCTGCTCTTTTCTTTAAGAACTTAGAAAGCTTTGGAACTTATTATCTACCACCTCCCACCCCAGCAAAAACAAATGAGCAAGCAAACAAAGAAAAACTCATCCTCTTTCTCAACTTCTCTCTTTTGACTCAAGATAATTTCCTTGAAAATTTGGAGTCATCCAGATTCCTCTCTCTTTCTCACCCTCCATATCCATCCACTGTCAAATCTTGCTGATTCTATCTTCCCATCATAGGCTTATGTTCCTTACTTTCCATTCAAGAGGGTCATCACTCTCATTTGAGCCCTCATTACCTCTCAGTAGAGTATCATTATAGTCTCTGCATGAATCTCCCTGCTTTCAGTTTCTCTCCTTGACTATCCATCCTCTATAGAGCTGTCAGAATAATCTTGCAATGCTACCTTTCCCTTTGTCACTGCTGAGCAATTTGCAATGGTTTCCTATTGTCTATAGTATTTAAATCCCATTAACAGACTAAATGACGTTTCATATTCCTTCCCTTCATATACTCTACTCTAGTCAAATTGGCTTACTCTCTCCATTCCCCCAAATCATCCTTCCATCTGTACCTAAAATACAGTATACATATATATGTATACACATATATACATATATATGGAAACAAAATATTGATATGACTGACATGCTCATGCTAAAGAAGTAAATTCCATTTGGATGGCATGAACTGGAGATTTTGAGACCAAAAGAAACATTTTCTTTAATTGGTTAACAGGTTAAAGAGTTATAACATATTGCATTTTTATAAACAACTCATGCTTGTTAGTTTATAGTGGAAGTCTGTAAGGAAATTTGGTTTGTAACTGGAATCTTTTTAGGGATAGTATTGTTATACTTAGAAATTGCTTTTTCAATCATTTTGGTCACATCTAGCTCCTCCTGATCTCATTTGGGATTTTCTTGGCAAAGACACAGGAGTGGTTTGTCATTTCCTTCTCTAGCTCATTTTACAGATGAGGAAACTGAGGCAAACAGGGTTAAGTGACTTGCCCAAGGTCACATGGCTAGTAAATGCCTGAGGCTGAATTTGAACTCAGGACTCCAGGTCCAGCACTCTATCCACTGTGCAACCTAGCTGCCAGAAATTGCTTAACAGCCTTATTTAATGGTGAAAAAATGTATTGAAGACTATGTAGCAATGTACACCTAACAATGAACAACTGAATTGCATTGAACTGCACTCTGACTGGTTGTGGCAGGACTATATAGAAGACATTTTGTCAATCACTAACATTAACATAATTAAACTCAAGCCATAGGTTTGATTATTTCATCCTGCTGCTCACAAATCATCCCTGGCTCCCTACTGGCTCTAGAATAGATACAAATCCCTTAGTTTGGCATCTAAGACAGCCCACCTTCCCAGCTATTCTTTACAAACTCTACTTACTAGCCAAACTGGATACTATTTGTTCTCTGAATTTGACTATTTCCTATTCTGTGCATCTGTACAAGGAAGGAAAGAAGGAAAGATTCTTTTATTAAAGTGTCTCCCATGTGCCAGAAACTATGCTAAAATGATATAATCTCATTTTATCCTCACAACAACTCTGGGAGGTAGTTGCTACTATTACCATCATTTTACATATGAGAAAATTGAGGTAAACAGAGGTTAAATAACTTGCCCAGGGTCATATAGCTAGGAGGAATCTGGGACTGGATTTGAATTCCAGTCTTCCTGAACAGGTCCAGCACTCTGAGCTCAAATGCTCAGGACTTAATCAACATTTGTTGAATTAGGTTTTATGAGGATTTGTCCTTAACAATGTTTTATATGTTATAAGAAAAGCAGGCATGTTTTTAGAAAGCACTGCAAGTTGAATTCAGAATGAAAAGCCTTTCATTGTCAATAAAGGAATTTATTAACCCTGAAATTAGCCCTGAAATTCTCCTGTAAATTGACTCTGTCTATATTTTGGAGAGGCTGCTGAGATTTCCTTTTATGTCACCTGGGCATGGTAGGTGGCAAATTAGTTGTGTTTGAATTTAAGTACAGCTATTTGGTAAACAGGATTTGAATTTCTTTTATTTCCACACCGCCTGGAGAGTTTATGAGGAACAAAACAGATAAACATTTTCCCCTTTAGGGACAAATCTTTTCCCACTGAATGGCACAATACTTTTAAAACAGTACCTTGCTGCCCCAGGCGGCATATATGGTAAATGCTACATGTTGTTGTTGATGTTCAGTTGTTTTTCAGCCATGTCTGACTCTTTGTGACCCTGTTTGGGGTTTTCTTGGCAAAGATACTGGAGTGGTTTGCCATTTCCTTCTCCAGCTCATTTTACAGATGAGGAAACTGAGGCAAACAGAGTGAAGTGATCACACAGCTAATAAGGGTCTGAGGTCAGATTTGAACTTGGGGAGATGAGTCTTCCTGACTACAGTCCTGGCATGGGGCTATCCACATACCACAGTAGCACCAAGTGATGTTTTCTAGGCAGTCATATCGCCAGGCACAAGGAGCACAGTTCCATAGACAACCTGCTCCCTGGTTTGTCAATGAGTGACCCAGCTTCTCATCTGGAATGTGTGAGCTATTGTACAAAGGACGCATGATTATCCATTCATAGCCTGCCAGGAGTAAAGTTAGCAGGTAGGAATTACTAAGGTGAGCTTCTATGCAGTAAATCTCAAGAGGAAGGGGCTATTTTTTCTGCCTGTTTTTTCCCTCTCCCACTTTTAATACCCAGAAAACTGCTCTTTGCATATCCATAAACTATTTCACTGAAATGGCATTACAGACTTAATAGAGTGAAAAGCATCCTTGTGACAACCCTTCTCTGGTGCCTTATTTTAACCCCATAAAAACCAGGGTGTTTCTGGGACACAGAGAATTCCTTTTATCAGGGGACACCCATGAAGAAACACATGGCTGCATGAATGGACTCTGGTGACATTTCTACATGCCTGAGGGACTATGGGGCTTCTCAAGGGATTTCCAGGGAGCGAGACTTAGACATCCCTCCTGAGGGATAGAATGTAGTGCATGAGGCAGCCTGGTAGATTACCCAGATGGTGTCAGAAGTTATAAAGATGAGATA
>CM053584.1:305046204-305091520 GCA_028627135.1 Pseudochirops cupreus | reverse complement strand
TAACCCAATTCAGAGTGTATGTCATTCCCTCCCTAAGCCAAATTGAATGAGAGTAAGGTTGACCCATTCCCTTTTGCCTTCCTGTTCTGATTAATATTATTTTCCTCCCTTAAAATGTGGCAAAACTAGTAAAGTTAAACATGCTGGAATGACCTTTTCTCCATTGCTATAGTAGACAAAAGGCTCTAAGCCCTCCACTGTACTTTGGTAACACAGAAACTATCTTTGCCTCCGCAACAAGAGAGTGGCGCAAGGTGTGGAGGCTACCTGGAGCACAGCCTAACGGGGATTCCCACCTACATGATGGCTTCATGGTTCATGGGGTTGGCTCAGCAGTTCTGGGTGGGGGCGTGGGATAAGGACAGAGTGGCACGCAATTGCTGCTATACCAACAGCTGGGCTGGATGACATTTATATAATGACTTGACTGCATTAAGAAATGAATCACAGAAAATTAGTGATGGGAATGACCTATTAGGTCATCTAATCCATACCCTTGCCATTTCAAAGTTCCTCCCCCCAATCTGTATTTTTCATCTTCTCACTCAATCTGGTTTTACATAGTGTGAGACAGTTTTCACCATCCTTCCCTTACAGAGAATCCTCTCATATCTAAACCCTACCCTTTATTTTTGTTTTTAGCATGCTATAACATGCTGTGTGTGTTCCTCCAAAGTATCACATTATGAAAAAAAATTCATGCAATAAAAACAACAGGGTTTATGGGGATAGTGGGGTTAGGGATAAAACCCCAAAACTTTATCAGTAACACATAAAAAGAGGTAGAAACCTAATAAAAATAGTAGCACTTTTATGCGTGCTAATATATGACAAGTGGTTAAGAAATACATCAGTCCCCAAACTGTAGCACCAGAGCAAGGCTGGCGAAGTCTCCAGCTGGTTGGTCATGCCACAATGCCAGGCCTTGGTAGTGGTGGTATGTCAGAGACGATGGTGGAATCAGTCCTCTTTTGCCCACAGTTTCTACTGCAGCAGAAGATATGCAATACAGGACTTTACCATGACAAAACCTTGGTTTACTTAGGAGTGGGCAGAGAAGAGGCTATAGTATGTGAGTTATTGTGAAGTGGTGAAGTTTTCTGTAGTCTCAATGTTTCTTATGGAAGAAATTGAGTGGTAAAGCAAACTAGAATTCTCCCTATGCTCAAATTGTTCCCTAATATCTCAATCAAATTGGAACAAATTTGTATTGTCTTTCTTTTTTTTTTAACCAGTTGACTGATTTACTGAATGATGGAAAAGAAGAGGTTTATGATGGGAGGAAGAAAGAAAGGAATAAGCATTTATATAAACACCTGTCATATACCAGACCCTGTGCTAACCACGTTAGAGATATTATCTCATTTGATCCTCACAATAAACTTGTTAGGTAGGTGCTGGGAAGATCTCCATTTTGCAGTTGAGAAACTGAGGCAGACAGAGATCAATTGACTCGCACAGCTGGGAAGTGTCTGAGCTCCAATTCAGTTGTTACTGACTCCAAACCCAGTGCTGTATCCCTCATATCACCTAGCTGGCACAGAATTTGTATCTTCAAAACAAACGTTATAGCAGAACTAACTGTATACCCAAAGATGGAATGCTTGTGAGCAAGGTATGGTGAAGCCAATTGGAACTTCTCTTTTGGGAATGTGAGTATTTACACTTAAGAAACCAGCAAATGTAACAAATCAGGGCATGATTTATTGCTTTGTTCATTGTCTAGACTTAAGAAAAGTGATGGGAAGAATGTTAATAGTGCAAATTAAACATAAAAGTGTGGGCATACATTGTTTTTTCTAGAGAGTCTGTTGTTAAACATTTATCAATTGTCTCTAATTATGAGACACTCCGGGCATACCACAAACTCTTTGAAGTTACTAAAGCTCCTTGTAGGAAGGTGTAACAGAAAGTCAATTTGACAAAGACCACTGTAATAGGATTTATAGAACCTTGATTTAGGTTCCCAAAGTGGGCAATACCACCCTCTGGGGGGTGCTAGAACAAAGCAGGAGGAGTATTACTGCCTTGGGTACACTTGGGGGGGGGGATTTGAATAAAAATAAGAGAGCACTAGAAGCATAAGAAAAGAAGAGAAGAAAATTTTGGAAAACTGTTGGTACATGTTTAATCTGTTGTGTAACAGAGTTAAAGTTGTAGTGATTACATTATTTTCCAGTTAACACACAAAATAAAAGTTATAGCCAATCACTGCTCAAGTCCACTGACAGGTCTTAAAAAGCAGGTGTTGGCAGGCAAGTCTGTTGTGCATTGTCGGAAAGTCCAGCATGAATCTGTAGGAATATGTGCGTGTAATGATTTGTTTATAATATAATACTGTATGCTTACATGGCGCAATATTGCATCATCAAAATTTCAATGCAGGAAAACCCCACAAATTTACAATAAATTATTAAATTTAAGAAGCATCATTTTAAAAAAATTTATATTTTTAAAATGATGCAAGTTAAAAAAAAAAACATTAAAGAAAATAAATTTCCAGGGTGGCACTGAGTAATTTTTTTTAAAAGGTGACAGTACACCAAATAAGTTTGAGAACCTCTAATTTAGACCTTTGGTGCTGACACAGACTAGCCATGTGGGCAAGTGACCTGTCTTCTCTGACCTTTAATTTCTTTAGCTTTAAAATCAGAGTGATAATATCAGAGAACCTCATTGGCATAGTGGATAAAGAGGCAGAAAGATGTGGGTTCAAGTCTTATTGCTGACACAGACTGCCTGTGTGACTTAAGGAATTAATATCCTCCCAAAAAAGTATATAAGCCTACAAGTTGCCAAATAGGTCTTGATTTGCATTGAGAGTTTCCTTATAAGAAGTTCCTTATACCAATGACATCAGAGGGTTGGGGAAAGCAAACAAACCACTTCCCTCAAAGAGCTATTATGCAATTACCTTTTGGAAATCACAAAATGCTATATATAAGGTGTTGTTATTATCATTCCCAATTTCTTTTGTTTTGTTTTTAATATATTTAACATTTTAGTTTTCCCTAATTACATGTAAAAATAATTTTTAACATTCATTTTTAAAATTTTGAGTCTAAATTCTCTCCCTCTTGCCCTCAGTAAGAAAACATGATATAAGTTTCATCCTCAATTTTTTTTAAAAAATGGATGACTTGAAATACCTCTGTCACAAGCTTATTCATACATAATATCCCATCTCCTGCTTCTGGGCTACCCTGTGCCTAGAATGTGCTCCTTCATTTGTCTTTTAAAATCCCTAGCTTCCTTCATTGCTCAGTTCAAGTGACCCTTCCAACATGAGCCTTTTCCTCATCCCTTCAACTGCAAATACCACCCAAAAACTACTTTATAATTATCATATACGGGCATGCAATATTTCCCCAAAGAGAAGGTAAACTTTTCAACAAGGGAATGTTTGATTTTTGTCTTTGAATTCACAATAAAGTCAAGAGATGGAACGATGGATAGAGCACTGGACCCATGTTCAGGAAGATCTGAGTTCAAATCCATCCTTAGACACTTTCTAATTGTGTGACCTTAAACAAATTCCCCTCTCTCCGCCTCAGTTTCCTCAGCTGTAAAGTGTGAATAACAATAGCATTTACCTCCAAAGGCTGTTGGAAGGATCAAATTAGATAATATTTGTAATATACAATACCTGACGCTGTAGGTGTGGTTCCACATGATTCTAAGTACAGTGCTTTGCAAAAAGTACATGCTTGATGAATGAAGATTGTGGTGAAACTCACTTTACTTCACAGGGAGAGAGAGAGCAGTTTTTATTCAATTCAGCAAGAAATTTTAAAGTATCTATGGTGATAGGTAAATTAACCGGGACAGAGTAAAATTAAATTTATTGACAGCAATATACCTTACAACTTTTTTTAATCTTAAAGAAAGAAAAAAGCAGTAGGTGATATGTACTTCTTTTGCTACAATCATTTCTTTTTCATTATTTGGCATAAATTCACAAAATTTCAGCACATTTTAAAATACTTCATCATGAACCCACACTCTTTTGGATATAAAGTGCATTTTCCCAAGTCTAATCTTGATTATAGCCCATGGATTTTTGATGGATTTTAAGTGAGGCAAACTCCTACATCTTTGAAGTACGATTTATCTCCTCTTGAATAAATTTGTTAACCTTTTGTGACTTGTGGAATGAGGCAAAGTCATGGTTGAGCGTTCTAATATCTATTTGGGGATTTCTGTAATTTTGGAACTTTGCTTGTTATGATTATTTGCAGCAATCATTTCTAGGTTTTTGACAATTTTCATTTTTGACTGCATTTTCCTTTGCACTTTAATGCTACTGGTCCTATTTAATTGTGGGTGTAAACGATCCTTAAAATGCTATGATCCTTGAAATGTTTGATTTCCTCAAATCTTATGCAATTATTTCTGACAGTCATTGAACTGTGCTCTTTTAAAGCTATACCTTTGGCATGTGTCTTGGAATAATGTCTGTTCTCTAAAAACCACAGAAATAAAAACATAATAGAAGGGCAATAAAACGTGCATGTGACATGAGATCCAGCAATCACCAAGAGCCAACTAAAGATGCGGAGACTATCTCAATGTGGTTTCAGATGCCCACGTTGAGATGCCCAGTGTTGGTAGAAACACATACATATGATCATTGCTGTCACAAAATGAAACCATATCAAAATTATTGCTTTTCCCAAGTAGTTCACACATAATTATTTTATGTACCAGGCACGAAGACAAAAACCAAAAATTGGCTTTGCAAATCATAAAACACCTCACAAATATGAGCTGTTGTTATTAGAGGACCTAAAAATGCTCAGCCTACAGCCAATCAGTATTTTCTGAGGAATCAGCAAGCTTGTGGGTGTGAAGGGGAGCGGATGAGGGACGCCAGTGCTGTCTCATTTCAACTGCTGCTATTTTGGTTATATGCTTTTTTTCAGTGTTCTCTAGCTTTCACTTCAATAAACCACAGGAAGAGCAAGGATCCTCGAGTTTTTTGGTTTTCCTGTTTATTTCCCTCTGACCTATTGTTTCCATTAGAGATCTGTCTCCATTGTACTCACGTGTGTACTTTGACCTGTTTTCCACCCCAAATAAAATATTAAAGAATATTTAAGTCAAACCAAGAAGAATGTAGTAAGCACCTACTATGTGCCAGTCACACTGTTAAGTTGTGGGGATACAAAGAAAGGGGGAAAATAGTCTCTGCCCTGAAGGAACTCACATTCTAATGGCAGAGAGAGCATGCAAATAACTCAGAATGTATAAAATGTATACAGAGTAGATGGAAGGTAATTTGAGAAAGGAAGACACTAACAGCTGGGGGAAGTAGGAAAGGCCTCCAGTAGAAGTGTGGGATTAAAGCAGATGGTCTCCTTTTCCTGGGACAGTATCCAAACTTATTACCATAAATGCATTCTATTCCCTTTTTCTTTTTTCTGATATTTACAAAAACTCAGTTAAATTAAACCTGGGTAGAAGGGTGAAGGGTAGGGTGCTGGGTGGAGAGAAGGAAATAGCCAGCTTGGCATTCCATTTCTGGTCATACTTTGGTTTAAGCAAAAAAAAAAAAAAGTATTTCTTGAGTGCCATATGCATTATCATAACCATTATCGACTAAAGTCTTAGAGACTTACCTTAATCTGACCCTTTAAACAAGGTTCACTGCACACAGACCGTACCATGCCACTTTTGTTCATTTGTATTTTATAGTCATCAATATTCAGCACCCCTTCATGCCAGGTTCCAATGTGGACATAATCGTACCGGTTAGCATCAGTGTATTGAAGATTCATGATATCATACCTAAGAAGGAGAAGAAGCGGTATATCACCATGACAGATTCCCTAAATTGTCACTTAATTATGTATGTAGTAATACAGACTCCCCAATTCCTTCCTTCAGTATCCATCTGTCCATCATCTATCTACTTCCTTCAGTACTTCAAAAGATCTATGATTTTATTAGGGTGGGTATTCCCTCCAGGTGTGAAGTTCACAAAATCTCCATAATGTCATGAGATGCTTTGACCAAAAATAAAACAAAAGACAAAGTCCAAACCGTCATATATTGGCCAACATTTTGGTAATAAGCTTCTCCAAACTTAGTAAGCATGGTACTTGGGTGATAGAGTGAATATGGATCTGGAGTCAGGAAAATTTGAGTTTAAATTTAGCCCCAGGCACTTAATAGCTGTGTGACCCTGGGCAAGTCACTTTACCTCTATTTGCCTCAGTTCCCCATCTGTAAAATGGGGGCACACTGGAGAAGGAAATGGCAAACTATTCCAATATCTTTACCAAGAAAACCCCATGGACAAGTTCATGGCTCACAAAGAGTTGAAAACGACTGAATGACAAAGCCACAAACACAAAGTCTTTCATTAGACTTCTCCTGAAAGGAATCTTTTTTTTAGCATGGTAGGCCCTACTGGAGTCTGTGTTCCACTGTCATAGTCCTGAGTCTGAGTTTTCTGAAATTTTTTTTCTGAAAAATATCAGTGTCAATTTTATGTCAGAACAAAATATTACAGTACAACTTCCATAGATTATGTGCAGTTGACAAAAATGCAGTGTGTTATTTATGTTGTAAATATATGGTTCCACTTTGGATAGCTTCTTCTAAGCAACCTTCTCTCCATGTAGTAAAAATGATAACTTTCAGGTTATTAGCATCAGTAATAAGAATGAAGTAATTATTATACTTATAGAGATCCTTTAGAGGAGATTGAGAGGGGCAGTATGGTGTAGCAGAAAGAAAACTGGATGTGGAGTCACAAACCCTGTGTTCAAGTCCCATCTCAGATACTTAATAGCTGTGTGACCCTGGACAAGTCATTTAAGCCCATTGGACCTCAATTTCCTCATCTGTAAAATGAAGGGGTTGGGCTTTATGGTGTCTAAAGTCCCTTCCTGGTCTAACATTAAGATCTTAAGTCTCATATCTAAAAATTATTAACTGTGGAACCTCAGGAAATTTACCTAATCTCTCAGAGATCATTGCCTCATTATGAAAATGGATATAATAAAACTTGCACTATCTCTCTCATAAGGTTGCTATGAAGAAAATGTTTTTAAAACTTTTTTCTTTTATTAAACTTTCTTTTTAATTTATGGAATAAAACAAGCATTTCCATAACATACTACAATAAAAAAAGATGATCAAACAAGAAACTGCAAACCTACTAAGCACAACTTGCTATTCCTTTCAAATATACAACAAAAATTATCACATAATTTATTTTCTTTTTTCTTTCCCTGTCCCCACCCTAGATATGGCCACCATGAGACCCCAACAAGTATCTATGTGTAAAATTATTCTACATATACTTCTAGTTATCGCTTCTTTCTCTGGATGCAGATAAATCTTTCTTCATGTATCCTTTAGAGTTAATTTGGGTATATATAATAAACAAAATAAATTCTTCACTTAAAGTTGTTCTTAAAACAATATTGCTATTACTATATACGATGTTCTCTTGGTTCTGCTCATTTTGTTGCTTATTATTTCATGTAATTCTTTCCATGTTTTTCTTAGAACATTGAGCTCATCATTTCTCTTAGCACAGTAGTATTCCATCACAACCATATACTATACTTGTTCAGCCATTCCTCAATTGATGGGCTTCCCTGCAATTTCCAGTTTTTTGCTACCGCAAAGAGAGCTATTATAAACTTATTATAATCTTAGAATACATAGGTTCTTTTCCTTTTTCCCTAATCATCTTTGGAAATAGACAAAGTAGTGGTATTACTGGGTCAAAGGTTATAGATTAATAACTCTTTGGTCATACTTCCAGATTGTTCTCCAAAATGGTTGGATTATTTTACAATTTCACCAACAATGAATTGATGTCCTAATTTTTGCACATTCTTTCCAACACTTGTCACTTTCCCTTTCTATTATTTTAACCAATCTGGTAGGTATAAAATGATATCTCAAGTTTGTTTTAATTTGCATTTTTCTAGTCAATAGTGATTTTAGCATTTTATATGACTATAAATTATTCTGATCTCATCATTGGAAAACTGTCTATTCATATGCTTTGACCATTTATCAATTGGGAAATGACTTATATTCTCATTGATTTGACAAAATAATTTCTATATTTTAGATATGAGACCCTTACCTGATAAGCTGTCTATAAAAATTTTCCCCCAATTTTCTGTTTTCCTTCTAATCTTGGCTATATTTGTTTTATTTGTACAAAAGACTTTAATTTAATACAATCAAAATTATCCATTTTATCCCTAATTTTGCTCTCTATCACTTGTCTATTCATAAATTGTTCACCTACCCATAAGTGGTCAAGTGGTTTGTTACATGTTCTCTTGTAAAATCTCTCTTTATATCTAGGTCATATATCCATTGCAACCTTTTCTTGGTAAATGGTATGAGATATTTCTCCATGCCCAGTTTCTACCATACTACTTTTCAGTTTTCACAACAATTTTTACCAAGTAATAAATTCTTGTCCTGAAATCTTAAGTCTTTACACTTGTCAAATATAAGGTTATTATATTTATTTGCTGCTATAAATTGCACACCTACTCTATTCCATTTAAATATCTTTTGATTTCTTAGGGTAATGTTAATGGAATATAAGACCTCTCCCCGCCCCCCCCCCCCATTAATAGGTCTCACATGAAGCTCATTAAGGGAAGCTTGCTTAGGGGAAGCTTGCTTGTAGGAAGGCTTTCACACCTTTTGCTAATTTCTAATTAGGCACTGATTCAAGGGGGTTGTGATACCTTCTGGCTCTGAAAAGTGTATATACACTCTGAGTTGGTATTTTGCTTTGGGGGCTCGCTTGTGAGAAGGATCTTATGATCCCCTGGTAGAGATTCTGAGTATGTTCAGAGCTCCCAACTGCTCAGATGTAAAGACTCTCTTGATCCAGGGATGTATGTAAAGTGTAGAGTTGATTCAGGCAGTCAGAGCCTTGTCTGTTGGTCTTTATTTCTCTGCTTTTATTTTCTCTGTTTGTATTTTCTCTGAAATTCAAGTGTTGACTTTTCCCTTGAACTAGTGAATGTAATTAAAAAAAAGATTGTTGACCCCTTAAACAGCTATCTTTCCTAGTAAAGCAGATCTCAGAACCTGTGCTAGCAGTCATCCTGGGTATGCCAGTGTGGTTGCCGCTACACTGAGCCAGTACCAGATAGTTTTTGATAATTACTTTCTTATAATATAGTTTAAGAACTGGTACTGCTAACCTCCTTCCTTTATACTTTTTTTCATTATTTCCTTTGATATCTTGACTTTTCATTTCTCCAAATGAATTTTGTTATTATTTTTTCTATTTTACTAAAAAAAATTTTAAGCAATTTAATTGGAATGGTGTTGAATATATAAATTAATTTGGGCAAAATTGTCATTTTTATTTTATTGACTCATAAACAATTAATATCTCTCCAATTATTTAAATCTGATCTTATTTGTATAAAATTTTTTTAAAAAATTTTGTTTATATAGTTCCCAGGGTTTTTTTGGCAGACATATTCCCAAGTATTTTACATTGTCTAGGGTTATTTTAAATGGGGTGTTGTGTTTTTTTTTAAAATAATTTAATTATTTTTAGTTTTCAACCTTCGTTTCCACAAAAGTTTGAGTTAAAATTTTTTCTCCTCATTTTTCCCCTACCCCTTACCCCAAAATAGCAAGCCTACTGAATACTCCTTCCCCCAATCTGTTCTCGCTTATATCCTCCCCCTTTTCCCCACTAACTTTCTAGTAGGGCAAGATGGTTTTCTATACCCCAGTGACTGTATATCTTATTTCCTAGTTGCATGTAGAAAACAATTTATTTTTAAAGCATTTGTTTTTAAAACTTTTGAGTTCCAGAGTTTTTCCCTTCTTCCCTCCTTACCTACCCCCACTGGGAAGATAAGCAATTCAATATAGGTTGTACATGTGTAGTTACCCAAATCATTTCCATGATTGTTATATTGTGAAAGACCAACTATACTTCCCTCCATCCTATCCTGCCCCCCACTTATTCTATTTTTTCCTTTGACCCTATCCCTTTTCAAAAATGTATGCTTCTAACTACTGTCTCCCCCAATCTGCCCTCCCTTCTCTCACCCCCCCTCTTATCCCCTATCCACCTATTTTCCTGCAGGGTAAGATACCCAATTGAGTGTGTATGTTATTCCGTCCTTAAGCCAAATTCAATGAGAGTAAGGTTGTCCCATTTCCTTTCACCTTCCTGCTCTTCCCCTCCATTGTAACAATTTTCTCTTGCCTCTTTTATATGACATAATTTACCCTAATCTATCTCTCCCTTTGTCCTTCTCCCAATAAATTTCTCTCTTAGCATGGTTTTTGTTTTTTTTTTTTACTACCTCTTCTTGCACAGTTTTGTTTGTGATATGTAGGAATGCTGATGATTTGTCTGGATTTACTTTAAGAGTACAGATATGGTAGGAAAAGCCAAAAATAATTCATTTGCTAAAATTATTGTTTCAACTAACTTTTTCGTTGAGTCATTGGGATTTTCCAATAATATCATCATATCATCTACAAAAAGAGATAGTTTTATCACCTCATTCCCTATTCTGATTCTTTCGATTTCTTTTTCCTCTCTTATTTATAGGGATAGCTGGGTAACTGAAGTCAGGAGGGACTCATCTTCTTGAGTTCAAATCCAGTCAATACTTACTAGCTCTGTGAGCCTGGGCAAATCATTTAACCCTGTTTGCCTCAATTTCCACATCTGCAAAATGAACTGGAGAAGGCACATACTCCAGTAACTTTGCCAAGAAAACCCCAAATTGGGTCATGAAGAGTGTGACATGAACAGCAACAAAGCCATTATTATTATTCATCCTTCTGTAATGGTGTTCTACACATTGACAACAAATGTATAGAGTGCTTAGCATGTGATTCAAAAAGAAAGAGTGAGAACCACTGAGGATCAGACCAAGATTCTCCAAGACATGTTCTTCTCCAGACTTTGGGCTTTTGCTACAGAAAGCTAATTGCTATGTCTTGGGCCTTCCATTCCCTCCTCAGCTCATACAGCTGGAATTTACTCTCTATGGGGCAACAGGCTAATTTCCACTTCAAACTTATGCCAGATTCTTCAAACACAGCTGCAAGGGGAAAACCAGGATGATGATGATGGACAAAGGACATTTTTTTATCTCTCATAGGTCAAATGAAAATGCTAATTTGAAGGGAAAGAATTGAGCTCATGCCATAAACCCTTCTGATGATCATTCATTTATTTAAAAAGCATGTATTACATACTCATTGTATGCAAAGCAAGTTCTTGGTACTTAGGAGAAAAATTTTTCTCCTTTGCGGTGCCAAAAATATCTCAAATTTATTTATGTAGCCAGTCTTCAGTGTAATTTGCTGCTGTGTATAAATCTTGTTTATGATATACTATTATCCATTTTAATTATTTGGATTAATGTTCATTTCTAATTTCCACCCCCACTATCCATAATTATTAAGGCTGAAAAACCTGTTGTGAATGTTTAATATGAGTGGTTTCTTTTAAGTTTCTTTCCAATCTCTGTATCTGCTTGTCTGTCTCATTTATTTCTTTTTCTTTGTGTGTATTAGGGCAGTGAAAATGCCACATTCCTCTTCCCTATGGCTGTTTCCTGCAATTTTTTCAAGCTTCTCCATTTTGTTTCGAAGAGGAAATGTCTACAAATTCATCTACATTAGGATTGAGAAGGTGAAAAATGTATAATATTGTACACAGTAAAAAACCCCGACAAAACAAAATCCACACCCAAGAAGAAACTGGAAACAAGGAAGAAGGGTCAGGAAGAAGATATAAACTGACTAGAGTTAATAAAACAAGTTCTGTGCATCTGTCACAGAGTGATAATTAAAGCTAACTTGATCCTATGAAACCTTCTTGCATATTGGAATTTATTTGTAATATTCTTGTACTGCAAATTCGGTTTTTTTTCTTTGTATTCTCCTAGTGCCTGCAGTTTATGTTAAGTGATAATTAACTATAGTAATTACAAGGACGACTATAACTGTATCATGGAGTAAAAGAGGGTAGAAGTTGGAAGAGACTGAAAAAAAATCTAAAAGAGTTCAACCGGCTACCTCCTAGAATAAATAAAATGGTTCTTATGAATGGACTTGGGAACAGCAGTGACTGAACCCTTGATTAATATCTTGGGAGAAATAAACTAAAAATAGAATTGCATCTTCAATGGTGAAAATAATGTCTCCATTTGGAAGTAAGCCTTTTGCTTTTGTGTAGCTGATTTTTTATGTGTTATTTCCCAGGGGATTGTAAGGACTCTGGGGGCTCCCATAAGGGCAGGGCAGAAGGGTACACTGTTGTGCCTTGGATAATAACTGAGTAAATGGAATCGAAAAGATACTGGTTTGAATAAGAGCACAGCTATGGTGGGAAAAGCAAAGGATATTTCATTTGTTTATTTACTCCATTAAAAATGCTTATTGGGTAGTTTCTACTACTTGCAAGACACTTTTTAGGTAATACTTTGATACCATAATATTATTATCCTGTATGTCACTAAGATCTAGACATAGAATTTAAAAAAGAATATGTGATGGACATTTTTAGTAGACTGTGTTCCTTTGAAGTAATAAGAGAAGGCACTTTATCACTGTTCTTTATTTTCCTTAAATAGATATTCGTGAATTAGCTTAGTCTGTAGTATGAGATACCATCACATCAAGGCATCACTTCATGCTCACAGAACATCCAAGAAGAGGATCAGATGTTGAGTTCTGAGCTCTATATTTGAGGTGACAGTTTGAATGTTCAAAAATGGCAAACAGCATAGTTCATATCAAAAGAAAATGGACTAGAGGAAATAGAGAATTTTAGTACAGAGAAGACAGGAGAAGATGTGATAACTGTTCAAGTATTTGAACAATTATATTGCGGGAGAATTATTAGAATTATTTTGCTCAATCCCAGAGGGCAAGAACTAGGAGAAGTAGGTGGAAGTTCAAGAAACAGATTTAGGCTTGATATAAAGAAGGGAAAACTTCCTAACAGAGCTATAAAAATTGGAATATGCTGCCTTTTGGGTTAGTAGGTTCCCTTATCATTAGATAAAGGCTTAAAGGCTGTTGGGTCTGGTATTGAGAAGATTCTTGTTAAGGTACAGTTTAGACTCTGGGATGTCTTCTTTCTCTCTCTGACATTCTGTAATACAGAGTTAATAAGTAATTAAAATATTCTTTCTTATCTCTGATTTTGAGATGATAGGTGTCCTTATGACATATGTTAATTATATAGAATTTTGTGCGGTAGAGTAGGAAGAACCATGGACTTGGATCTGAGGCCTGGAATCAGCAAGGTGGCACAGTCAATAGAGCTTTGGACCTAGAGTCAAGATCTGAGTTCAAGTCCTGTCTTTGTGATCCTATGATCAATGATTCAACCCTTAGCCTCAGTTTCCTTATCTGAAAAATGGAAATAATAGTAGCACCTACCTACCATTGTTATCGTGAGGAAAAATGTGAAATAATATTTGTGGAGCAGTTCACAAACCTTAAAGCACTACATAAAAACTAGTTATTATTTTCAAATCCTAGCTCTGCACTTATAATTTGTGTGACATGGGCAAAGCACTCACCCTCTCTGATTTTCATCTTCTTTGTTTAAAAATTGAGAATTATAAACTTGTACTATTTATTTCACTGGATGACTATAAGGAGATTGCTTTGTAAACCATAAAGTGCTTTATAAATGTGGGCATTTATTGTTAACCAACCACCAGCAGCCGCAGGTGTCACCTTCCATGCTGTCCCGGTATCATGTTTCTTGTACCCAAGGTGAAATTGTGGGCACAATTCACATAATAGATAGCAATGTGATTTCTGAGAAACATGGAATAGCTATTACTCAGCTTACACATTGACAGAGATACTTTTTTAATGAGCAGATCAGATTTTTAGGTGCCTCCAACAAGAAGGGGAACTTGTAGATAACCACCTGGGCAAATGATGCAATATCCATTATAAGAATATGGTATCTCAGCTGGCATACGGTAAATGATCCAAATGAGAATTAGCCGTTCCTGTCTCCCATGGCTATATAGACAGATTTTTACATCTACACGGACAGATGGTCCCAATAAACATAGATCTGCATCAGGCTAGGGAGTGGATTCTGAAGACCATAAAGTGATCACTTGATTAGGGAATGAATAAAGCTACTGCTGACATTGCACTTATTTGTGTTCCTATGACACTTGACTAGCGGGTGACTTTCTTCTCTCATAAAAAAATAAGAGAACATAGACTTTATCTTTTGGTGCAATAGATGAATTACTCTAATTCAAATACATTTGAAGGCAGCTAGGTAGTGGAGTACATTGAGTTCTGGATTGGAAGTCAGGAAGATTTGAGTTCAAATCTAATCTCAGACACTTCCTAGCTGCATGAGCTCGGGCAAGTCACTGAAGCTCCACTCCATTTTCTTTATTTGTAAAATGGGGATATAATAAGAGGATCTCCCTCCTAGGACTGTTGTAAGGATTAAACAAGATAACATGTGTAAAGCATTTTGTGTATCTTAAAGTGCTATTTAAATGCTAGTTAGTATTCTTGACATAAAAGACCTAGACATACTCACACATACAAAGAATAATAGTTAGAACTAGAATGTATATTAGAGGTCATTGAGTGCATCTCTTTCATTTTACAGATAAGAAAACTGGGTCTTAGATTAAGTGACTTTCCATGGTCATAGAAATAGTAAGTATCAGAGGTAGTCTTTTTAAATACAAGTCTAGCTTGCCATGTACTAAATGATGTTTACACACACACACATTAAGTTCCTAGAATAGATGCTAATTTGTCTCCTGGATTGGATTGGATTTGTAATAGTAATTTTTGTTCCAATGTGGGATTTAACAGGTGAAAGAAATTACTAGTGAGCAAACTTTCTTTACCAATGATTAGCAACTGTTCTGTAATTCAGAGCCTTAGAGATCACAATATCTATAACTGGATTGTTGTATTGCACACATATATGTGCCCAAGCACACAACACCTAGTTTTTATGCACATTCTTAATACCCTTAAAATAATCAGATAATCTAAACTCAGATGATGATCACCTTAAAGCATCTAAATAGCAGGTGACAGTAATAAATTATATAATGTCATACAGATTTCAAAATAATTTCATGTTTGTGAAATATTCAGTCCTTTCTCATGTGATTCTCACAGCAGCCCCATGAGATAGGAGGGTTAAGTATTATTAGTCAGTTCAAAAATATGAACTGATTTGACCAACAAGGTCTCATAGCTGCCAAGCTCCCTAAGTAAGGGTAGAAACTTAATCTATTTTTGTTCAGTGTAGCTCTGACACCTAATATTACTGTCTTGCACATACTAGGTACTGAATAATTATTTGTTTAATTGAATTGAAGTGGTAAAGGTTTAATTAAAATCTAGGACTTTGACCCCAGTTTATATAATGCTCAATACACTGTATCACCCTCCTTAAATTCCATGTAGCCCAAAACTCCATGGGAAATGATGTTCATTAAATACTACAGACATGCATTAAATGCCTATGCTATGAAAGACATTGTTAGATGTTGGAATTATGTCAAAACTAAAAATAAAGATAAAGAAATAACTGGGAAATTTGGTCTTGAAGAGGTTTGATCAAGTTAAACATTTTTGGTATTCAGTTGTAGGTACCATGTTTTAGGAGAGATACTGATAAGCATCAGTGCATTCAAAGGAACTCAATCAGGAGGTGAAAATTATGGAAGTCAAATCATGTGAAGGTGTGGTAAAGAAAATCAGAAGGTTTAGTCTAGAAAAATAAAGACTTAAGAAGAAAATAAGTTTGTCTTCAAAGATTTGAAGAACTAAGGTTAAGTAGGATTAATAAATTACAAGGAAGAATATTTCAACCCAATATACATACAACTTTCTAATAAAATATTCGGACCAGAGGAGTGATTCTGCTGGTAGAGAAAATTCCTGGTTAGGGACATTCCCTTTACCAATGCAAATTGGCATTTTCTCTGAAACTCATGGTTCCAGAGAGTTGCCTATAGCAGTGCTGCTCAAAGTATGTTCCAAGGACCCTGGAGGTTCCTGAAATCCCTACAGGGGTTCTATGAGGTCAAAACTATTTTTCATTAATAATACTAAGATGTTTTAATTTTTAATATGGTAAATGTTATATACATATATATATAATATGTATATATCATGTCTCATATTAACAAAAGCTCTTTCAAGTGCTCTCAGTAACTTTTAAGAGTGAAAAAGGGTTGTGAAACCAAAATGTTTGAGGGAACACTGACCTCAGGAACTGAAAGGTTAGGTGATGTGCTCTGGGTTATGGAGCCAGTATATATCAGAGCATATACTGGCTACATGTACCTAGGACTGCTATGTGATTTAGTGGATAGAGTACTGGGCATGGAGTCAGGAAGACTCATTTTCATGAGTTCAAATATGGATTTAGCCACTTACTAGCTGTGTAATCCTGAGCAAGTCACTTCACCCTGTTTGCTTCAGTTTCCTCATCTGCAAAACGAGCTGGAAAAGGAAATGGCAAACCACTCCAATATCTTTGCCAATAAAACCCCAAAGGTGGTCACAAAGAGTTGGATATGACTGAACAATAACAACAACAACAAAAAAAACCCAGATCTATTCCTTCAGGCACCCAGTGACTTTATTCATTGCTCTCCTTGGCTTAGTAAAGCAGGCCCTCTCTTTTCCTAGGTCTGCCTTTTCCAGACTATGTTCTCTTCTCTATTGCACATCAGAACCTTTTCCTAACTAATTCCACACTGTAAAGAATATAATAAACCAATTTGAATTATGATATTAAGGGCTGATATCAGGTTTAATGGATTTCCCTACCAAGGATATTTGCATTTTAACATGAATAATCACACAAAGACATGAATCTTAATGATAGAAATCAAGCATTAATCACAAGTTAATTGTAGAGATTCTGGGGGTGGGGGTGAGGAAGGGAAAGCCTTCCAAGAATCCCTCAGATAATACCACCCAGGTGGCTTTCTATTCTCCCAAATGCAAACCACCTCTGACATTTATATACTCTTGTCAGGCAAGTTCTTTCTCTACCTCCTTGGGCCTAGTTTCCTTATCTGTAAAATTAAGGATTTGGATTAAATGGTCTTTGCAACCCCTTTGGGCTCTGTATCTGTGATCCCTAGGCTGACCCTAACCTTAGGAAGAGTTTTATTTCCAGTAAAGAAAATTCATCCCCTCAGTGTTCTCTAGAGAACAACCTGAGAAAGATAGAAGCTTTTATTAGCCTTCATTTTCCTCCCAAGGCATGCTTTTACTTATCTCTAGCTATACCGATCTCAGTAATCTTCAGTGGTAATTAAAACAGAATATTTCCATATGTTTGGAAAAACCTGATTCTCAGCAATTATTTCTTTGGGTAGAATTGCTTCATTACCTTCCAGGGGCATCTCCTTTTTCATCAAACCACACCTCTTCTCCTGATACACCGATGAAGGAGGATTTTATGAGGAAATCCAAGAGCTTACTGCCATCAATGGGTTTCATAGCATCACAAAGACCAACATGTCCAGGACAGAGGGCATGGTGCATATTCTGGAGTCCATGGGCCATAGCATAGATAGCATTGATGACAAAGCCCATTTTGCTGTCCTGGACATAATTTTCTTCTAAACTCTCGTTGCCTGTAATAACAAAAAAACAAAACTGTTAGCAAGGAAGAGGAAATAAGTAATAGTAGTAAGAAATAATAGAACTGTGTGTTTTATTGGAACATGATTTAATTCTAATGAAAGATTTTTTAATAGGATCATAAGATTGAGAGCACGAAGAGAACTCAGAGATCATTTGATCCAATCTCATCATTTTACACTAAAGAAACATTTAATCCACAGAGGTTGTGGCATAGTCTATGAAGAAGGTAAGCTAAGAACTGATTCCAGGTCCTTGGACTTTAAATTGAGTTCTTTTTTTTCTATGTCACTTTTAATTCACAAAATTTTTCACTGGATATTAAAGCTTAAAAGAGACTTCAGAGTCCAACCTGTACCTGAACAAGAACTTCCCCTGCGATATTCCTGACCAGTGATTGTCCACTTTACTTGAAGATATGCCATAGAAGGAATTGGACTGGGCTGGATTTGATTCAG
This sequence comes from Pseudochirops cupreus, assembly GCA_028627135.1. Lineage (NCBI taxonomy): Eukaryota > Metazoa > Chordata > Mammalia > Diprotodontia > Pseudocheiridae > Pseudochirops > Pseudochirops cupreus. The sequence goes on along the minus strand of CM053584.1, from coordinate 305,073,401 downwards.
GCCCATTCCCTGGTATATTAGATTCAGCACCGAAACAAAATGATCCCATCATAGGTCACTCAACAGTTAACAGAAAGGCAATCAACTTAGCCATACCAGGAAAAGGATAGTCAAGAAGGACAGGTGTTGAGAACACTTTGAATCGATTCAGCTAACTGAAACTCCCTTAACCTGAGTTGCCTATTTCCTCAGTCAACCAGGACTTGAGGATAATCTCAATACCTTTCAGCCTAACTTGCAGAGACCCTACTACTTCCAGAGAGAATTCATTCCACCTTTGAACAGTTCTAAATTTTAGTAAGTTTTTCCGGACATCAAGTCCAAACCATTCTCTTTCATTTTTCACCCATTACTATTTCTTCCCTCTGAGGCCAAACTGAACAAGTCTAATCTCCCTCTTCTACCCAAGAGCCCTTCAAATACTTGAAGAGAGTTCATACGTACTAGACTTCTCTATAGTAAATATTCCCATAATTCAACCAGTCTTCATAGATATAGCATGAATGAGGACTTTCATCATCCTTGTACTAGTTCTGTAGCTTATTTTGAATGGGGAGAGACTTGAAGCAGAGGGGCCAATTAGAAGGCTATTGAAATAGTCCAGATGAGAAGTGATGAGGGGCTGAACAAGGGTAGTGGTTATATATGTAGAAATAAGGGGCTGGATACAAGAGATGTAATGAAGGAAAGAAAGATTTAGTAACAGACTGGATATATGAGAATGAGTAGTTGAAGATTATACCAATATTTCAATGATGATTGGGAGTATTGTGGTACCCTCAAAAATAATAGGGATATTCAAAAGAGGGGTATCTTAGGGGAGAAAGATAATGAGTTCTGTTTTGAAATGCTGAGTTTGAAATGCCTATGATATTTTTTAAGTGCTTAGCACAGTGCCTGGCACATAGGTAGGCCCTTAAAAATAAATACTTTTTTATTGTCTCCTCCCCCACTTTGGAAAATCCAGTTTGAGATGTCCGAAAGGTGGCATGGACACAATGCGCACTTCATAAAGCTTATTGAATAAATTAGTGGATGAATGAATAAATCATAATTGCACTTGAATGTAGCTTGGAAGAGATAGGTAGAATGAGATAAAGGGATTAGGAAAAGAAAGCACTAGAATATCTTCTGATGTCAGATGTTCCTGTGTCTCTGATTGAATAATCCATCAGTCAGCATTAGTCCATCCAGCATTCTATAATAATTAATTGAAACCATTGCTATTTGGCTTAATTGATAGTCCATTTTTATTGGTAGAATGTGAGAGTAAAGAGTGTTCTCTACATACGTTTCCATGTTATTAGAACAAATTCCTGCACAAAGCCCAAAGGAGCAGTGACATCAATAATAAACCAGTGTACTTTTTCCAAACTTTGTTCTTTCAAACTCCAGGCCCAGTAATAAGTAATAATTTAAGCTCCATTTTTTATGTTCACTAATGCTTAAATCATTTGTACAATGAATCCAAAGAAATGGAAAGAAAGTATTTTAAAATTCTGCATAAAAACCCTTAGTGAGCAATAAGGAGAAATATTCCTTCCTCTTGGTAGGGAGTAAACAATTTTATGTCACTCCAGCACTGGGAAAGTAATTATTATCAGTATTATCTTAATACATACAAAATTGAACTCATTATTTCTTCTCTTAACAGTGGTCTTCTTTATGACTTTATCATTTCTGCTTATCATACCACTGTTCTGTAAGTCTCCCAGACTGGTAACCCTGGGGTTATTGTTGACTGACTCTACTCTTTTTTTACCTCTCATAGCCAGTCAGTTAACAAATCCTGATGATTCCACTATACCTGTCATCTTTTCTTTCTTCTCTATTCCCATGACACATCCTCATTAACACCTGCCTGGATGGCAGGAACGGCTTTCTGTCTTTCCTGCTTCCTCTCTCTTCTCTTTGTGATCCAACCTTCATTCAGTTGTTAGAACGATCTTTTCCCTTTTTAATGCGTAGATCTAGTTATGTCTTTCCTCTGTTAAAAAAAATTACTTCCCTATTGCCTTCTGAATTCAGATTCTTTTATCTAGTATTCAAGGCTTAAAAATCTGACACTACTCACATTTTTAGCCTCTCTGCTCTCATATAAAGCCTGTTGATAGAGCCGTTAGAATCTCCACTAAGAAGACAGTAAGAAAAGGTAGAGAAGGTGTCAGAGTTTATGTGCTACTCACAACCAGCCCTGCCCCTCTTAACCAAACTATTGAAAAAGTGTACCTCATCAGATAGTAAAAGTGCTAGGACTCACATAAGAGATATCGTAGACAGACCTAGAAAGGGCCTGAGAGGTCATCCAGTCCAACCATCTCACTTTATGGATGAGGATCCTGAATCCCAGAGAGGCGATTTGCCCAAGGTCACTTTAGGTAGTAACAGAGCTAACATGTGAACTTGTTCTAAATTCAGCCTTCTTTCCATTATACCAACCTAGCTATTAAATTGATTTTGTTGAGTTGTGGTATATGAATGTGATGGAATACTATTGTTCCATAAGAAATGATGAACAGGCAGACTTCAGAAAAACCTGGAAAGAATTATATGAACTGATGCTGAGTGAAGTGAGCAGAACCAGGAGAACACTGTACACAGTAACAACAACATTCTGCAATAATTAACTTCAATAGACTTAGCTCTTCTCAGCAATATAGTGATCTAAGACAATTCCGAAAGACTTATGACGGAAAATGCTGTCCCCATCCAGAAAAAGAACTGTGGAGTCTGAATGCAGATTGAAACATACTATTTGCTCTCTCTCTCTCTCTCTCTCTCTCTCTCTCTCTCTCTCTCTTTCTCTCTTTCTCTCTCATTCTCTCATTTCTTCTTTCTTGTGGTCTTTCCCATTGTTTCTAATTCTTCTTTACAATATGACTCATGTAAAAATATGTTTAATATGAATGTATATGTATAGCCTATATCAGATTGTATACCATCTTGGGGAAGGGAGAGGGGAGGGAGGGAGAGAAAATTTAGGACTCAAAATTTTATGGAAGTGAATGTTGAAAACTAAAAATAAATGAATATTTTTTTAAAATTGATTTTGTTGGATAACCTTTATTGAACTGGAAGTCCTGCTGAAGTGTACATGTCAAGAACACCTGATATACCCTACACTGATCTGAACCTAATGCAGCTGCCCTGTTTCTACCAGTCCAGTTGTACTACTAGGTATGAGGAGCAGAGAACAATTAAAGTTACTTCAGGGTTCCTGATTAGGGCAAGAGAAGAAATGGTTGCATTAACAATTAGACCAAAAAAATCCAAATCACTAATAATTAGGGATTTGCAAATTATTTTTTGATTCAAGTTTATTTTATTTTCAGTTCCAAATTCTTTTGCTCTTACCTCTCTTTGAGAAAGCAAGAAAAACAAAACCTATTGCAAACATGTATAGTCAAGCAATGCAAATTCCTACATTAACCAGTGAGAGAAATGCAAATTAAGGTCAATCTTAGGTTTCACCTCAAGCCTATCTAATTGGCAAAGATGACAAAAAAAGGGAAAGAACAATTGTTAGCAGGGATGTGTGAAAACAGGCATGTAAGCTTCTGTTTGTGGAGCTGTGAATTGATTCAGCCATTCTGGACCTATGCCCCCAAAGCCACTAAAACGTGCAATACTTTGACCCAGCAATACCAGGCCTATATCCCAAAGATATCAAAGGAAAAAAAGATACATAGAAACAAAAATATTTCTGGCAACTTTTCTTATAGTAGCAAAAGCTAGAAACTAAAGGAAACTGAGGAATAGCTAAAATAATTATAGTGTATGATTGTAACAGAAATTATGGCACCAAAAGAAATGACCAAACAGACCTCTTCAAAGAAGACTGGGAAGAACCATATAAAGTTATTCAGAGTGAAGTGTCAAGACCCAGGAGAGTAATTTATGGAATAGCAACATTATAAGGGAAAACCACATTGAAAGAATTGAAGCCCCAACCATGCTTCCAAAAGCCTGAAAATGAAGCACACTACCTACTTCCTGGCAAAGAGATGATGGAATCAAGATACAGGTACATGGCTGGATACCAGCAATGACCTAATGTATTTTGTTTGACTACATATATTTGTTATGAGAGCTATATTTTTCTTTTTGTTCATTTGGGACAAGATGTGGGACCAAGAAAAAATTCGTGCTTATTAATTGAAAAAAGAATTTAAACTTTAAAATAAGAACCAGAAAGACAGGGGCACATAGGAGGAAGAGAGAAAATGCTTTCTGTTTAACAGCTGTTTAATTGTGATTGGAAATATTTAGAGGGGGAAAAGGTATCACCCTTTTAAGAAAGAATTAAATTTCAAAAGAGAATCTGCACATGTTGTAAAAACATCCTGGCAGCAAAAACCAAAAAAACATCAAAGCAAACAAAAAGCCTGCAGCATTCTCTGCACGTTAGGCAGATAAAGCCCTCCACCAGAGATTTCATGGTGCATAGAGTCAGCACGTTTGCCATGGAAAGCATACTTAATTGGAAAACAGAAGACCTTGATTTGAATCTTCTTTCTGCCACTTACTTCCTTCAGGACCTTTTATGATTCATTTAACTTCTCTGGAGTTGGACAAGATAACCTCTAAGACCGTTTCCAGCTCTAAATATATAATGGAAAGATACAGTTAGAGGTGTAGTTGTCAAGAAAATTGTTTCCAGATTAGATCATCAAGGGGATCAGCTCAGACCCAGAAAATAACACCATATAAGAAGAGTAAGCAAGGGAGGCTGATGAGGCATTTTAAATCAAATTATTTAAAAAAAAAAAAGCAGAAAAAAGCCATGCAATGGGAAGGATTCTGTTCCATCTCTGGCAAGGTTCCATGGGGACTGACTGTTCTCCCAGACAGGGTCTGTTTTGACTGCTTAGGCCAGTGGTTCTCAACCTTCCTAATGCGGTGACCCTTTAATACTTTTACGTGGGTGTATCTGCATGTGGGCGGAGCCGCCTGGGATAGAGGAGCGGTGTCTTGGTTCCTAAAACCATTGGAAATATGTGTTTTTCTATGCTGTTAGGCAACCCCTGTGAAAGGGTCACTCGACCTCCAAAGGGGTCGTGACCCACAGGTTGAGAACTGCTGGCTTAGGCTATCAGTGTTCAGACCAAATTAAACAAGTATATGGATATCGCCATTCCCTAACAGAATAATGGTCAAAGGATATGTTCCAAAACAACTGCAAAGTATTCACAACCAAGTGAATAAATGCCTCAAATCACTAAGAATAAGAGAAATCCAAATCAAAACAAGCCTGAAGTTTTGCTTTATACCCTGAAAAAGTCAAAAAATGACAGGCTTGTCTTCTCATATCTCTTCACTTGAGTTCCACTTGACCCTTAAAATTTTATTATGTTTGCTTTTGACTTTTTAATGTCTTGACTTTGCTTACTTCACTCTGCATCAGGTCATGTAGATCTTTCTATGTTGCTATGTATTTATCACACACGTAATTTCTTACAGCACACTAATATTCCATTACATCCATGTACACAGTGTTTTAACCATCCCTAACCAATGGTCAAGTCAAGAAAACAATATGCACAGTCAGCATAACAATGAAAATGGAAAGGACAACTAGATATTAAGAAATCGAAAGTAAACATAACAAAATTATAAAGATCAGGTGGGACTCCCTGACTTACCCCTTCATGGAGATGGGAAATCCACAGGTGTTACACACTGCACATGTTTTTTAGACTTTTCTAATGTATTGATTAGGTGTATTGACTTTTTTCCTCTGTTTTTCTCTAAAAAAAATACAATTTGTCATATGGAATGACTCTTTGGGAGGCGGAGAGATACATGGGATACTATGTTTATGTAAGAAACAGAATATGTTAAGAAGTGTATGGGTAGACTACAGGATCCAAAGTTTCCTGACTTTAGTAGCCTTGGGCAGTGACTCCATTAATATTTCAATCCATCTAACCATTCCGCTGCCCTTTACAGCAAAAGAGCACAGTCATGCTACCTCCATCCTTTTATTCAAATGAAGAATCTTAGTTTATTTCCATTTCAGGGTAATCATAGAAACAAGATTCTCTAGCTAGGAGAAAAATTACCAGTGACTACATAGATTATATTCAGTGTGGTGACATCATTGTTACACAATAAACATAATCTGTCATTAAATTCCATCTGTGATCCCTCAACAAGGCATTTTTATCAACTACTTGGAGACACCAAGAGGTGGCATGCTCATCATGTCATATTGCAACAGCTAAGTAGCACAGTAGACAGAGTACTGGTCCTAGAGCCAGGAAGACCCGAGTCCAAATCCAGCCTCAGACACTCAGTAGCTGTGTCACCCTGGACAGGTTATTTAATCTCCATATGACTTAGTTTCCTCAATTCTAAAATGAGAATTATGATAACACCTCCCTCACAGCTGTGAGGACCAAAGGAGATCATATTTGTTAAGTGCTCACATATAGTAGGAGCTTAATAAATGCATATTCCTTCCTTTCTCTAATTTGTATATGGCACAAAGCTGGGAGGGATTACTAATACACTAGATAGCAAAATCCATGATCCAAGATGATCCTGACAGGATTGATGTTAAAGCTGAATCTTATAAGATGAAATTCAGTTGGGATAAAAGTAAAGTTTTACACTTGGATTAAAAAAAATCAACGTTTTTAGTATCGAATGGGAGGACCATGATAAGAAAGAAGTCTGCTTGGGTTCTTGGGTTTTTAGTAACACTATTAGTTCAGTATGAGGGAGTTGTGTTGTATGACAGGTAGTCAAATAATCTAACAAAAGTGTGGACTACACAGAAGAGTGTCTCTAGCTTCTAGGAATAAGGTGATAATCTCATTGTATGCTGCCCTCATCAGACACTATCTGGAGAGATGGGTTCAGTTCTGGGAACTACAATTTAGAAAGGGCATTGATAAGCTGCAAAGAATCTAGAATAGGACCACCTGAAGGGCCTTGAGTTTTTGTCACTTGAGAATTAACTGAAAGATTTGGGCATATTTAGCCTGAAGAATTCTCAAGGTGGAACATAACAGATATGTTCAAGTATTTCAAGGTCTTTCAAGTGAGGAGAGATTATATTTGGCCCTACAGGGGAGAATTTGGTACGATGAGTTCTGTAAGAATAGTAAGCCTTCCCCCACCCCTTTTAAATTTAAGTTATACATTATAAAATAATATTAGGACAACACTCTAGTCTGAAGTTCTTGGGGTATTCTAAATAAGAAACTTTATCACTTTTCCTTTAACTATGAGTTCTAAAAACAGTTTCCTGTGCTGAAATTTTTTATGTCATTCTTATGAAAAGTCTAAGCAGTCTCTAAAGAGAAAGGCCTGATCAGATCTGGAAAGAATTTTCCCTGAAACTGATTAGGGTAATGCTCATAAGAGAAGCAAGAACCTAATTTGCTTAATCCAACTAATAGAAGTATCTCTTGAGGTCAACTTTGATCAGGCTGAAATAAGACTCTGAGGGAATAGTTAAAGCAGACTTGAATGGTTTTAGGAAAATTATTCTCTAGGGTGGGCCAAAAGTTGAGTGATTATTCTGTTTGATGTGTCTAAACTATTAGCCATATTAACTATATTTTTATCTTATTTTGAAATAATGCCTTTTGCTAAATAAGTAGAAATGTTTGTGTTGGAGAAATTTTCAAAGGCAAGTTGGATTTTTTGTCACTGTGGATTTCCTTTTTCTCTAAGCAAAGGTGCTTAGAACTAATTTGTCCCCGGAAGACTCGTGTCCAAAACAGAAGAGTACTGAGTTTTTATTTTATAGCATGGAAGTTTCAGAAGCCAACTTAGGCTCAATGTAAGGAAAAACTTAACCATTACAGCTCTGCAAAAGTGTAATGGGCTGCTTTGGGAAGCAGTGGGTTTCACCTCCCTAGTGGTCCCCTAGCAGATGCTAGGTCTATAGTGTCAAACTCAAAAAGAAACAAGGACCACTGACCATACATAAAGATTCCTGCAGGCTGCATTTTGATTTAGAAAAACATATATTAATTTATCTCTGTTTAATTGTGTTTTTATTTATTTTGTTAAATATTTTCCAATTCAATTTCAATGTGGTTCAGGCCACACTTGGGAATGTTGTGGGTCGCATGCCTGTTTGACACCTACATGACCACTTGTTAGATAGATTTATATATATATATTATTTATACTTATATATAACATATAATATATAAATATATATTTATATATATCATATAATATATAAATATATATTTATATATATTATATATTTAAATCTTATTTCTATTTCAAGTATAGGCTGAACTAGATGGCCACAGAGGTCCATTCCAATGCTATGATTCTGTAATTCTCTCAAGGCTACTCTGGGCTCTCCAACGCCATCTCAGAAGACTGTAAATCCTATTAATGTGTAAAGGCTTCACATACAGCCCTGGCAATACAGGGACTTGCCCCCTGGTTGGTTGGAGGACAATGAGCCTTTCAGTCATAGCAACTCTCAGTAACCATGTCAACGAATGACAATCGTTGAAGTACTAAAGTGATAGATAGTAAAATAAGCATGGTTTATACTTATCATAAAACTTGACAGTTACAAAATGTTCTAGGCGTGTTGTCTTATTTACTACCAACCACAACCTGTAAGGTTGTTGTTATTATCGAGTTTTTCAGTTGTATCTGCTTCTTCACGAATTCATTTGGTGTTTTCTAGGCAAAGATACTGGTTTGTCATTTTCTTCTCCACATTAGACTAGAGAAGAAACAAATTGAGCTAATTCAGAGGCTTGGAGTACCTGGGGTAGTACAGAAGATAGAGTGATGGACTTTTAGTCAGAGAGACTTGAGTTTGAATTTTGCCTCAGACCAAGACCAATTGTGTGACCGTAGACATGTCTTAATCTCTTTAGCCTCAGCTTCCTTATCTATAAAACAGACATAAAAGTAACATCTCCCTCACAGTTATTATGAGAATCTGAGTGAATATACATGGAGCATTGCAAGCCTTAAAGAGCTACCTATTACTATTTTACTATTATTTATATAACAATTATATATAATACAAAATTATATGCAATTATATAAAAATCTAAAGATATAATTATAGAGTTATTTATTTATTATTACTATTTTAATGATATGCTCCAAGTCACATAGCTAATTGTTAGCAGAATTGGTACTTGAACACAAGTCTTTGGAAATTAAAACAAATATTTTTCCTACACTATCGTGAAAGATGGTGTGGCATAATGGAAAAGCTTGGGATCAAGAGACCAGGGTTTGGATACTAGCTCTAATGTTTACTTGGTCTGTGACTTCTGATAATTTACTTAATCTCTCTGTGCTTTAGTTTTCTTGTCTCTAAAATGGGAACATTTCACAAGGTTGTTGTAAAAAAAGAATAAGATATATATGTAAAATATTTTCTAAGCTTTCTTAGAACTATCTATATGAAAGTTATTCTATTATTACATCATAGTTTCTGGGGCAAGCAAATTAAATGTGTGAATATCTATATCTAGATAGAGATATATCTGCAAAGCAGTCTTTGTAAAATCTTATTTAAATTCCATACTCCAATACCAGTCTTAGGCTATGTTGTCTTCTCATTTTGTCCTCCATTTTCATTAGTAGGAGTGTCGAATGACTGGCAAAGATTTAATTTTGATTCCATAATAGATGATTGCCAGACCATTCATTTGTGTGTTCATTTTCAGACTTGTCCAATTTTAATGGAAAGGATAACAGCACGTGGATTTTTGTGCAACTAAAGAAGTTAAAGAGAAGGTACATTTTAATGACAGTGGATATGGTTACCTACTGTGCAAAAAATATTGTTATTAGACATTATGGGGGTTTACTTTCCAGATGTGCACAGTTACTCTATCATACAAAGCATCTGATAAAAATTCTGCCTACTGTCACTTCTTGGAATAAATTCTGTACTGTCAGTCTTTGTTACCCGAGAAGCTGGCAGGCAAGGCACATGTTTCCAGGGATTATTTGCAAAGGAACAGTTCACACTATATTCTAAAATAAACACAAACAGCTCTGGTGTTTCTGTAAATCAAATGTGACTCTGCACACTTTCATAACCTATCAGTACCCTGGCATGATACATTGGGAGGGATGTTGTAGCTGAGAACTGTCTCTTTAGTTACTACCCTCAGGGTTGGCACTGTTGGCAATAATCCAGGGTGCTAGCACTGGGGAAATGTATGACACATATTTAGCAAATTATGTGGGCTTTACGAGACTATTTTCTTTGCCATAGCAACTGTCCCTGATAATGTTGCAAAATTTAGTTGTCTAGAGCAGCTTTTCTCAAACTCAGTTGGCCATAAAAGTCTTTTGTATTCAAAATAATATTTGAGTGTGTGTAAAAAAAAGGGGGGAGAGGGTTTTGAGAGAGGGGGTGGGAGAAAGACAAGATAAATGAGTAGAAGAAGGACATTAAGCATGTGATTTGGAGAGGTTTGGACTAGAGAGGGCTCAAATGTTGAATTTAGAGAAATTTAAGAGAAATTCCAGAAAATTTAAAGAAAAATAATCTCCAGGCCTAGATATTGGTCCAGATTCTAGTTCTGATTTGAAAGAAGGGCAGAATCAAAGAAAATTAAGGAGGATCAAAAAGGATCTAGGAGAATCAAGAAAATTTAGGGAGTAGAATCTAAAGAGGAAGATACAAGAAGAAGGAGTTACTTGTCAAGAAAAGAGAAGATAAGAAAGAAAAGATATTGGGGAGGCTAAGTGGGGTGGTGAATAGAACATGGGCCCTGGAGTCAGGAGGACCTGAGTTCAAATTTGACCTCAGACATGTAACACTTACTAGCTGTGTGACCTTGGGCACATCACTTAACCCCATTTGCCTTTCCTCCCCCCCTCCAAAAGAAAAAAAAGAAAAGGCATGTGTAGCAATGAGAGAGTAAAGCATAATGATAGAGTGGAGATTGGTAAAAGGCTAAAGAGGCACCTCATAAGTAAGGCTGTGAAGTCTAAGAAAAGGAAGTAAAGTGGGATTGCTCAAGTTAGAAAAGGGGATAATTGGTAATAAAACTGGTTATAAACATTTAAACTGAATACTTGAGGTTGAAGTGTAAATACTTGCAGTAGTTTTTTGGTTTTTTTGTTTGTTTGTGGCTGAAAGTTTCGATCAGTCCGGAGAGTAGGAGAAACTGCACAACGACAGCGTGGAGTATGTGGTGTTTGTGTTTCTGCCACAGCTGAATAACTATTATTTGTGTTCCGAGCGTAGGCAGGTCTCCTGGAGGAGAAGATGAAAGTACTCAAAGAATGCTTCTCCACACTCCAAGTTGTTAAGGGAGCATCCCCAAAAGATACAGAAATGAAACTTCAATTGCTATTTGCAGTACAAGATGGCAACAACCTTTGTCAGGATGTTTTGAGAATGGAAGAGTGTTTCACAAAGGAGAAGGAGAAGGCAAAGGACAGCTGTTCAATTAGAGCTTAAAACAAGTTTGAGGTTTTCCCTGGATGCTCTGAGGAGGAAAAAGTAGCTTGTTCTCTTAAGAATTATATAGTAGAAGCATAGAGGCTGTCAGGTGAGAGATCATCCTGTAAGGGTCAGAGGAAGAAGAGTAGTAGTACTTAGTGATTCCCTGATGGTGTGTGGGAATGGGGCAGGGGGAAGTAACTGAGGTGGCCACTGGTCAAACTGACAGCTAAAAAAGAGGTCTATCGTCTTTCCTAGACTGTATCTAAGACATAACACAGAATCTCCCAAGATTTATAAAAGCAGGTAATAACTACCCACTTTAGAAAAACAGCAACAACAAATATAAAAAAAGACTTTCTAACAATTACAGTCCACAATTTAAATTGGGCTGCCTCAAGATGTGATAGATTGGTTTTTTTCTGCCTTGGAGGTCTTTAAACAGAGATTAGATGGCTACTTGTCAGACAGGTTATAGTATGGATTCCATTTGTATCTAAGTTGGACTCAAGGAGGGGTTCTTAACCTAGGATTCATGAATTTGTTTTAAAATATGTTTTTACTACCTTCATGCCAACATAACTGGTTCCTAAGTATTTTACTTTCTGCAAGTGAAATCATATTTTAGAAGGAGTCCATAGGCTTCCCCAGACTACCAAAAGCTCTATGGCACAAAAGAGGTTGTGAACTCCTGGACTAACTCCTGGATTCTTTTCCAACTCCCCAGTTCCATGATTCTGTGATTTAATGAACCGATAAATGGTTTGGGGCTTGGTGAATATGGAATACCTCTGGGATAAAGGGGGATCAGGGAAATTTTTTGAGCAAATTAGAGGAAAACAAGAGAGTTTTCATACCAAAATATTTCTACATGAAATAAAGATTTTTGATGTCCACAATTTTATATTTCTTACATTAGAGGAAAAATATTACCAATGTATACTGTCTTCAATATTTTATAAGCATCTACTGAATATAAGGCATATGTTATGTGCTAAGGATATAGATTTTCTTTTAATGACATAGTATCCTCAAGTAGTTTATATATGATAGAAAAGATAAAATACAGTGTGGCATAGAGGCTAGTTGGCTTTGGATCCAGGAAGTTCCACCTCAGATGCAGACTTGTAACCCCAGGCAAGTTACCTAACCACCCAGTGCCCTAGGAAAATAAGTCTCCAAGTTTCAGAGAAAGTGCTGGTAGTTTCCTCATCTGGGAATTCTCTAAACCAATGGAATCAAATGTTCAGTCCCTATTCCCTATCCACATAATACAAACATACACACATGCAGAAAAGTATCATGGAAGGTGAGAAGTGATGGCTGTAAAAGAGAGATGCAGATAAAATGCTCTGGGGGAAAAAATAAGGAAGAACAAGAGCACAATGGAGCCTGAGGTATGCCTTTGAGAAAGAGGATTCTAAAGGCATCAAGAAAGAAGAACATTTCAAATGTCAGTGTAACCATTCCATTTTAGAATCTGAATATAAAGAATGAGAGGAAAGTCAGCTACAGTCTGACAAGTGCCCTAGATCTAAGGCTAATAGATTTCAAAGGGTTTAGAAAAAAGGATAGGTAGTATCCCGTGGGTACTAAAATTCTAGGGGCAGGGGAGGGAGGAAATAAGTTTTGGAGTGTTGAGAAGCTCTTAGGAATGAAATTTTGGAGACAGGAGGAATTACACTGAGGAGGGAGAGGAGTATTCATCCAAAGAAACCATTGTGGATACACAAGGAACACACCAAGCAACTTAGATTTTTAGAAGATAGGATGGCAAGTCATGATGAATTAATACAAAAACGTGGCATGATCCATAACAATAGTATCGATAGTGCTGAAACTCAGAACAAACAGAGGCTAGAGAGGAAACTAATAGTAACAGGATGGATGGAATAATGATAACAGAGAAAAGGAGAAAAAGAGAAAAGAGCTCTTAATTTATCTATTTTATCTGACAAAGATAATATTCGGACTGGTGAAGAAAGAACAAAAAACGGTTCATAAGCTCATGGAATCATCAATTTAGAGTCAGATGGGTTGCTAGTCCTTATCATCAGCACAATACCCTCGTTTGAAAGTTGAGCAAAGTGAGAATGCCTTAGAGCACATAAGCGGCAAGAAGCAGAGCCAAGATTCAAACTCAGACCCCACAAATCTAAATCAATTGCCCTTTTCCTCGGCACCCCACTCTCATACTTTCTTCTTTTTCAAACTTCTAATGGATTTGTGATCTCAATATTGTGTATATTACTTATAATAATACAAGCTACAGTCTATTTATGCCCGTCAGTCCTGTGGGCCTTTTATCTCTGCCCACCAGCCAATATGTGAGGGTAAGGAAGTTGGGGTCCTTGCTTTCTCTTGATATTATGAAGATACCAATGGAGCATACTAGCCAACCATGGATATACCTTCCTCTTGTCATGTGACTTACCCATACATTTCACTTTACTTACTTTTTTGATGACATCTTTTATGCAGCAGAAAATCATCCCACCCTATTATTGCTAACATAAGGAGGGAATACCAAAAGAATTCCAAAACGATTTCAAGCCACCCAACTCAGATGAACAAGATGCTAGCATACTAAAAAAGATCCAGTAAATAGTACTGCTGGGCACTTGTCAGCGATCTTTCAAACCTTAGAGGACTGGAGAGGTGCTGCCAGACTGGAGAAGAGCAAATATTGTCCTGATTTCCAGGAAAGGGACAAGGGGCAAGCTCTCTAGCTTGACTCTGAATCCTGAGCCAGGGTAGTAAATAGATAAAACACAAAGATGTGGGTTCAAGTTTCACCTTGGACACAAACTGGCATGACTGTAGGCAAGTCATTTTTACCTCTAAGTACTCTAGATAACTTCCTAAGACTATAATGTTTTTGAGGAGATACTGATCTGCATTAGTGGAAGGACTTTCCTCATCTGGGAGTTGACTATACCATTGAAATCACAGGTCTTTTCTGTATCTCTACTAAAGAAGGAGTGATAACAAACAGGCAGCATGACTTCATTAAGAACATGTCATACATGACTAATGTCATTTCATTTTTGCCAAGATTTTTAGGCTAGTAGAGCAAGGGGATGCTACCGATTAGTAGGGTATCTTTCTATTTCAGGAAGAAATGACTTCCTAGGATTCTCTTAGAGACTCAAATCCAAGCTATGCTTCCTCTTCCCACTCAAGGATCTCAGGCTTGCATTTCATTATTTCCCCCCACCTACTTTCTATCCAACAGGTACCATAAGAGAAGGACCATGCTAGAGACCTTGGATCTGTAGGTCTCTTGCTGAAAAATTTTCTTTTGATTCCACAAATTTAGTTGTTCTTCCCACTCCCTTTTGCCATGGAATCATTATGTTCAATTAAAAAGTGTTTGAATTCAGATAAAAAAAAGGGAAGTCTTTTAAAAATTATTTTTATGAGGTATATCTTGAGCATATGTAAGCCACACAAAAATGGAATTTAGATTCTTTCAAATCACCTGGGTATTAGATTAATTGAATCAACACTAATCAGGCCACTGACTTTCATAATAACCTCAAAGCTGAGTTGTCCTCAATTTGGCAACCAGGCAATGGATGCTAACCTTCTGTTTGTTTAGATTTCTTAAAGGGTATTGCAAGACAGAATTCAGTTCACCAGGAATAAACTTTCTCTTGATTCATATTTCTCTGATCCTTTTGATTCTTAATTCTTTGTATCTTTTTTCTCTTTCCAAAAAGTTCTTGTTATACCCATTATAGTATTAAAAATGTAAATTTTCTCATTTTTTCTATATAATCTATCAAAATGCAAATTTCATTTTGTATAAGGTGGAACTGAATGGAAATTTTATTTAATCAAGCATATATTATCCTCATTATTTTAATTTTGATTGCATGGCTTAATCTGGCACACTATTATAATAATGCCAAAATTCTCTAAATATATTCTATGTCTACTACTGAGATAGAAATTCCCTAATTATGTAACAAATAACTAGAAATTTCATTTTCTGAATTTATGTTAATTTCAGGGAACTTCTGTTTCCCTAAAATTAAAAGGATCTTTTAGCTATTTCACAATTTTAAAAATATTGTTTGTAAAATCAAATGATAACAGTCATATGATCATAGATTCAGAACTAGAAGGAACTTTTTAGATCATCTGGTCCAGGATTCTTAACCTGGGGTCTACAGATACTCTAAATGGTCCATGGATAAGTTTTAGGGGGGTAGCCCAATAAATTTGCATGGAAAAATTGTATATTTTCTCCAACCTCAACCTGAAATTTAGGCCATCTTTCAATTATTTAAAAACATTCTTCTGGGAAGCATTTAATCAATGCTGAGTTCAGGCAGTAGCATTCAATAGCATTGGTTAGTGGTTCTTTATGTTTCTGTGAGGGAAGAAAACTGGGCCAGTGGTTAGCCTATCCAAAAGTAAAACTAAGCATATCTTTTTACTTTGATTACTGACATGACACCTAACATTTCATAGGATTATAAAACACTCCCTTTGGGGTAGCTCATTTTTGCAGGTCAATAGTGAAAGTTTGCCAGCTAATCAGACAGACTGATGAGTGCCTCATCAGTGATCCAGTTGTAACATCTAAAGGTCAAGGCTCATCCACATATACCACTTACCAGTCTCCCTTCTAATCAGGCTTCTTTGTCATAACCTCCAAGCTGTCTTTCTAATGTTCTTTAATTAACTCCAAAGGAGAATTTCATATGCCTACAATTCTCAATACACACTAGCTATAATTTCTTTTCATTCATTCATTCAACAAACATTGATGAGGCTCCTATAATATGTGAAGCACTATGTTAGACATGTCTGAAAATACTAAAGTAAATAGGTTGGAGACCCTGTTCTCAAGGAGATACATTCATAGTAGAGGAGATGACAACTACACAAATAACTGTACTACAAATTAGGGCATGAAAAACACATCAGAAGAGCACAAAAATTAGATGAAGGAGACACCCCTCTCTACCCTCCTCAGGAAAATCAAGGAAAAGTTTCATGTCAGTAATAGAATTTGAGGTGAATCTTAAAGGCTATTAATAGGCAAAGGTGGGGAGAAAACAATCCAACTATAAGCAATGACCTGAACAAAGAGGGGAAATCAAACAATCTCTTTGGGTGACAGTGAGTAGCCCAGTTTGAGAAGTGTGTGGTGTTAGATGAAAGGAAATATAAGGTGAGACTGGAGAGATCGGTTAGACCCAGAGCATTGGATTCTTTGGTGGGGGAAGGGAAGGTAACTTTTGCTGCCTTCAAAATAAAGTGTGAAAAACTACCAGCAACTCTTCAGAACCAAATATAACTGCAAAGTAAATATATCTTATTTGTTTTCCAAATTGCAATGGTGACAAACATTTAGACAATTACTGTATCTTCATCTTCTATATTAACTTGATTACCACAATCAGAATGATTGACATAGTTCCAAAATGAGATGAGCATCTAATTGGAATTTGATTATTGTTGAGGGTAACTAAAATACAGCTAAGAATTCTTTTTTTTTTAAAGGAACCTCTGATATGATAATTTTATCATATTAGTTTAGAGATAATCCAATAAAAATGGCAAAATAAATTAAAGTTCATATTTACTATGTGGCAATGTAGTGATGGTTCTGTTATTAAGATAGGCTGAGAAGGCCAAGTTACTCTTGGCCCATACCTTTATGTGGGTTGAGTCATTAAATTGAAAACACTCCCTTTCTCTCCTTTTAGTGAGACTTCCTCCCTAATTACTCTCTGGGCTCTACCCTTGAGGGAGAAAAAAGGTTTTCCTTTTTAAATGGGATGGGAAAGACAATGGTAAGGAAGTGTCTCAGTTGTTGTTTTTTCATTTCAAACTCTTTGTGAGCCCATTTGAGATTTTCTTGGCAAGGACACTGGAGTAGTTTGCCATTTTCTTATCCAGTTCATTTTATAGATGAGAAAACTAAAGCAAACAGGGTTAAGTGACTTGTCCTGGGCCACACAACTAGTCAGTGTCTGAGGCTAGATTTGAACTCAGGTCTTCTTGACTCTAGATGCAATGCCCACTGAACTACCTAGTTGCCTCAGTGGCTCCCTCATGATCTTTGTCCTACAGAAACTGCTGACTCCCTTACCTAAGATGATCCATATTTTCATCCTGCTCTCAGAAGTTATACAAACATGAATCAATAATGCTCTTTTGTTTTCTCCAAGCCCCTATGACAGAGAATTCCCTAGCAATTAAATCTATCTCTCTATTGCTTGGGCCAAATCACTTACTGCTTCTCTCTCTGCCAGATTTCACAGAGAAGTAATTCAGTGTTGGCCATTTTATCTTGGGGGAGGTAACTTTAAAACAGGAGCAAAACAAAAAACAAACAAGCTCATAAGAAAGACTGAGCAATATGCTCTGGGAAGAAATAAGAAGGAAGAAGAGGAAACAGAGAGCATTGTTGTTCAGTCATGTTCAACTCTCTGAGACCCCCAACTCTTGAGACCCCATGGGTTTTCTTGGCAAAGATATTGGAATAGTTTGTCATTTCCTTCTCTAGTTCACTTTATTGAAGAGGAAACTGAGGCAAACAGGCTTAAGTGACTTGCCCAGGGTCACACAGCTAGAAAGTGTCTGATTCAAACTCACAAAGATGAATCTGCCTGACTCCAAGCCTGGCATACTATCCACTGTGCCACCTCTCTGTTCCTCTGCTCTGTGTACATTCTACATTTCCAGATCATTCAGTTCTGTGTCTTTGTCCCAAGATTTGTTCCTCATCACTTCTGGGTCTACACGTCTACTCATGTTATAGAAATGTCCCCATAAAAATTCTCACGTATCTGTTCCACTGTTTATTCTCCTTTCTTCTGTGGTATTTGTTCTTGATTCTTCTCTGCCCTCTTCCTTTAGCATAGCAGTTCTCAACCTGTGAGTCGCGACCCCTTTGAGGGTCAAACGGGGTCACCTAAGACCATCAGAAAACACATATTTCCGATGGTTTTAGGAACCGAGACACTGCTCCTCTATCCGTCTCCAGGTGGGTCCGCCCACATGCAGATATGCCCACATGCGAGTATTAAAGGGTCGCGGCATTAGGAAGGTTGAGAACCACTGCTTTAGCTTCTAAGGGTGGACTTGTTAGTCACTCTCTAACTCCAGTTCATTACAGTGTTAGGGTCATTCCCAGTAAGGATTAGTAGAAGAGGCACTGGGGTTCTTGTCCATTCTCACACATTGTTTCCAGTGTCCTATTACAACTCTTAGTAAAATCCCAAGCTATTAACAGGTAAAAGATGGAAGTGGAAAATGTCTAAGCAGGTACAGTGAAGTAGGGAAATGAGGACTGTTCTGTCCACAAGCTCATTCAACCAGGGATTTCACTAAGGGATTGATGAATGAAGGAGACAATGATTACAGTGTTTTGGGGGTATAAACAGGAATAAAACCATCAGCTCATTTCAATTAAATTTTTTATCAATACCTCTTCTTCATGTAGGTAAAAGTGAACATGGACAAGTGATTCAGATCTTATTTAAAAATCAATCAACTTTGATTCAGCAATACCACTTCTAGGTCTATATCCCAAAGACATAAAAAATGAAGGAAAAGGACGTATTTGTACAAACATATTTATAGTAGTCCTTTATGTGGTGGCTAATAATTGGAAATCAAAGAGATGCCCATCAGCTGGGGAATGGCTAAACAAGCTGCAGTACAGGATTGTGATGGAATATTTGTGTGCTATAAGAAATAACAAGCAGGATGATTTCAGAAAAACCTGGAAAGACTTACATGAACTGATGCAAGTGAACAGAACCAGCAAAATGTTGTACATAGTAACAGTAGTGTAGAATAATTTGTTATTGTTGGTCTTTCCATGTTTTGCAGTATGAAATTCTTATCAAGGTAAACCAAGGAGCTATTCTACTTTTCCCACTGTATTCCAGCCCATATCTGGATAATTAAAATCTCCCTTCACTCCAATTTAACCTATATAAATCTTGTTTGTACATAATTTCTTTCATGCTGTCTCCTGCTTTAGAATGTAATCTTTAAGGAGAAAGACTATTTTTGCCTATCTTTGTATCCCTAGTACTTATCACGGTGCCTAGTATGTGGTAAGCAATTAATAAGTGTTTGTTGACTTACTATAGCCTGTCTCTCTGCCAACTTTATGATTTCTTTTTTGAACACATAGATTTCCTATTTTTGTCCAGGTGGTCTGTAGTATACTCCAATGACAAAACTTCATTTGTTTTTTCCTCCACTGATCTTCACTCATAGTCTATCTATCATCTTCACTTCCCCAATCCATTGGGCCCCTAGTTCCCGTGTTTTCCTACATGAATACAGATTATTCATATCAGCATTACCAGTCCTTTTGGTTACCTATCCTATTGCTTTTTTAAATAAGGTATAGCTAGTTATCCAGAGCCATAAGCCAGTTACGAGTTTTATACCACCAAATCTCATTAATACCAGTGAGAACATATTTATTTGTCTTGTTTCTAGTTTCTAGTTTCCCTTGCTTGTGTCCTAAACTTTGAGCATGTGTATATAGACATTTGACATGACTGGTTTTACAGTTGTCTCCTTTTTCAGGTTTGTTTCCTATGAATTTTTAGACATCTCAATTGCTATGCTTGTTCCTTCACTGTAACTTCTTTGGTACTTAGTTTTATTAATGTACATAGGCAATTAAGTTTAAGATCCTTTTGACTAGATTTGTAAGACTTCTGACAAAAATATTCTTATCAACTCTTATTAGATGTTCTCCATCCCTGGCGAGGAGTCTATCTATCATCACTGAATTTGAAGTTATGTTTCAGAAATCTGAATTCCATTTTCAGAATCTATTTTCTTAGCCATCTGTTCACTTTCCAAATAATTTTTTTCCTTTTTATTCCTTGCTTTCAATAAGCAACAGTGATAAAAATATTGACTGTATTCCTATAGTCTTCAGTTTCTTGTCTAAAACTTTGTAGTCTTCAATAATCTTTTAATTTTTCTTCTGAAGGTTTTATTTTTCCATGTGACTTATCATAAATGGGTAATAATCACATGTGTTGAAAAATCTGGGGAAGTTTTCTGTTTTGTCTTGGATATATGGCTCAGAAAGACAACAGAGTTCTCAATTGTTTTCAAGTCAGTAATTATTTTCATATGTTTTGGCAATATTTTATTGTGACACAGTGTCTTCCAAAAGTTTCACTACATGATAAGTCTATTAAATGGCAGCCTGCTTAATAGAATTTGTTCATCTTTTGTTATGACTCTATACCTGGGTGGGGGGGAAGGAAGGAAGAAATAAGAATGGAGCAATGAAGATAATGAGGAATAAAACAGAGAAGAGAAGCAATAGAAGGAAAAGAGCAGCGACAGTTGAGAATTTGGTTAAACTTAATTTTTCCTCTTTTGCTTTTTTCCCTTCGTAGGATGGATAATATGGAAATATGTTTTGCATGACTTCACATGTATAATTGATATTATTGTGCTTGCTTTCTTAATGGATGGGTAGGGACAGGAGGAAGAAAGAACTAGAAACTCAAAATTCTAAAAAATGAATGATAAAGCATAATTATTTGTTAAGTAAAAGGGTCAAATGATGAGTGTAGTCAGCCAATCATCAAGCATTTTTAAAGTGCTTACTATGTGTCTGTTACTGTGCTAAGTGCTGGGGATATACACACACACAAAGCAAAAAAAAAGTCCCTTATCTCAACAAGGAACTCACAGAAAAATGACAGAGACCATATAATTACAACTATGTAGTAGAAGATATATGCAAGGTAAATTGGAGGTAGTCTAGAGGCAAGCTATTAGCATTAAAAGAGACTGAGAAAGACTTCTTGTAGAAAGTGAGATTTTAGATGAAGCATCCAGGGAAGCCAGGAGGCAGAAGTGATGGAAGTATATCTCTATGCTCATGGAATCATGTATAGTGTGATATAAGTGGGAGGCAACAGAGTTTAGTAAAAATTATTTTAATCTGAATTCTTTCTTTTTTTCAAGATTTTAATGTTAATGTTTGTTATAATGTACTAAACAAATATTAGCTATCATGAAGTCTGAATTCTTTCACTGAAAACAAATGCTTTTTTTTTTTAAATTAAGGTCCTGTGTGACATTTTGCAAATAACCTTATTATTTGAAACCTCAGTTTCCTCCCATATAAAATGGGTATATTAATAACTATCTCATAGTGATATTTTGAAGATTAGTTGATATAGAGTATAATATGCTTTGAATTCCCTGGAAGAAAGGAAGTTACATAAATACAAGCTATTATCATCACTGCCAGACAATCAATAGTCTCCTGGATGAATTTCAAAACCACAGCAAATGTTTGTAGCCCTACAGTATTCATGAAGCCATAATGAAGTTCAAGAGCTGGAGATTTAATTTGGGAGATATCAGTCAATGAAAAGGAGTTCTTAACCAGTCTTCAAACTATTCATATTTAGAAACAAATAGTACTTTTTATAGTAATACAATTGGAGAATTGTTTATTTCCTGCAATGGAGACATATATAAACATTATTTTTCATTAGATGCCTTTGGAAGAATTTCAAAATTATAGAGTGTTTAAAATACAAATGTTTCAAGAGAAACATTTGGAAATACAAGGCCTGCCCTCATATCACTAATACCATGGATAGGCTCTAAGAGTGTAAGAAAATGAAGTCAGCATAAGAGTCTCAAATCAAGGGCAATCAATGAATGAGAAAACCTGGAAATGAGTCAAAACAACAGGACCTGAGCAGCAGTATCTCATGAAAGTTTCCTTTGATAGCAACATTTTATTACTAATCAGACAAAATAAAGTAGAAAGAAAAAGTGAAAGGGACATCAGAAGACTTGAGTTCTGGTCCTAATTCTACTTTTCATGTATTTTTATTACATTAGTCTGTTTTAACTTCTTAATACCAGGGACACATAATAGAGATTCCAGCAGTCTGGCAAACTGGAGTCATACAGTCAGCAGGCAGGCTTTAGTGAGAGGTTTGTTCAGATTGGCAACACCTGAGATTTAGCAAATCCCTGACTGCACTGAAATGAAGAGTTTAGCCACAGATGGGCACTCTCAACAGGATCAATTGGAGCAGCAGGAAAAGAGATGGTCATGGATAACGACCAAGTTAGGTGAATGAACAAGACAGGTTGTGGTTTCATTGACAAGCTAGGACCAGAGAATCAAATGAGGCAGAAAATGGACCCAGTCTAAGAAAGTACCAAGAAGAGCTCCCAGTTCTTGATGGATTAATAGGAAGGAGTTTGTGACTATTTTAACCTTTTTTTCCTGGGTTTTTATTAAGCCCTGCCTTTGGGGCGGTCTTAAAGAATAAGATTCTTCCTGGGAGCCGGCATAATGTAATGAATATAGTGCTAAACATGGAATCAGGAAAACCTGAATTCAGATCTCCCCTCTGGCACTTATCACCTACCAAGGGTCGTCACTTAATTTCTCCGAGTTACTGTTTCCTTATCAGTAACATGCAAATAAAAATAACTATAGTCACTACCTAACAGGGTCATTATGAGACAAGAGGTAACATATATGCTTTTAAAACTTTAAAGAGCTATATAGACATCAGTTATCATTTATCCCTTTAGGGTCCAGATCTAGGGTCCTGAAAGCTAGGCTTCTGACTGGCATCTTGATGCACTTAACTTTTCTGGGCCTCAGCTTCTCCTTTTTATATAAATGATAAAAATATGGGGAGCTTATTAGGGGAACATAACATATGTGGCATGTTTGCAGGTCTTCAGAACAAAGATTCTATAACAATTGGTCTGAGCTACAATTTACTTTGTTTTATAGAACGGGGATGGGGAAAGAGAAAACCCAAAGCTTCATCTAAGTAATTCCTTTCAACCTTCTTTTCCACTTAAACTTAAAAAAAAATTTTTTAATAAGAACTGAAAACAAGTATCTTAGACTGATTTGCATTTCATTTCCTCTTCCTTCTCAATCTGCAGTGAATTGGCTTAAGGACATTTGAGTAGGAAGAGGGAAAAAGAAAAGAAAGCAGAATGGATAATATGACTCCGCAGAAATCAGAGTTGATTATATGATTATACAATTTTAATCATTTCCTTTAAAGCAAAGAGAGAAAGATGGTGTAGGTGACTTTGGGGAAACATCACAGAGGCCCAAATTACTGAGGAAATTCAAGGACACTGAAACCAAGTTTGCTTTATCTGAGTAGGAAAATGTGGCCAATGGCAGAGTGATGGACATATGGTATGAGTAACATAAATCTAGTATACAAGGGAATAAGATGTTAACATATTATGGTTAGAAAGAACTGAATTCACTAACTGTTTGACCATGGACAAATCACTTAACCTCTTTGAGTCTCAATTTCCTCATATGTGAAGTGGAAATGATAATAACTATGGTATCTATCTTACTAGATTGCTGTGACACTTAAGTGTAATAACGAAATAAATAAATTTACAAATGCCTTTGAAAACTTCAACGCATTATATAATTGTCAGTTATTGTCCTATATAATTGTCAGTTATCTCATCATTATCTTATTCAATTGTTTTGAAAACTCAGAACAATCAGACAAGATGCTACAATGTTATTATTCTTCGTTGTACTATAGCCTGTTGCACAAATGTGTAAAATAACTGCTTTTTGTAGTTGAATAAAAGTATTATAATATAATAACTTAAGCTTCTGTGGGCTTATTGAAAGCAGCCATGGTACCATTCCAACACAATTCTCAATACGATAACGGGGACAATATGTTCCTCATTCTGCTCCCATGTGATTTTGATTTCTTCTGCTAGGTCTCAATAACTTGAAAGCTTTCCATTGCGTGTAGGTTGGAGACGATAAGGATTTGATATAGCAACATATATTTAAAAAGTTGTGCTTAAATTTTTATGGATCAATGTTGTATACAGATAATTGTGGACAACAGCTGACTCAGTGCTGAAGCTTTGCTTACAACTTGGGCTTTTGATTGAGTTCTCAAGTATATTTTGAGGCTGATGTTTATAACGTGGGGATTTTTCATCCACACATTTGTGAAATATAGAGAGCTATTAATGTAAATTCTTGCCATCAGGTCTTGTGTTGCTAGGTATTATGTAGGTGCTACATTTTTATAGACTGTGGGGATGTGGTGCCCATTTCTAACACTTCCGTTAATGACTAAGTCCAGGCTCCATGAGAATAACCATTCTGCAGTTTCTGAGAGCAACGATCTGAGTTACTACAAACTCTTTGTCTTTTAATTTTTATTTATTTTATTTTAAACTTAAGAAATAAAACAAGTATATCCATAACATGGCAGAATAGTAAAAAAAAATCATTGTACATGAAACTTAAAATCTGTTATGCACAACTTGCTATTCCTTTAAAATATATGATAGTTATCATTTAACTTGTTTTTTTCTTTTTTTTTCTTCTCTTTTACCCTAGAGGTGGCTGTCATCAGATACAAATATGTATGTGCATATGTGTGTGTGTGTGTGTGTGTGTGTACACATATATATGTAAAACCCATTCTATATAAACTTCTATTTATCACTTCTTTCTCTGGATGCAGAAGCATCTTCCTTCGAAACTCCTTTATAGTTAATTTGGGTATTTATAATAATCAAAATGACTTGGTTGCTCAAAGTTATTCTTAAAGCAATATTGTTGTTACTGTATACAACCTTCTCTTGGTTTTGCTCAGTTCGTTCTTCATTATTTCATGCAAGTCTATCTATGCTTTTTTAAAGATCATCAAGCTCATCATTTCTTATAGTACAGTAGTATTCCATCACAATCACGTATCACAACTTATTCAGTCATTCCCCACTGGATGGGCATCCCCATACTTTCTAGTTCTTAGCAACCACAAAGAGCTCCTATAAATATTTTAGAACACATAGGTAGCAGGGCCAATATAATAAAAATGACAGTTTTGCTTAAACTAATTCATATATTCAATGCCATCCAAAGTAAATTACCAAAAATTGTTTTACTGAATTAGAAAAAATAGCAAAATTTATTTGGAAGAACAAAAAGTCAAAGGAACAGCTGAAAAATGTAAAGGATGGAGGTTTTGCAGCATCAGTCTTAAACTATAAGGCTATAATTATTAAAACTCTTCTTTTTCAATAAATATATTTGCATGGCAACCATTGCCTTGACGTTTCTTTGTTGACATAGGCTAAGTTCATGTACAGCTTTTATTCTATTCTTACATCTTAGCTGTTTCGTAGGCTCCATATGGAAGTAAACTACTCTTAGTTACATTTGACAAATTCAATGGCATGCACCTGTTGTCAGCCTGTAGTATTGTTTAGTGAAACGCTGAAATACAGACTACCTGTTTTAACAGTTTTTTTTTTACCAGTTTATCATATGCTCTAAGAACGTCTATCAACATTCTTCTTCTTTTTGGTGAGGAAGTATTCTTCTTTTTGTTAGGGTAATGGGCCCTGTGTTTCATTAATGTTGTACACATTTTTGAAAGGATATTTTAAGTTTATGTTATTGCTAAATTTATGATTCTGAGCATGTCCATTAAGACTGTTATCACTCAGGTGTCAACTGCTAATCTTCCCATTAAATTTTGATTTCAGGATGCCAGTAAGTTGCTTAACAAAAAAGTACAATTTTCTTCTTGATGAAGGCAGATATATGATACAGTGGTTAGAGTAACAGGTCTAGAACCAGGAAGACCCATCTTCCTGAGTTTAAATCTGGCCTCAGATACTTACTAGCTAAGAAGCCTTGGGCAGGTCACTTAACCCTATTTATCTCAGTTTCTTCACCTGTAAAATGAACTGGAGAAGAACATGGCAAATCACTCCAGTATCTTTGCCAAGAAAACTCCAAATGGTGTCACAAAAAGTCAGATATGACTGAATAACAACAATATTTGTATCACCTTTGTCCCTTGGTTCAATTTGAGTCTTTTGTAATTTCTAGTGAGAATCACCTGAATTCACAACTGGTTAAACACTCTTATCCAAAAAGTAAAAACCTCTCCATTTATAGAAACAAATCTTCATAACTTAGCCATTTACTTGAGTTTATTATCAACAAACATATTTGTTGGTTGAGTTCATGTGGATGCCACCCATATGCCTTTGAATATACTCTTAGATCTCAGTGATTTTACATATTATAGCTGAAGACAAACTGCTTTGAGTGCACGTTTAGCAAATTCAGTGGGACTGAACTGTTAAGAGTCTTCACTGTGGTTTAGAAAAGTGTGGTCTGTTTTTTGCAAAATTATGTCTGTAAATTTTTACTTGTTTATTGCATTCTATGAGAATATCTATCAATCTTCTTCCTATCTTCATCATCATTATCATCATCATCATCATCATCATCACAGTTACTCTTTTACTTTGTGAAATGTTGAGAAAGAAGTAAGGCCAGAGCATTACAATTTGGATGCCCTTAAGGACAAAATCAGCTTAAGGCAAAGTTGTGATGTAGGTCAGGTTGATCTTTAGTGCCTTCCTCACTCTTCTTTTTGAGGCTGGCCTCCCATCATTTTGGCCCACCTTTCTTTTACTACACCTTTTTGTGTCTCATTCCGCAGGACCTTATCTTAGATGGCTTTGATTTTCTTTGAAGATTGTTTTCAAACTAGAAACCACAGAGAAAATAAATATAAAGAGGCAATAGCCAACCAAGATAGATAATGAAAAAAGTAACAAAGTACCTAGTACCTAACAAAGTAGTAGCTTTATAAGACCAATTTTCTAGGTTCAGATGAATTATAGCATACATATCAAAGGAACTTGATGGTATGATATCATAACCACTTCTGGTAATATTACAAAAATCATGGAGAAT
>CM053584.1:304978012-305045704 GCA_028627135.1 Pseudochirops cupreus | reverse complement strand
AGAGAAAATAAATATAAAGAGGCAATAGCCAACCAAGATAGATAATGAAAAAAGTAACAAAGTACCTAGTACCTAACAAAGTAGTAGCTTTATAAGACCAATTTTCTAGGTTCAGATGAATTATAGCATACATATCAAAGGAACTTGATGGTATGATATCATAACCACTTCTGGTAATATTACAAAAATCATGGAGAATGGGAGAAGTATAAGATATTAGAAAGGAGAAAATTATAGTCTATTTTCAAAGTATAGAAGAGTGAGCTGTGGAAATGACAAATATATAATTTTGAAATGTGGCCCCAGCATAATTTTTTAACACATTATTAATCAGATGATATGTATGTATTTTAAAATAATGTAGTAATCATTAGATTGATACAAACCAACATACCAAATAACATACTTTTCTTTTTATACTGTAACTTAGTTGATAACTTAGGAGAATGCCTTTGACAAAGTTGATCTTGATTTCAGCAAAGCGTTTGGTAAGGTATCCTTGTGGATAAAAAGGTCAAATATAGACTTAATGATATTCCTGTTAGATCAATTCACAAACACTCTTTACCAACACTGTTCAAACAATTTTATCCAAAAAGTATTGATAAATGGTTCTCCAACCTGGAAGAAGATCTTTAGCAGAATCCCACAGGATTCTGTCTAAGATATTGTTTCGTTCATTATTTTTTATCAGTGATGTTTATCACATTTTAGAGGACAAAAAGAGGGAGAAAGATATTATGATACATAGCATAATAAAGGTTTACTGATATGAAAAAATCAACAAGGTGAAGTCAGATAGTTTTGTATTTAGATCCAAATGAATATAAAGATGAAATTTTGGTTCAAAAAATAATTTGCAAAATTATCATATGAAGAGACTTTGGTTTGATTGGAGTTCATGTAAAAAAGGGCTAAGCATTTTAATAGAGCATGTTTATTAGTGGGATACAGTTGCTCAATCAAACCCAATCTTAGACTGCATTAAAAAATGGGAAATAATATTGGAACTCCATTCTGCAATGGTACTTTTTAACCATGTATGTAATATTGTGTTTAACTCTGGATACCATACTTTGGGATAGGCATTAACACACTACCATGCATCCAGAGAAAGAACATCAAGTTGATAAAGAATTCTTAAGAAACTTTACAGGTATTCCAAAAGTCTTAGTGCAATCTGAAGCTTTAATGTCTTATAACTGTATTAAGACCTTTGGGACATCCTTTAAATAGTTTGGAGAGGAGAAACCTGAGATAAAACATAATAAATGTCTTTAATTATCTGAAGGATTATGATAGAGGAGACCGATTTTTCCTTCATGGTCAGACCAAGATCTTATCCAACTCAAAGATTCTATGAGCATTTAAGTTCCAATTGGAGCTTATGGTATTACTCCTTCCATGTTTATCTTTATTTAACAAGGATCTCTCATTTTGGAATGTGAGAAACTGACCAGTGAAATAGATATTTTTGGTTGGGGAAAACTTCTTGAAACTCATCTAATTATACTACATATTACTAATTCTGCCACTTGACAAGAAAAGCTCTTCAAAGTGTTATGGGCTTGTGCTGTTCAAAAATCCTAGGGGAATCTTGGGCTACATTGAGAAAAAGAACTTGCATGATAAGGACATGACAGCAATAGTGTACTCTGTACTGGTCAAACTAAATTTGTAGTATTGCATTCAGTTTGGGCCATTAAATTTAGGTTGAAATTTGTTAAGCTGAAGACTTCCAGAAGAGAGGAATCAGATGGTAAAGCACCTAGAATCTATGTCATATGATGATTGATTGAAGGACCTAGGGGTTTTTTAGCCTGGAGCAAGGAAAGGAAAAGCTAAAAACCAGTAGGATGGTCATTCTGGGGGAGTTTATAAGTTATCCTTCATTGCAAGTCTTTGGGCAAAGGCTGTATAACTATTTGTATGATATGCAATAATAGATATTCAAATTTATCGGTTTGGATTAGATGATTTCTGAGGCCCTTTCCAACTCTGAAAATTTGTGATTTTTGTGACTGTATATGGCAGGTTATTGGAGAAGGAAAGTGAAGGGTTGGAGGTGATTCTAAGCTGGCAAAACTAGATGCCTGAAAAAATAGTGGTGCCTTTGACAGTAATAGGGACACTAGGAACCTAGATAGTAAAAGAGGAAAGGCAACAAATTCTGTTTTGGTTATGTTCAGATTGAGATACCTATGTGACATCCAAGTAAATTCTATAATCATTCTCATTTTACTGAGGAGGAAACTGATTTTTGGAAAGATTAAGTGACTTGCTCATGGCCCCATAACTAGACAGAGACTGGATTCAAACTTGAGTCTTTCCTGCTTCCAACTCTAGCACTCTGCTCTCTGAGATCTCATTGAGGAAATGTATGATCAGAAAAGGAGCTAAGCTTATCATGTGATGAGAGTGACAAAATTTGGCCAGACCAAGTGATGCAATGCTACCCAGGAGAAATTAAAAAAAAAAAAGTCTGGAGACAGCTGTCTAGAATGTTAGGTATATGAGAGATTTGTGGGAAATTGTGGACAAGAATCTTAAGGGATGAGGTATAGATGGGTTTTGATCTGTAACAGGGGAGAAAGTGACCTATATCTATAAGGTCATAAATCTTTTGGAGTACTGAATGTAAAAAAATAAATTGTTAAGGGCTGCTTCCCATAGGAAGCAATGATATTACTCCCTTGCTCAGTAAGCTGCTGTGGCTCCTATTACCTATTGGACCAAATAAAAACATTTCTGTTTGGAATTTAAAGCCATTCACAGCCTGCATCCAACTCAACTTTGCAGACTTGTTACACCTTACTCCACTGACTTCCTTGTTATTGCTTATGTATGCCACGCCATCTTTGTATCAAAAATAGTTTTGTGTACAGTACATAATCTCATAATAAGTATTTAGGCTCTTTGACTAACTGACTCAGGTGACATATTTAAAATGGAAATAATAATAATACTTGTTATGCCTTCCTCATAGAGTTGTTGTGTCAATCACAAAAGTGCTATGGACACTGTACAGCATTTATAAAATTGCAAGATATTATCTCATGTTGTTCGACGGAGTTTGGACAGAAATGGTCTTGGGACAAGTTGCTTTTCTACTTCTACTCTTGTAGGCTGAATGTTCTGTGGACTTTTACACAGGAGGATAAAATGATTGCTATTGATAAGCAAATAAAATTAGGATGCAACCCAGTCTTTAGTAAGCTCACTAAAAGGACCTTTAGGACAACCCCAGAGCAGATAGCTTTTCACTCCACAGTAATTTAGAGATTAAGCATTTTGTATGGCAACATATATTAAACATTGTGTTCTTAAATATTTGTGGATTGAGGTTCTGTCTGACCAATTATTACTATATTCTTACTTTTTGATAGAGCAGATCAAAATGGTCCTAGAACAAGTCACTATCCAATTGTTCTTCTTTTATATTCACTATTCTATGACCTATTGCACAAGAGGATAAAATCATTGCTTTTTACCATAATCATATTATTAGTCCAAATCTGTGACTTCATTAGGACAGGACTACCTGGTATAGAAATTCCACATACGATATAGATTGTATACTTGTCTGTAACTTAATGAATGCATGAAAAAGCATTTATTAAGTGCTTCCCACATGCAAAGCACTGTGCTAACGTGCTGAGAGTACCAATAAAAGAGCATATTATATGAAGTTTTGATTGAAAATCAGACAAAAGACCCAGTGTTCCTTAGGGTGCTGCAACAAAGCAGATGATGATACATCTTCCTTGTTATAACATTTAATACAATAAAACTTTAAGTAATTCTGGTGTTGAATGACTTGACAATGCCAATGACTTTGGGTGAAGAGAACATTCTTTTTCTGGGTCTTCAGTAGCTGTGGCTGTTGAGAAGATGGTGAGAATCTGCCCATTGTTGGCAGATGCCCACTGATTAGTGCTGGAAGAGATGGCAGGCCTTTTCTCACTAAGGATTTCTCCCCTTGGTGATGAATATAGGAAGAGCCCTGGAAAAAAGACTGTGGTCTGGGAGGAGAGCGTCACTGTAACAAAGTATTGGCCTAGAGTACTGAGAAGCTAAATGATTTGCCCATGATCACAAATTCTGGATGTGTTGGAGGTAGGAACTGAATGTGTCTTTTTTTAGGATTATCATGATAGCAGATTTTTTTTAACTGAGTAAATTAATGAGTGAGAATTCTGATTTATAGTTTTGATACTTCAGCACCCTTGTATGAAAGGCCTCATATGAAAGATCAGTTAGCAACACTGCCTCCACAGGCATATGAAAAAAAGTCTAATTTCACTGTGCACTCAGGAATTGATTCCTGTCACTCTGTCCTATTCTCTTTTATATGCTAAAATCAATCATATATATTCATGCTACCATCACAAAATATGTTCTGGCCCTCTTTTAGTTGCTTCTGCCTTTCATTTGCATATGCTAACAAATTTTTAAATTTAATAAAATATATGAATCATCAGAGAGCATTTTCCCACCAGTGTAATAATTTAGAAAATGCACTCTCTGACTGAAAACTGAAACTGAGGGGCAGCAGCAAGCTATTATCCATGTGCTTATCTATTTAGAGGAAAGTCAATAAGCCATGTAAACATCAGATCAGAAGTTAATCACTTATTGTAATGTGACTACTTACTCTTCTGAGAGGTTAAGTTTCCCAGTGACAGTATGGTAACTAAGGGATGCCAGCCATCATTTGGCTCCAAAAAGAAAGATCTTTGGGGTGACTCAGTGACTCTGAGCACTGGTAATGAGGTGAAAGGCTTTTTCCTCTGACTTTCTAATCCATGGTTCGTTGACCCTTCAATCAGCCTAAGACAATAAGTATGTAGACAATTCTCTGAGAAGACAATCAGCTGTCTAGATCACATAGAATTCTTCGTCACAATTAAACACAGGAATCATTTAAAAATACTTCCTGGAGACCTTTAAGAAAAGTTGGATTATTTTTTACTTTTCTTTCTCAATCCCCCCAGCTGACCCACTCTCCCCACTCCCAATTGTCACTCTTGTCAATCCTAACTCTGCAATAGCTCCCAAATCTGTTCTCTCCTTGTTATTTCTATTATTAGCACCTATGTGAATCACACACACATATATACATTCATATATATGTACACATATATACACACATACATACATATGTATGTACGTGTGTGTGTGTGTATGTGTGTATCAATCTCTCTTGTGCTCAAAATCCTTTAGCGGCTCCCTACTGCCTTATCACAAAGTTAAAGTTCTTTAGTTTGTCATTCAAAGTCCTCTACAATCCTGCCTTTTTCCAGCCTTATCACATACTAATCCTTTTCTTATGTGCCTCACTCATAGGATCATAGATCTAGAGTTGGACAAGACTTCCCTGATTATTGAACTGAATATTCATCTCTTTGAAATGAAAGCCAAATGATGGGCTAACTTCCTTCTTGTCCTGTGGGTCAACTCAAATACTCAAATCTGTCTTTCAATGCTGTCTGACTCTTTGTGACCCCATTTGGGATTTTCTTGGCAAAGATACTGGATTGTTTTGCCATTTCCTTCTCTCTCTCATTTTACAGTCGAGCAAACTGAGGCAAATAGAATTAAGTGACTTGCCTAAGGTCACATAGCTAGTAAGTGTCTGAGGTTGGATTTGAACTCATGAAGATGAGTCTTTCTGATTCCAGGTCCAGTATTCTGTCTAGTGCACCAATAGGAAACATTGATTCAACCCTTCCAATTACTCTCTGGTTGGCTTTTGGGGATAGGTTTGGGAAGTCTGTTGGCCAAGTCACATTACTAGTTATCACCTATAAAGAGCACTAAAATATATCTTGAACAGTAACTCTCTTTACTTAAGTATCCTCCTTAGAAAACTGCAGCTAAAAGTTGAGATCTGTTTCCTTTAGAATCATATAAACTTAGCACAGGAAGGACCTGAGACTAGTCCAACCCATTAATTTGGAAGATGAGAAAGCTAAAGTCCAGTAACTTGCTCTATATCAGACTAGTCGATTTCAGATGACCTGTCTCCTCAGTTATAGTTCTATACTTTTAAAATCTTGGTTTTGGGTTTATTTACTGGTTCGATCAAAATATTCTTCATGGACCTAAGAAGCATAATCAAGTAAGTTGGTCCAAAGACTGACTTTGAGTTTAGATCTAATGATGCTATAAAAATGAGCATAAAAATGAAGCACTTAACCAAAAATTTAACGTAAAACATGTAACCAAAGTGGCTTATCACAAACTTTTGATTTCACATTTAGTTTTTTTATAAAAAGCACTTGATTCTCCTTCTCTCAATGATGTCCAACAATAATATTTCCCCAAGTGTCCAGGGAAGCCCTTTCTTCTCGCTTGCATTTATCCAAATCCTTTACCCATCATTCAAGACCAGTGTCTATCTATGTCTGCCTCTTCAGTGCAAGAAGCCAGGTCTCACATTTCTCACTCTGTATTTGTCCTTACTACATAGACAGCATTGAATATCCTGTCCTATTCTCTGATAGTCTGTGGCAGTATACAAGTTAGAATTGCCTTTTCACTGACAATCCCACATGCCTGGAATTCTCTCTCTCCTCATCTCTGCCTCTTGGTTTCTCTTGATTCCTTCAAGTCCTACATAAAATTTCGCCTACAATAAGACCTTCCTGATCCCCCTTCATACCAGTGCCTTCCCTCCAATGATTACCTCCAATTCATCCTGTATGCACCTCTTGGTACACAGTTGTTTGAATATCGTCTCTTCTTTGAGTCTGATAATGACATTTCACAAACCAGGCTTGAAAGCAGGGACCGTTTTTTGGTTTTGCTTTTGTCTTTCTTTGTATCTCCAGTTCTTAGCACAGTGACTGATGCGTAGCAAACATTTAATGAATATTTGCTGACTTGTTGACTTCTTTATATCTGCACTCTAAAACTCAGGAATCCTTGATCACTAATCATTTGAGAGGCAGCTAAGTGGTCAGTGGATAGATAGAGCACTGGACCTAGAGTGGAGAAGATCTGAGTTCAGCAGACATTTATTAGCTGTGCAACCCTAGGTAAGTCACTTAACCACTGTTTTCCTCAGTTTCCTCATGTGTAAAGTGAGAATAACAACAGCACCTACCTGTCATGATGATCTAATCAAATATTAGATGTATATCACTTTACATACCTTAAAGAGCTACAAAAGTATATATATATATATATATATATATATATATATATATATATATATATATATATATATATGTCTTGCCTATAAATCATGTCTCATACTTCCGCACATCCCCACAGTACTAGTATAGTACTAGACACAGTAAATTCTTGTAAATTGATCTCTCTGACTGCATCCCCAATCAGGAAATCTTATCTTGACTGGAACAAATCACCCTTAAATAGTTTTATGAAGTGAAACAATAAGATGTTCTAAACTGAATCATAGAATTGCATGGGAGGAGGTCTCAGAAGTCATTTAATGATAACTAATGATAGCTAGAATTCACATACAGCTTTAAGGTTTGCAAAGGGCTCTATAATTGTTATCTCATTTTATCCTCACAGTAATCTTAAGAGGTAGTTGTTATCCCTTTATCATCATTATTTTTATCCTCATCTTATTCTCATTTTACAAATGAGGAAACTGAGTAAGACAGAGGTTACATGACTTGCCCAGAGTCATACAGTTAGTAATTGTCTGAGGATTCAAATTCAGATATTATCTGACTCCAAGTATAACACTTTATACACTGTGCCATCTAGCTACTTATTCCCTAGGTCTCCCTGACTCCAAGACCAGAATCTAAAAAAACCATTAGCCATGTGACCTTGGGCAAGTCACTTAACCCCAACTGCCCTGCCTTCCCCCCTCCAAAAATTTTTTTAAAAAAGAATTTTTCCTATTAGCAACTTTGTTTCTTCCTCTCTCTCCCTCTGGCGTTCTCTTCTGGTAATCTTGTATTCCCTGCAGATCCCAACCCTCTACTCTCATGTTACTCTGCCTATACATGTACTCCCATGCCTTATGTTCCAAACCTTTCCTGACCCTAGGATCCTTCCATCAAATTGCCAAGAAAATCCCAAAAGGGGTCATGTAGAGTCAAACCCAAATGAAACAACTGAACAATAACACTTCTCATTCTCTCAAAGTCTCATACTTAATGAACTGATCAGAGATGAAGGGTATCGTCTCATATACCATTTGCATTATAAGCAAGTCTTACCATGTTTTAAAACAAAGAAGAGAATTACACAGAAAGAACCGGTACCCCAGCAGTACCATAAAAGAAAGATTTGTAGGCCTCTCAGATCCTGCCAAATCATTCTTTCTGCCTTGTCTCTACATAAGGCTGGCACACAGGTCAAATAATGCCCATTGTCTTTTTTCACCTCAGTGTCCACTCTACTTCACCAGAGATAGGAAAACAGCAGAGGCCACAGTGTGTCTTGCTTTGCCTGCAGCAGGAGCCATCAGCCCTTAATCTCCTAAGGGAGGAATCAGGAAAAGGGCAGGCTAGAATTCCTGACAGTTTCTCTGATCTCAGCAGGAGCAGACATCCAGGGGAGCTGAGCAGACTGAAAAGCATGAGTATGCCCCAGACAGCTGGAGATACACAGAGAAGCTGGATGATATCTATAGCTAGAAAAAAGGGATTGGGGATTGGGGTGGGAGAAGAAAGATGAAAGGTCCAGACAATCATAGGCTAACATTAAGTTTTGAAGATCATCTGATCTAAACTGTTCTTTTTACAGACAAAGAAACTAAATCCTCCATAACGGATTAAGAAAATTTAAATAAGATCCAAGGTCACAAAGCTTTGTGATGGAAAGGGAAAGGGACAGGTTGTTCTGGGTCTGATAGCTATCCTAACACAGGCTCCCAGGTGGAATACGGAGGTGAGGGGAGTTGATATGTATATGCTTGTACACACATGAAAATCTTAAAATAGCTGGAGGACATTGAGTAGGTCATGCATAAATCTCAGGAACATTAATGCTATAGATAATAAGAGTGAAATTTTAACATAAAGGACAATACAAAATCATTGAGGCTGCAGAATATTCCAGCTGGCATTTTGGAATTTCTTGCAGCAGGGTTGGTCCTAGGTATAGACAGAGTTGGTAGCCACTTTAATAGTATACTTTGAGGGGGTCAGCAAGGCTATGACTATATCAAAACAAGCCCCAAAATTAGTCCCACAAGTTTCTCAAGGTGATTTTTGGCCTAGCAAGGAAATAGCAGCTGCCTTGGGGTAAGGGGGGTGGGTTTGGAAGGCGGCATCTACAATGAGCGGTTGGGAGGAAGGTACCAGTTTTTCTCATGCTGGGGCTGCATAGACACAGTGACGTTGTTTGAAAGCCCACCTTAATCATGATGGTTTTGCAGGATGTGATAATGCTTGGAGGAGGAAGGAAACCAGAGATGGGGTCCTCATCATGGTAGACCAACATATCCAAGGAGGTTGAAGTCTTCTGCATGTCTTTCCTTGGTATCTTGGGTTTATCTTTCTTATTATGTGGGTAGATATTTCCCTGAAAGGTCTTGTGTGCTAAGGCAGAGCTACTGAACAGCTGGAGGTTGTGGGCATAGAAAAATCCAAATGGATTTGGTTTATGGGTTGAGCTAGACAACTGCAGAGGTCTCTTCCAATTGTGAAAATCTGTGATTCTATGATAATAATAAGTTTGTGTCATAGAATCATGGTGTTATATATTCAGAGCTGGAAGGAATCTTGGGGGGTCATTTTTAGTAAATTATCCTCATTTTACAAATGACAAGACTGAGGCTCAAAGAAATGATGTGTCAAGGTCATGCAAGGTCTCATTAAATTATGCTAAGGATGAAAACCTACATTTATATAAAACTGAGGTCTGTATCTTTATATCTTGTGCATCCTTAGATATATGATCTCATTTGAACCTCACAATAACCTTACAAGTTCACGTACATTTTGCTTTACTCTCTATGTGACTTCGACTGGCTCTCTTGCCATTCCTCACACACACAACACTCCATCCCTGGACTGTACATTCTCACTAGATGTCTCTTCTGCCTAAAATGCCCTCCCTCCTCACCTTTATCTCCTAGTTATCCTGATTTCCTTCAAGACTCTACAGAAATCCTACTTTTACAAGTTAGAGCAACACATAATCCCTGCTTCTCTTCTCCCTGTCTGTAGTGCCTTCACTCCCATTTACACTGTACATGTCTTATACACAGCTGTTTGCATGTTTTCTCCCCAATTAGAGCATAAGCTTCGTGAGACCAGGGATTGTTTTTGTTTTCTTCATATGTCTAGTGTTTAGCATAATACCTGGCACATAGCAAGTACTTTAAAAAATCCTTATTGACTGACTTACTATAGGTGTTATAATTCATAAGGTCTTTGACAGAACCTTCTGACATCTTCCCACTCTTTAAAAGCATGCCAGCAATACCACTACTAAGTCTGTCTCAAAGAGATCATAAAAAAAGGACAAGGACCCACATGTACAAAAATATTTATGGCAGCTCTTTTTATGGTCTCAAAGAATTGGAAATTGAAAGGATGCCCATCAATTGGGGAATGACTAGGCAAGTTGTGGTATATGAATGTAATGGAATACTGTTGTTCCATAAGAAATGATGAGCAGGCAAACTTCAGAAAAATCTGGGAAGATTTACATGAACTAAGACAGAGTGAACCGAGCAGAACCAGGAGAACATTGTACACAGTAACAGCAACATTGTATGATAACCAAGTTTAGTAGACTTAGCTCTTTTAGGCAATACAAATCTAAGACAATTCCAAAAGACTCATTATGGAAAATGCAATCCACATCCAGAGAAAGAATTATAAAGCCTAAATACAGATCAAAGCATACTGTTTTCTCTTTTTTTTCTTCTTTTCCATCTTGTTCAGATTCTTCTTTCACAACATGACTAATGCGGAAATATGTTTGATATGATTGTACATGTATAGCCTGTATCAAATTGTATGCTATCTTGGGGAGGAGCCTGGGGAGAGAGGAAGAGAAAAAACTTTTGGAGCTCAAAATCTTATAAAAGTGAATATTGAAAACTATCTTTACATGTTGGGAAAAATTAAAAAGTGGAAAAAAGAAAAAAATAATTTAAAAAGTAAAAGTATGCAGAGGTCTGGGGTACAATGCCTGACCCACTATTTCCATCATTAGAATCTCTCCTTTGAGCTGATCAAGAGTGGCCAATGCATTCTTTCTAGAAGGTCACTGTTAAAATACACTTACCTTATCCTAGAACTATTATGGGTGTGACTAGGGTTAAAGAAAGGCAGGGGTGTGGCCAGAAAGCATAAGGTCTCTTAATGAAACTTCTCTCTGTCATGAACAAATTAGCATGAACTCTCTCAACAGATTAATTTATGGGCTATGACTATTTTGAAAGCAGAGAGCAGGGTTCTTTGGGTTGAAAGACAAGTAGTTTTTCTGTAGTGAAGAAGGACAAAACAACTCAGGAGTACAGGACAGGGACGACGGGTCCATCTGAGGTGTCATAGGCTTCAGGCAGCAGGATGCACCAAGAGGATAGAAAAACCCAAGCTAGAGTCTACAAAACAAAAGGAAAGAAAACACTGAAGCGAGCCTGTTTCACCATTTTGCATCGAAATGGTCCTGACCTTGAGAAGTCTTAAAATTCCCCTCTCCCTTTTCCTTAGTTTTTTTCTGCATCACAGTATATTTCTCCAGCTAGTCCAATGCAGATTGCTCACATGTAGGTGAATTACTTCCTCCTTCACTACCCCAACCTGACTTCAATCCAAGAAAGCCCAGAGTTTGAAGCAGTCAGGTTTTATGGGAAAATGTGGTGAGGGGTGGGGGGGAAGAGCCTGGAGTCAAAGTCTTTGGAGTAGATTCAGGACATTTAGACTGGTTGGTAATCATACTGACAGCATTTCCAGACATCAGCTTTTCTCTCTTCTTTCTTTTTCTTTTCAGAAGCATCTTTCTGCACTGAGCTACATCACAAATTACTACTATGGAACAGAACAGAAAGAAATATTGACTGGAAAATTTCTTTCTCTCATTTCCCATGCCATACTTCCCCTCTTCTCACAAACTCCTTTGGTGAACCAAGTGAAAGCAGATGGGGAATGGTTTGGGGAGGGGTGGGAGCAATGTGGAATCAAAGTGGACTTTAGTTATTTATTTCACTTTGTTCCTCTTTGGGTATCTCCTCAGCACCCTCTATACCAAAAACCATGGACTAGACCAGAGCTTCTCAACCTGTGGGTTATGTTCAATTTGTAACAATGAAAATATATCCTGCATATCAGATATTTACATTACGATTCATAACAATAGCAAAATTACAGTTCTGAAGTAGCAACGAAAATAATTTTATGGTTGGGGGTCACCACCACATGAGGAGCTGTATTAAAGGGTCACGGCATTAGGAAGGTTGAGAACCACTGAACTAGAGGAATTTGTGACCTAGGGCCCTGCTATCCTAAAAGATAACTGCTTCTCCTAAAGCATTATTTCAGGAAAGCCTTGTGCTTCACTTCTTTGTTTCTCTTTTTCTTGGACCATTTCCTTTACTGTCTCTTCTTCCCTCCTCTCCACCCGCCACCTTCAGTTCTTGAACCAGTTTTGTTGTTGTTCCTGGATAGAGTGTGTCAATTGGACACATTCTTCAATGGACCCACTCATCATCCTAGTAACTTAGAGGACTTCTTCCTTGCCCCACAGGCCCCTAAGTATATTGTGTCCACTGTTAGTCTGTAAGCTCTCTGAAGGTAGGGACTATTTTTTCTTTTACATTTATATCTCAGGAGCTTAGTTCAATACTTGACATTTATTGTTTTCATTCACACATTTATTTTTTGTAGGATAAAAGAGAATCTAAACCTTAGTAAATTAAGTAATATTTAAAATTATTTCATAGGTAGAGTTATTTTAAAAACGAACAAACACAACTATGTTTCCCTATCTCACCCAGTTTGGAAGATCAAAGATCTGGTCCCATTATGATCAATAGGGGAACTTTGATCTGGCACCTTTCAACTTGGGCTGGTTTGCCTCTCTCCTCTCCTTAGACTACCTTGGGGGCTCCCCACTCCTGCAGCCTTGTCACCTAGCGCAGACATCTAATCACAGCTTAACCCACGGAAGAGAACCTCAGGAGATCCCTTCGCCTCAGGTTCTCTGGTCTCTGGGATTATAAACCTGCACCAGGAGTTAACATTTGAAAAACCAAGGATGATCTTTGATCACTTAATTTCATGTTTATTTCTCAGTTGGAGGAGTCATAAACTATGGATAAAAAAACTAAGCATACAGATGCTATGAGATTATGTCATGTAAATTAACTTGCCTTTGTGAAGATTGTTCCTAGAAGGCAAACTGGGAAGACCCTACTCTCCCCTTCTACCCTCTCTCAACCTCACCCCCTGCCTATTAGTTTATCAGGAAGAGAAGATGGGCTGATAAGCTGTTCATATGGCAAGACCAAGGGATGACGGGTGGAAAGCCAGAGTAACACCTGTAATGTCAGGAAGAAGTAAGAAGGGCCTTCGACAGGTTGGGTGCAGCTCCTTTGGTGAACTTATGGGAGGATATGGACAAAAAATATACAAGATGAGCATCTTCAGGTGCATTGTGATCTGCATCTCTGGAGAGAGTTCTCCAATCCATGAGAGCATAGATCCATGGGAGTATCTGAGCACTATTTCATAATTAATTGTTGGTATGCCCATTGTTTCCTCCTCCTTACAGGCAGAGAATGTTGTTTTTGTCTTTGTATCCATAGTGCCTGCCACTGCCTGGCATGTGTTGGTGTTATTGTCCAGCTCTTCAGTTGCGTCTAACTCTGTGACTCCATGGATCATACTGTCCATGGGGCTTTCCTGGCAAAGAAACTGGAGTGGATTGCCATTTCCTCCTCTAGTAGTTTAAGGCAAACAGAGGTTAAGCGACTTGCCCAGGATTACATAGCTAGTAAGAGTCTGAGGCTGGATTTGTACTCAGGTCTTTCCAACTGCAGGCCCAGTGACTTCTCTGTCTCTGGCACATATTCGGCACTTAAGATGCTTGCTAAATTAAATTGAGTAGACAGAAAGTCAAAAGACATGATTTTTTTCTTTCTTGCTCAGTTTTCCTTGGATTATACTATTTTGATTGAAGGACTAACTACCTACACTGACAGATAGGTAGGTGGTGCAGTGGATAGAGTGGTAAGCCTAAAATTAGGAAAACATGAGTTCAAATCCAGCCTCAAATACTAGATGTGGGATCCTGGTAAATCACTTAATCTCTGTTTCCCTCAGTTTCCTCAGCTACGAAATGGGGGTGATAATAGTACCTACCTCCCAGGGTTGTTGCAAGGATCAAATGAGATAATATTTTTAAAGTGCTTAATATAGTTCTTTGCACATAGTGGTGCTATGTAAGTGATAGCTATCATCATCATCTTCATCATCATTACTGATAAAGTCCAACTTCAGAAAAGGGAATCTCACAGATTGTGTTAAAGACATGTCCTAAGGCTGAACAACTCTGGCCACCAGGAAATCTCCTTTTATACCCAAGCCAAACTCTTCATTCTGTAGTGGTTTAAGTAGTATAACTTGGATGGAAATAAAGAGAGGCTAATTCTCATTTCCCATAAGATTTCAGATCCTCCCTCGTTTTGTCTCTTCTGTAGGATAAATAATTCCATTTCCTGTAACCTTTCCTTGTACTTTTATTTTCATTGTTGTCCTTCCCTTTGAACTGTCTCCAAAAGAAAGGGGGACAGTGGGGAAAAAAGAGTCTGGCCTTTGAGTCAGAAAACCTAGATTCAAATCCTGGCTCTGTTACTTGTGACCTTGGGCCTTGGACAAGTTGCTATACTATAGTTAACTCATGAATTGGTACAGGGAGTTTGCTATAGCAATAAAATCACAGAATTGGTTAAAAAAAAAAAGACCAGTCAGGAGTAAGTCTGGGCAACTTAACAAGATTAAGGAAAGAGGGACCTTTTTGAGATGCGGATGAGCTCTTTCTTTGGAAGGTATGGGATACTCATTAACACCAAAATGAAATCATTGAGGATGGGACTTTAGGAGCACCATCTATTTGTGGTGGTTCATCCTATGTACTCAGAGAGGACCAATGATATCACAATGTTGGGGTCATGGTACAGTGTATTCTTCTGTGACTGATCAGTCCATCTATGACTCACCAAGAACAAGTGATTAAGTCTCGTCTTTCAGTGATTATTTAATTGATTTAGAGCTATAAGTGATCTCAGCTGAACCATTTGAACTTGGTCTATAAAAGGGAACAGAGCCAGGTAAATTGCTGAGTATTTACTGGAGCTAAGAGGGCTGAGAGTCAACTGAATCCCTGGAATCAGTAGGGAAGGAATGGGGATGAGTGGATGCAGAGAAGCCTGTTCATCCACAAGGTCTTTCTCCCAGGGATCCATTAAAGGTAGCTACGGCTAGGCAATGGTAGTGCCTTTTAACCACATGAGCCAGGAAAGATGGGAGCCACATAACCTGGTTGATAGTGGAAACTGAGTAAAGTATTCCTGGAGAGAAAACCATATGGTCCTAAGATGGGGAAGTTTTTGGAAAGCGCTACCTAAAAATGTTGGGCTGATACTTCTCAATTGTAATGATGACAATAACAGTAATAAATTTTTATATAGTACCTTAGGGCTTATAAAGTGCTTTTTGTTTATCTCATTTGATATTAATATTATCATCTATAATAACATTATTAGTGATAAAAAATAATGGCACCTATATCCATAATAGGTGCTGTTATTGTCCCATTTACAGAAGAAGAAACTGATGCTGAGAGGCTAATTGACTTGCACAGGGTCATGCTAGCATGTCTGAAGTGGGATCTGAAGAGAGACAGGTCATTTTGGACAGCACCACACCCGTTTCAGAGGGAGGAAAAGCAAGTACACAACTGTAAAGGCTATAAGCTACTGGACCACAATGCAAGAGGGCAAGCCTGGGTCGTCTTCTAATTCTCCTGAGAAGAGAGAACCATATGGACCCAGAAATGGCAGTAGTGAAGGACTGAGATTTCCTGGTCATTTAAAAACAGATCACCAGCTCCTCTCTAATTTAATAATTTTAGAGAGTTGCCTGAGGTACAGAGAGGATGAGTGACCTGTCCATGGGCAGCAGGGGCAGGACACAACCCTGGGTCTATCTGACTCTGAAGTGAATCCTCTATCCACAATGCCATGCTGTAAGTCGATGGATATTCTTAGCATCCATAAAGGCGAACTGAGGAGGAGGAGGAGGAGGGGGAGGGTCAGGAATGATAGGATTTAGTAGGACATGTGCTAGACTATCTTAAAGTGACCAATTTAGAAGTTAGACTTTGAAGGGTCAGTCAGCACTATGCCAATATTCTCTCCTAGTCCCTTGATATATTCAACTAATTAAGTAGTCATATTCTCTTTGTCAGGGAATAGGACAAATCAGCAAGAGGGTGGAGAAATTTTCTCACCACTTTTTAATTAGCCACACTGGTTCCCAAATTATTCAATCTGGGCTCAGGGTCCTTAACAATCAATTTGAGACTCCCATGCAAATACTCTTTATTTAAATGGTGACATTTGAGATTAAACCCAATAAAGATTTCCGTAGAAACTAAATGCAATATTAAAACTTTGTAAAACATCAGAGGTGACCCAATTAAGGAAGGCAAAAATTTTAACTATTAAAAGTGGGGGGTGGGGCATGGTTAGATGGCACAGCAAATAGAGCACCAGCCCTGAAGTCAGGAGGACCTGAGTGCAAATCCAGCCTCAGACACT
Organism: Pseudochirops cupreus; assembly: GCA_028627135.1. NCBI lineage: Eukaryota > Metazoa > Chordata > Mammalia > Diprotodontia > Pseudocheiridae > Pseudochirops > Pseudochirops cupreus. The sequence continues at coordinate 305,028,939 of CM053584.1, read as the reverse complement.
TGACACACTTACTAGCCATGTGACTTTGGGCAAGTCACTTAACCCCAATTGCCCTCCAAAAAGCAACAACAACAACAAAAAAAAACAAGTAAGGAAAGGTTATTTCTACTTCTTCACACCTATTGACAAATGTTTTTATATGCATTAGGAAGCTGTGCAGTAGTAGATTTAATATTAAAACTTCTCAAGTAAATGATAGTGATAGCTGAAATAAATCCTGAAGCACTGTGTTTTTGTAGCCCTTTTTTACAAGTAAAATGATTGTTTTTCTTCTGAAAAATTTATTTAGTATTTTATTTTTCCCCAATTATATGCAAAAACAATTTTCAATATTCATTTTAAAAAACTAAATAAAACAATTATTGAGAATACAATAGCAAAATAAGATGTTTATATTTTTTGTTGTTGAATCTTTTCTGGTCATGTCAAACTCTTTGTGACCCCATTTGGGGTTTTCTTGGCAAGGATACTGGAATGATTTCCCACTTCCTTCTCCAGCTCACTTGGCAGATGAGGAACTGGGGCAGACAGGGTTAAGTGACTTGCCCAGAGTCACACAGCTAGTAAGGCTCAGAGGCCAGATTGGAACTGAGGAAGTCTTCCTGATTCTAGCCTGGGCATTCTATCCACTGTGCCACCTAGCTGCCCTGCTTGTTTATATAGCAGAGCTGTAACTAGGTTAAGGTACCTGGGTCTTTGACCCAAGGCACCAAAATTTCAAGTGCACTAACAGCAACAGCTTAAAAACAACTGCACTTAGAATATAGTTATCAAGTTCAAATGAGAAGCCATTTGTTGGTGGTCTTTGCTTCCCTCCTCCTTCCCTGCCCCACTTTTTCTGGTATCCCTGCCCACTGAAGCTAGCAACCAGAGGTGTTTGGTCAATATTTAACAACCAGATTTCTGGGGAGAAATATGAACCCCTAATACATTTCTAAAATTTAATCTGTAGTATTAACATTTTCTCTGTTACTTTCTTAAGTGATTACTTCCTATTATATACTCAATCAACAAAGAGTAAATCAAGTCCTGATCTGTAGCATCTGTCAATTTCCAAGGTATAAATTCTCATGCTAAAAAAAATTAACAATTGGCTTTTCTAAACCAGTATGATCTGGGTTCATCACAGCCCTGTACTACCCTCCAAGGTGTGGTTTTCTTGAGTCCCATCACACTCTAGTCTTAAAATGCTCATTTGGGGATATGTTTTATATTGGGTGCCCTCATGAATTTTACATTGTTTCCCCCAGATATGAAAAACTGTTAGTTACTGTTCTACTATCTATATATATGTTTGATGTAGTAAAAGTGAGAACTGTAGGCTATTGCTTGATAGAGAAAAAATAGCAAAAATATGGCTCATTCTTAAATGGGACATTAGCACAGGTATACACGTAAACATTAGCTAAGCTTCATTTGTAGCATGAATAATGGCAAAAAAAATTCAAACATTTCCATTTCCAGTAGCTTATGGTCCATCAGTCAATCAGTAAACATTTATTAAGCACCTACTATGCTAAGCTAAGCACTGTGCTAAGTCCTAGTTGAGAAAGAAACTCAGACAAATGGTGATCCTCAGAAGTGGAAGTATAACAGAAGCTCATGGACTTCAGAGGCAAGAAATCCTGGGTTTGAATCCTGCCTGTCTCAAAATTTTAGCATATTAGACTAGAGTTTATCTGTCGGGCCCCAGAGGGCAGTATCAGGATCAATGAGTAGAGGTTGCACCCAGATAACTTGATGCCAATAAAAAGCTTTGTCATAATTACAGCCGTCCAGAAGTCAAATAGCTGCTTAGAGTTGATGATTATTCACCTCAGTGGAGACTCAAACAGAGAGTGGGTGACCTCTTGTCTTGGATGATATAGTAGATATTCCTTTCTTTTTCTTTTTCTTTGTTAAGGCAAACAGGATTAAGTGACTTGCTCGAGGTCACACAGCTAGTAAGTGTCTGAAGCTGGATTTGAACTCAGGTCCTCCTGACTCCGGGACCAGTGCTCTTATAGTAGACATTCCTTCCAGGTATGGATGGCTGGCAAAGTCCCTAACAAATCTGAAATTCTGTGAGTCTCGTAGTTGTATGACTACAAGCAAGTAACTTAATTTTCTGAGCCTTAGTTGCCTCATGAGTGAAATGGCAATGATAATTCCTGTGATATCTAGCTCTCAAGGTTGGTTTAAATGAGATAAAAGATAAAAAGTGCTTTGTAAAATTTATTGTTCTTAGCTGGTTTCACATTCAACCCTGTTACTTTGGAGTAACATGACATGTAGAAATCCACGGTATAGACACAGTGCAGTCTATCAGTCCTTGACCATAAGGCTTCTTATAATTGATCTATTTTATTCTTGTTTTCCCAAGTTGGCAGGTGTTTTCACTAATAATAATAATAATAATAATAACTAGCATTTATGTAGAGCTTTAACCTTTGCAAAGCACTTTACAAATATCGTCTCATTTTATTTTCACAACAGTTAGGTGCCATTATGATCCCTACTTTATAGATGAGGAAACTGAGGCAGACAGGTCAAGTGACTTGCCCAGAGTCACACAGCTAGTGAGCCCCAGAGCACTATCCACTGCACCACTCTGTTGCTCATCATTTTACCTAGAGATAAGTGTTGAGATTTGTTTCCAAGAATCTTTCATAGAAAAGAATAGGGTGGTCCATAGTGGCACACAGTGAAAACTCTAATACGGCTTTGAGAGTTGTAAGTAACAAACAAACATATTCTGAGGACATGTAAATATGGTAGGGAAGCAAGCTGTTGCCTAATCATGATTGTGAGAATAACTGACATTTAAAGAGCAGCAAGATGGTTAACAAATCTCATTGTCTCATTTGGTCTCTACAACAACCCTGGTAAGCAGGGGGAGTGATTATGATGATGCCCATTTTACTAATTTGGAAACTGAGGCACAGAGGGTTTAAATCACTTGGCCATGTTCACATTCAGTAAGAGAGAGGTTGAACTCCGGTCTTCAGATTCTAAACTCAGTGCTTTTCCCAATGCCCCACAACTTCCTGATTTACAATTTAATCAATAAATCAATGAGTATTTCTGGAACATTAATATGTGTTTAACTTCTTAGTGCCCCAGAGCAGGTGGCCTACATTGGTACAGGGAAAACACACACACACACACACACAAACACACACACACACACACACACACACACACACACACCATACCATACCATACCACTTCATACCACACCACACCACTTTCCCCAAAATTGGGCCAGGGCCTGTGAAATTTGCATGGTAAGTCTAAGACATAGTCTTTGCCTCTAAGACAATTACAATCTAGTTGGGAAAACAAGGTTGAAACAAGTGAAATAATTGAAGAATGTGCTCATATGTTAAGGATAATAGGAGGGTGATATAGTGGAAAGAATATAAAATTGGAGGAATCCAAAGATCTGTGTTTTAGACTACACTAACTGTGTGACCTTGATCAAATTCCTAACCTCTCTGGGACTCATGGAATATCCACAAGAAGCATTGACAGGCCTTTATCTGGAGGACCATTTGCTGCAAATACAAAAGTCCCTGGTATTCCCAGTTAGTTTGTAAACCTCTTAAAGGCAGGAAGTATCTCTTCTATTTCTTCTGTGACTCGACCCTCTGCCCTCACGAGCTTTCATAGTGCTGAACACATAGCAGATGTTTTAGTCAATAATCATTGAATGACAAAAAACCCAACTGGAGGGAATCTACAAAGTGTGACTGAAGATGAGCCCACACTAATAAAAATGCCCATCACATTCCTCTTGGTAATGCAGTATAATTCTTGTAGTATTGCATTAAAACTTAAAAAAAAGGCTTGCTAAACTTTTATTGTGAACAGAAAGAAAAGTAAAGAATGTTAGGTCATTAGTCTCATTTCTGCCTCTTGCAGCATCATCAGTCTTTCCCTCTTTGTTAGCTGTCTCCAACCTGTTCCAGTGCCCCTTATGCTTAAAAAAATTCTTCATTTGTCCTTGCCATTCATCTCACCTGTTGTCCATTATTTCTCCCTCCATTCATTACAAAGCTCCTAGAAAGAAGGACTTGTATAAAAATATACTTGTATGAAGTTATAAACTTGTTGCCTCCCCTTCGCCACAATATATACTCACTTTTCAGTGCCTTGAAATCCATTCTCTGATTCCACCAGCCTACTGATGTGCTCTCTCCAAGTTCACTCTTTCCCATTCCAGTCAACTCAATTGCTAATCTAGTGGTATTTTCTTAATCATCATGCAACTTAATCTTTCTCGAGCTTTGAATCCCTCCCTCTTCCTGAGTACTCTTTCCTTCCCTCGTTTCTGTAATACTTATCCTTCCAAATTCTAACTTAAGTGGTCTGATGACTCTCAATCTACTTTGATGGTTCACCATCCATTTTTTTTTCAGTCCCTCAAGTATGGATCTTGCCCAAAGTTATGTCCTGGGTCATCTACTCATGGGTTTGGTAATCATTTCAATGCAGATCACTCTCAAATTTATACATGCAATCCTATTCTCTAACCCTAAACTATGGGCTCACATTTCCATCTGCCTATTAGACTTATCCACATGGAGAAATATCTAAAACTCAGAATGTACAGAATAAAACTCATCATCATCTTCCACAAACCCACCCCTCCTCCAGACTTCTCAATTTCTGTTGAGGGCACATTGTTCCCAATGTTACCCTTGTTGATAATCCTGAAATTATTCTAGATTTTTTTCATCTCCTTCATACTACACAACTAAGCAGTAGCCAAGTCCTGCTGATTCTATGTCCACATTCATCCCCTCATCTATATTCACAAGATCATCCCTCTATTTCAGACCATCATTTCTTCCTTTGTCTATTATAATAGCTTCCCAGTTGGTTTCCCTAATTCCAGTCTCTTCCTTCTAATCCATTTTGCACACAGATGTCACCTTATGCTATGGAAAACACGGAGGTTTTTTGTTTATTTAAGCATTTGTTTGTTACTATATTACTCTATGTTCCAAAACCTCCAATGACTTCCTGTTTTTGTTGTTGTTTTTTTTAATAAAATTCATATCCCTCAGCCTGGAATTTAAAACCTCCCATAATCTCCCACTTACCTTTATTTCATATAATTCCCTATTATATATTCTACATTCCAGCCACACTAGACCACTAGCTCTTTTACAAAGTCCACATTCCATCTGCCTCCATGTACTTGCATCACCATCCCCTTTCCCCCTGGAGAGCCCTCTTTCGTCTTCTTTTCCTCCCAGAATTCTTTAAGCTTTAGCTCAGGTAACCACTCATCCATGAAGTGTTCCCTTATCTCCACAATGCACAATACTCCATTCTTCCTCACATTGTCTTGCGTTTTTTTAATCTGCATATATATTGTATGCCCTCATAGAATAGAAACACCTTCGGGTCACAAATTACTTCATTCTTGTCTCTCGAGCCCCAGAACCTAGTGCCTTGCCAAGAGGAGATGGTTTACATCTGTCTTCCATTGTTACAGGATTTATACTGTTATTTTCTATCTCCCCAAGTGGATGATGAGCTCCTTGGGATCGAAAATCATTGATTATATTTGTTTGTATCCTCTACATACCTTGATAAAAATCCAATGAGTCAGTGAGTGTATTTATGACCTTGTAAAGTATGAGTGCTCAGTCAGACTTTAAGTAAGCGGTTGTCTTCTCAGTTTCCATAGCTTATATGACAATGGCTAGAATCCTTTAAGATGGATGGGTATTTCTGGCACTGCTGACTTTGGGCTGCTGTGTGATAAAATGTGGCAGGGCAGCTATGTGAGACTGTGGAAAGAAGTCTGGGCCTGGAGTCAGGAAGACCTGAGTTCAAATACAACCTCAGACACTTGCAAGCTATGTGGCCTTGAGCAAGTCATTTAACTCTGTTTGCCTCAATTTCCTCATCCATAAAATGAAAAGGAAATGACGAACCATTCTAGTATCTTTGCCAAGAAAATCCCAAATGGGGTTATTGAAGAGTTGAGCTCTACTACAGATGACTAAACAATGAAGTGATATAATGAAGGAAATCTATGCTATCCAGATAATGTAGGAAAAAAGTATAGGGAATATCAAAATGCTAATTTAGTACTGATCAAATATGTAATATTAACTACCAAAAAATCTGACACTGTCACTACTGGGCTCTAGTATAACTGAAGAAGCCTGGATACCCTAAGAATTTCACTGATATCTCAGCTTAAACTTGATGAGAATTACTCTCTTAATTGCTCATAGAATTTCCTGCCCTCTTTCCTTAGAGTTGTGGGATGTTAGAGGCTGAAGGAGTCCTTAGTAATGGCCATTCTACTTATAGACTAATTCAATATGACAAGCATTTACTAAGTGCCTAGCATATATGCAAGACACAAGGGGTACAAAACCCATCCATGCCAAAAAACAAAAACAAAAAACTCTTCCCATGACATCAAGGAGCTACATATGTGAGCCTATCCAGTATATAGACAGGTAAGTAGATATATGATAATCTGAAGAGGGAAAGAATCTAATCAACTGAAGGGGTGAAGAAAGTCTTCTTATAGGAACTGAGATTTAAGAGAAGCTAGAAAGTCTATCAGGTGAAGTGAGGTTCACTTTTGTTTGCATGAAAGCATAGAGCCAGAGGATGGAATTCCAAGTTAGGGGAATGGCAAGCTGGCTACTTTGATGATAATGAAGACTATGGGAAGGGGAATGATGTGATATGGGGCTGAAAGACTGGAATCACTGTGAAGGGCTGAGGAATATGTATTTTAATCCTAGAGAAGATATAGAGATACTGATTCTACTTGAGTAGTAACATTGTCAGACATATACTTAAGGAAGATTATTTTGCCATCTCTGAGAAGATGAATTGGAAGCCAAGAGTCTAGGCAGGTGTTGTGATAGTTCAGGCAAGAGGGGAGAAGAACTAAGGTGGTGACTGTGGGAATCGAGAGAAGAGAAAGGAAAAGAAGGCTGGTTTAGGGGCCCAAGGACCTGGCTGTTCAAGTCTTGATGCTTCCACTTACTACCACGGTAAACCTAGGTAATTCACTTGGCATAGTGAGTAAGAGTGCTAGATGTAGGAAGACCTGAATTCAAATTCTGCCTCAGATACAACCTAGATGACCCTGGGCAAATCACTTAATCTCTCTGGGCCTCAGTTTCCTCATCTGTAAAATAGAGATAATTGTAGCACCTCACAGGGCTATTGGAGGATCACAAGGGACAATATTCATATAATGCTTTGTAAGTCTTAAAGCAGTACATGAATGCTGGCTATTATTAGGTATCATTAACATTTCTGGCCCAAGTTTCCTGAACTATAAGATTATGAGATTGAACTAAATGTCTCCTCAGTTCCTTTCTGTTTATAGATGTATAAAGCTATGTGCATAAGATAGCTATGGAGTTAGAACCGACACAGCATTGACAGCATATTGCAAACCCACAAGAACGGATTGATTTTTCCCATCTACTCTACCAATGCTGGTAATCTAGCTCATTATTACAGCGGCTTTCTCTCTGCCTTCCTCTCCACCTCTTCTACCTCCACCTTTACAGTGGTTTAAAAGAGGCTGTTAAGAGGAATGGGGACAGAAGAGGCAGAATGGGTTTATAATGGCAAAAAAAAATTTCTATGGGTCAGTGCAGTTAATTTGTTTCCTTGCCTTAAGTATATATTATAATTGATATCTGGAATATTTGTTTATTTTCATTTTACTTATATATATTTCAAATGAGAGGCATCATGGTATAATAGGGCACTGGACTTGGAATTAGGAAGACCTAAATTCAGACCCTGGCCTTAGACACTCACTAACTGTGCTACTCTGAGTAAGCCACTTAACCTATCTGTAATAAGATGGGGTTGTACTTGAACCTCTCTAAGTTTCCTTCTAGTTCTAAGTCTACAATCCCATGATCTTTTTCTGTTATTTTTATCTAGTAGAGATGGCCCATCCACACTGGCTATACATTAATACAGTGCAAATACATGCCAGTACTTTGCTCCACTCATTAAATGAATGAAGACTGTCCTACCATCATACTTTCCACTAATAATACATGGTTTAAATTTCTTTCAGAGAATGAAGTACCTGTGCAGATCCTTTTAAAGTTGGGGTTTTCCAGAAGGTGTCCTGGAAGCCTACATTGGAATCGATGCTGCCAGAATTCAGGGAACCATGGATTTCGAGTGTTGGTGTCCAGCCTCAGTTTCAGGAAGTAGTCATCAAAAGACCTGACCTCCGGAGACTGGAGCTTTATGGTGATCCCTCCATTGGCTTCAACTTCATAACCTTCAATGACTTCGTCTCTGTCTGCCCAGCCATCACTGAAAAGGAAAGACAAAAAGTAAATAAACAATTATGCATCTGTACATGGTAGAGCATTAGGTATGAAAGGCAACACTCAGCAATTAGACCCAATGAATGCAAGCTGATACACAAAGAGCCGATCCATTTATAGCATCAGTAGACACGAAGTCTAATGATCTGTCCTTTGTCTGTGTAGCTGGAGCTGTTGATCTACCCCTTCACTTAGACACCTGCTGTGTTTTGTTTTGGTTTTTTTCCTTCAATGTGGATGAGTTTGCACTGAGCCATTCACACACTTTCTTGCCTGGTTCCCCTTGTGATGAACAGTCAGCACAAAGACAGAATGAAAGTGAGTATAGTAATTACCAGAGTTGGAAATGGTGCTTGGCAGAGACAAAACAGAAAACTCCTAAACCAAAGAAAGGAATATAGCCAATAATTTTTTTTTAAATGAAGCAAACTTTGACTGCTTACTATGTATAAAGTGTACTACGCCATGTTTTGCAGTTAAAAACCGAACAGTTCCTGATCTCAAGAAGCTTACATTCTACTATGTTGATGGATAAGCAAATACATAATAATACAAATAAATGAGGCAATTTCAAGAGAAAAAAAAAGCTAAGGAGATCAGGAAAGGCCTTGAGTAAGAGGTGACCTATAAGCTGTGCTTTGAAAGCAGCTAAGAATTCTCAGAGGCAGAAGTGAAGAGGGAGTGATTTCCAATCATGGGGGACCATCTGTTCAAAGATATAGAGGCAGGAGATGGGAAGTAATAAATTAGTTTTGCTAGAACTGAGAATGCATGAAGGAGTCAGCTATATAAGATTGTGAAGGTACATGGGAGCTAAATTTCAGGGGGTATCATGGAAGGACTTTTTTTGTATTGAGGTGACATGGTCAGATCTGTGTTTAAGAGTATAGCAAATTTGGCAGCTGTGTAGGAGATGGATTGGAAAGAGAAGAGAATAGGGGCAGGAATACAAATTAGGAGGTCACTGAATCATGAAGGCTAGAGATAATGAAGGTAGAGGCTCCATGAATTCAGAGAAAGGGACACATGTAAGAGAAGTAGAATCAGCATATGCCATTAATATAATGGTTGCTCATAATCTGGGAGTGGGGAAGGGGTCAAGGTGGGAGAAAATGGAAAAGCAAATATGTATTTTCATGGGAGACCTCTCTGCAACATTTGGGACTGGCAATCACCCCTTTTTTTCCTGGACACTCTCTCCTTTCTGGGCTTTCTTGACCCTGCTCTCTCTTGTCTCTGAAGCAGACAGAGGTTAAATGATTTGCCCAGGGCCACACAGTCAGTAAATGTCTAAGGCTAGATTCAAATTCAGGTCTTATTGACTCCAGGCCTAGTTCTCTCTATCCATTCTGTCATCTAGCTGCCTAGGTGACTTTTACATCTATAGAGCCTATCCTAATCTCTCTGAGTTCCAGTCTGGTGTCACCAACTGGCTATTGGCCATGTCAAACAAAATGTCCTGTAGTTATGTCAAATTTATAATGTATCAAATGAAACTCATATTTTCCCCAAAACCTATCTTTTCAACTTCCTTATTGTTGTCAAAGCCACCTACCATCATCCTTTCCAGGCACCCTATTTTATAATCTCACTTTTCCTTATTTAATATGTCCATTTAGCTGCTACCTTGCTGTTCCATAACATATCATGTATCTGTCTTCTTTCCCTCATTCATTTAACTATCTCCTTTGTTTAGACCCTTTTCACCTCTTGCTAGGACTGTTATAATAGCCTCCTAATTGGTCCCCCTGTTCTAAGCCTTTCCCCTCTCTAATACATCTTCCACATGCCTTCCAAAATGATATAACTAGGCCATAAGTCTGATTATATGATCAATAGACTTGATCAATAGACTCCAGTGACACCCAGTTAAGTATAAATTCTGCTTAGAATTTAACACTATTCATAATTCAGTTCCAACTTACCTTTCTAGCTTTAGCCTATATTATATCATCTATGTCTTTATACCTCTAGTACCCAGTACAGTGCCTGATATATAATAGATGCTTTTTGAGTAATTGATTAATTGAAAGAAGAAAATACCAGAGGCCTCTCTCCCTTGGAAAATATGCAGTATCCTGAAATGGATGTTCTTCCCACTATTTGCCTGGTGGAGATAATTGGGCAAACAGTCTATCCTCAGGGACAGAAAATTGCGAATTATATATAGTACTTCATGCAGTGCCTTGTACTTAACACATGTCCAATAAGTATTTGTTGAATGGATAAATGGATGAATGGATGAGTGAATGAATATATGTCATTATCTCTGTTAATAACCACAAAAAAATAATTCCAGGGATGGAAAATTACAAGACTCTTGTTCCAATAACTCTTACTATTGAAATTGGGAGAAAAATTTCAAGCAAGGACACACTGAGAGCAGACCCATGGAGGGGAAGAAAATTGAATCACCTCTGCCAATGCTAGACAATGTTTTTGCTCCTAGGAATTCAGGGAAAGGAAACAAATGTCTCTTATAAATGAGCTGTGCTTCTTTCCTACATTCTGAAGCCAATTCAAAATGACAGTGTCAGATGAAAACAAATTTCTCTGTCCCTGAAGATAAGGTGGCTAAAGTAAGAGCAGAACATGTTTGTTTTCTGCAGGATAAAGGCCATTTCAATATTTTTATATTAGGTTGAGAATTTTAGATTGGCTTTCATTTTAATTTAATTTCTGGGCAAGTTTTTTGAGTAGCCATATTCTGGAACTTTCTATGTCACCTGTGATTGAAGAGTCTGCAGCTTCCTTCAAGTCCACACATGACCCGGACCAAACTTTGCCTTGAATTGGCTTGATCAATCCACAGGAGAGATACATTAATTTTGCACCTTTGAGAGAGCTGCTCCATACTTTCTAGCCTCTCTCAGTAAAAGCACTTCATCTCTCTGCTTCTCCCTGAGCAGAGAACTGAGCCAAGTCCATGTATGTCAACATGACTAACATGCTGCCTTCTATATGAAATCAAGGGGATGAATATGTTGACCAATTAGGGGAACTAGGGCATTGGTAAATCCTAGAAATGTACCTGTTCCCAACCTTCCAGGTAGACAAGTACATTTTGTCTTCTGATGTCCCAAGCTCCAGAGCAGTTCATCTGAGTGAATGAATACCATTGGGTTGGACAGGATCTCATCCAGTCCAATCCACTATTTGTAGGCTTGTGAATATTGTAGCTAGAACCTTAGCTTCATGTAGTTTATCTGCTTTATATTACAGATGAAGAAACTCAACTTAGGGACCTGAAATTTGCCCACAGTTATATAAATAGTAAGTAAAAGAAAAGAGATGAAAACCCAGGTTTTTTGTTTTCCAGTCCAGCATTTTTTCCATTATATTACATAACAGTGCCTCCCTTATGTCAGGAGAAATATTCGTGATAGAATCCTGACCTTCTTCACTTGAAAGACTTCTGGGCACAGAGTTAAATTTTAACTAGAGTAGGGCGATTGGGGTTTTGTCCCAGTTGCTTACATTTAGAAGGTGACAGGAACATAGAAGCTTAGCACTTCTTTGGCAAGAATAATTAGTTAAAAGGGAAGCTGTCATGGTTGTTAGAACCTATGTTTGCTCATCTCTCCTGATATTCACAAAGGCCTCCCCAGCACTATTTGAAAGTACATTTCAGGATACTTTTCCTGTTCAAGGCAAGAAATTTGCTATTATAGCTGTGCTCCAAGGTACTCATGAGCTTATATTTGAAGCTGGAGGGGATTGTTAGAGTTCATCTCGCTTGATCCCCACATTTTGAAGTTGAAGAAACTCAAGTACAACGTGATTAAGGGACTTGTCTAAGGTCATGCAGGTAGTAAGAAAATGGCAAAGTTGAAATTTGAACCCATTTCTTCTGACTCCAAATCCATCCTTTGCCATTGTAGCAAGATGCTGATTAAAAGCCATGCTTTAGTCTCTTTATTCCACTTCTTAAGTCCCTGACTTTCTTTATAGAGAGTGAAGATGCCTTCATTTATTTAAGCCTCCAGGAAGTGCCACTTAAGAACAAGCATTTAAAAGTCAAAACAACTCATTAGATAATACAATTATTTTCCAGGTCAATTTTAAGCTTCAAGTACTTTCCTACTCTTCTCCGTCTGCCGCATAAGGACTTAATACTTTATGGAATTTATTTTGCTTTTATTTACCAAAGGAAAAAAACCACTCATTTTAATACATAAAACAAGATTACTATGATGCTTCTTTACATTTCATTTTAAGTTCAGAGTTCAGGCCATTTTTTTCAAGGTGGGGGGGGGGTGAGAAAAGGAAGCATAAGATTACTGGGTGTTCTGAGAGTCATTCCTCAATGGAAATGAACCAACAATTCTATATAAAAGTTTGCTCCAAATAATTAATTATGAAAAAGCAAAACTCACATTTTATCTCACATCCAAAAAATTGGCAAAGATGAAGAAGATTGGAAATGTCACTATTGGAGATGCTACTTGAAGTCAAGAATACAATTAGTCCAGCTATTCTGGAAAGTAATTTGGAATTATGCTAAGAAAGTTAGTATAATATTTATAGAATAGATTATATACTGTATATATAGTATACACACAGAGTATAATATAGTATGATATAGATTCTATACCCTTTGACCCAGAGATTACACTGCTGGGCCTAAGGAGGTCAAAGACAAATCTCACATACACCAAAATATTTGTGGCAATATTATGTATTTTAATTATATAGTAATTATATTGCCCTGCTAGATTGTACGTTCTATGAGGGGAGCAACTGTCTTAACTAAACTTTGAATCTCCTTTAGGGCCTAACAGAGTACTCTGTCTCCAATATATGTATAATAAATGGCTACAACTGTAAAATCATTTATTTTAGTACTTACAAAATAGTTTATGTAGTCTGGTTCAACATCCCTCTCTATACAGGAATCTACAGCTTCCCTGACCTGGTCATATAACTGCTGAATGTCTCCAGTGATAAAGATTGTGATGATAAAAAATGTGATTTGTGCCAGCTCAAGAAGCCAACCTATGGAATCTTGTCCAGACTTAAGAAAGTGAATTATTATCTTATTTCGAGAACCTCATTCAGTTTTCCTAGGATTGTCTTAAAATCAATAGAAACCATGGAAATGACCTTCATAGTCATGAATTGGGCTAATCTTTCTTGAAAACAATTCGGAACTACATCTCTAAATTGTACATATCTTTTGACCCCACAATACTATGACAGCCTATACCCACAAAGAGATCAGAGGGTGACCAAAAGAATTGATGTGTACAAAGACATTCAGAGTAGCTCTTTTTTGTGGTAGCAAAAATCCCAAAAGGCAAAAATTAAGGTGAGTCCATTCCAGGCAAGGGGACAGTGAGCCAAAGGCATAGAGTTCAGAAAGAATTTTATGAATGTGAGGGACAGTAATGCAGTTTGTATGGAGTACGGAGTATGGCATATGTGATGGAAAGTAATGTGAAATAGTAAGGGAGAAGTAAGCTAGAGGCAGATTTGGGCCTTAAATTAAAGAGTTTATGCTTCATCAGGTAGACAGGGTTGGCAGCCCCAAAGCTGACTTTTGGGTAATAAAAATCCTAGGGTTATCTCATACTTTTGTTGTACTAAGATTTTATTGTCTTAAGTACTGTTATAGAAGGAGAGCCAGCTGCCTTTAGATTAGGGTTTCTTAACCCTTTTTTGCATCATGGCAATCTGATGAAGCTGAGCCCTTCTTGGGATGATGTTTTTAAATGCAAAAAAATAAAATGCACATGCTTATAAATGAAATCAATTATACCGAAATACAGTTATAAAAATATTAAAAGTTCCAAGTACACAGAGAGCCAGAAATCTATTCATAAACTGACTCCTTGGTGGTCCCTGAACCCTAGTTAAGAACCACTGAGTTTGTGTGTGTGTGGGGGGGGGGGGGGCGGGGTTTGACGGCTTAAAATGAGTATAAAATAGTAATTGTTTTCAGTTCTGGCCAGAAACTTTGAAGTTCTTCCCCTCCTAGACTGATATTTTTGTGATGGTAAATTAGGCCATGTTTTATCTGAATCCTTCCTAGCCTTTAGTCATTGAATGGGCATTACCTCAGACAAACTGAGACCTGTGAAGGACTTTAATTTAGAAATACCAATGTCACCCACTGCATCCTGGACCTTCGCCAGTTGTCTTGACTTTTGTCTTACCACTGGACTTTGATGACTCTGGAGGAGAGAGTCGGACTGGTGACTCATCTTCACTTATTTCTAATTCATGTGCAAGTCAAGACATTACCCTTGCAATATAATTGGTCTTCTTTGAGAATGAAGGATGAACAATAACAACCCATACATTTATGTGTATATATATATATATACACACACACATATATATATTTATACATACAAATGCATACATACTCATAGATGTATAGGTGTATATACATGTGTGTATACTCATACATAATTGTGCATATGCAGGTATATGCCTATATACATTTATATACTCATGTGTGTGCATGTACATATATATATATATATATATATATATGTGGGCAGCTAGGTGGCACAGTAGACAGAGCGCTGGGCCTGGAGTGAGGAAGACTCATCTTCCTGAGTTCAAATCTGACCTCAAACACTTAGTACTGTGTGACCCTGGGAATGTCACTTAACCCTGTTTGCCTCAGTTTCCTCATCTGTAAAATGAGCTGGAGAAGGAAATGGCAAACCTCTCTAGTATCTTTGCCAAGAAAACCCCAGATGGGGTCACAGAGAGTTGGACATGACAGCAGTGACTGAACAGCAATGTCTGTATGTATGTATGTGACTACATAAACTTTTTTGTGCTGGTAATTGTTATAGAAGATTTGATTCACACAGGCTTGCTAGAGGACTGTTGTTAACAACTCACTCACATCAAGAGACCAGGTTACTTTTTGAGGGGTTAAGCTGTTGAACTGCCCAAACAGGTCAATGCTCGAAGCTGTCACAAGGTGGCAGCACATCGCACACCTACAGGTCCCTTCTGTTGTACAATCTGTTCCTACAGAATGTGCTTTCCATTTTCCGTCTGAGGTCTACAAACAAAGCTGTAGGTGGTGGAAGAACAGGACGAATCTTTAACAAACAGCTACATTTTGCTGGTGTTTTTCACAAACATGAGAAATCTCATTCCATTGTCTCCTTATGATACTTTCCCCCCAAACAGTTTTATGCAGCAACTCCACTCCCACCTGCTGCCTGGTTCCTTCCAACTCCCTTCTGCTCCCACAAAGTCTTATTATGCCCATAATAAAACCTTCTTTTCCATCTTCCAGCAGCTTCTAAGTCTCCTTTGTCATGAACAATAAGAAAAGCTTTCCATTCTGGTTCTACTACTAGTGACTTGAATAGAAGCTGGTCATGATGGAAAATGAACATTATCTTTGCCTTAGGCAAGAGGAAGATTATCTAAGCTCTGTATCTGCCCAAGGGCCGAGCATAGTGCTCTATATACAGTAGATACTTAAAATTATTATTATTAAATCATAGTCTCTTACAGTTAGAAAAGATTTTATCTAGTTCAACTTTCCTTTCTACACATGAATCTACAACATCCTCAATATAGTCATCTAGCCTCTGAAGGCTTCCAGTGATAGAGCAAATGATTTTGGCAGCCTAGATTACCCATAGCTACCCAAATCAATCCTATCCAGACTTAAGAAAACGAATTAATGAATAATTTTAAAAACCTCAAGAAGGGGTACTATTCAGTCTTCCTGTGATTCTATTAGAATAAATATGTAAGGTATGTGTAAATAAATCTGGTTTGTTTAAATGTAGCTCATGAAAGATATTGATAGATATTTCTGGAATCTTTCCCATCCTTCTAAAAGGAAAATTACGAGAGACATACAAGACTAGAAGTATATCTATCTGCTAAAGACATACAAGATTAGAATTATATCTGTCTGCACTCCTAAATTTTGCTGATCTAGGTGTATGAGTTTGGCTCAAAACAAAAAATTGCTTCCCTAGTCTTCAACTCTAACCTTACATTTTCCTCTTTTATGGTTACCCCCACTCCAAATGCTGATTATGCAGAAGACCATCACAAATGCCAACTAGCTAGTAAACTCATTTATCCATTCAAATAGTAAACAGAAACTGGACAAGTTATACAGATTCGAATATACTAGAAAACAGAGCAAATTACTCTCTTGCTTGGAGAAAGCTCAAATCAAAAGCGATCCCCTGGTTCTCACCTAAGGAGAAATTCCCTGAAAGTTCTAGGGATGCAGCCTGGAAATCAGAGATAGGATGTGTAGCCTCTAGCGTCTTTCTTTATCCACTTGTGTTGAGTTAGTCCCACAGAAAGTCTAGCAATATGTATTTCTTCTTGTGAAGAAGAAATGATTTTATTCTTCAAAGCTCTTGTTCTACCCCTTCTATAGGCATGTAACTTTTGTATTAGCATTTTCTCCATTAATCCATAGTTATCCCTTAGCAGAAGTATGCAAAATGCCCGGGTTCCAAGGAGAAACCAAGAAAATGGCCTTCATCCTTTTAGCCTCAAGAGTTCTTGTTCTTTAGAACCAGTTATACAAGGCTTATATAAGTATTAGTGCAGGAGGCCTGGGGTTAAGGACCACCAAGTCTTGTTTCTGGTTTTTCCTCAGCTCTCCAGCCACCTGAGTGAGCACCTGCAAATACACTCTTATCCCTCGCCATTTGTCCCTTTAGTTTTCACCTGACAGAGTATCCCTAGGAAGTTTGGGTTTGAGGAAGACTGCTGCAGATGTCACTGCCACTGGCCACTAAGGTCACAACTGTGATTCCAAGTTTTGGGGAAAAGTCTTGACTTCATCCTTCTCTCTTTTTATTTCTTCTCCTCTCCCTTAAGCAATCTTTCAAAACTCAGTGGAGAGGAGAGAATCATGCCTTCCAGGCCTGATCTTGCATTAGTTTACTCTCTTCATATACTGGGAAAAAAACTCCCAGAATCTTTGGCAATTTGGGCCCCTATAGTCCCAACTTTGCAAAAAGTATCATTACACTGGTATCAGAGGATTTAGAGATGGAGGGCCTCATAGAGGCTGCTTTGTCCCATTCCCTTACATTAATAGAAAAAAAAAGTAAAGCCTATAAAGGTGGTGATATACATGTCCATATAGGGAGTAAACTGAGCGAGAATTCTGACTACAAATCCAAGCTCTTTCTTTGTTCTTTTGCTCTAAATCAGTGGTTCTCAACCTTCCTAACGCCGTGTCCCTTTAATACTTGTAGGTGGGCGTATCAGCATGTGGGCGGACTCACCTGGAGATGGATAGAGGAGGGGTGTGTTGGTTCCTAAGACCATGGGAAATATGTGTTTTCTGATGGTCTTAGGCGACCCCTGTAAAAGGGTCGTTCAACCCCCAAAGGGGTTGCAACCCACAGGTTGAGAACCACTGCTCTAAATCCTACAAAAATTAGATTAGGGGATAGGGAATAAACCTGCAATCCCACTGGTATATGGAAATGCCACATAAGGAAGCTACCTATACAAATTCAGGTAAACACCTTCTCTGCATTTTATAGTCTTAGGGAGTTCCCTAGATCACTATAAAGGTTAAGTGACTTGACCAGGGTCACACAACCTATTCAAGTTGGAGGTAGATTGTGAAGCAAGTCAATCCGGTTTTCAAGGCTAGCTTTTTGCCCATTACTCTACATTCTCTTTATAAAAATAAAACTTTAAAATGATAACAGTTCACATTTATACAGTGCTTTGAAGTTTGCCAAGTAGTTTACATGCTGTGTATTAATTCTGGGACTTCCCCTTGGAAATCAGATGCTTATCATTTGGAAGATGGCTAGGAAAATCATGATACTGGGATGTAATAGAATGTTATACTGTGCTATCAAAAATGCTGAATTTGAAGAAGTCAGAAAAGAATGAGAAATTTCCTATGAACTTAGGACAAGTGAAGTAACACAGAAATAAGAGGAACCAGGGAGAAAAAATAATATACATGACTACAGCATTGTAAATGAAAGAATAACAAAATGAAACTGGACACTGTGCAATTATATCAGCTAAACTAAACCCTGAAGAAGAGATGAGCAAACGCCCCTTCCCTCCCTTCTTTGTAGAGATAGCGACCTTGGGCAGGGACTATTGTATTTACTCGCAGATTTAGTTGGTGCGTTGGTATGTTTTCTGAATTGCATTTCCTTCTTTTTTTCTTCCTTATAACAAGGTACATTTCCTCTGGTAGGATAGAGGTAGAGGGTAGGGAGACATTCAGAAATTAAAGTGATATAAAAGTATGTTGATAAATTTTTCAAATTTCTACTTAGAAATATTAACGTCAGACTGCTACAAGTTACTACAAGTGAATATCCAACTGTGATGCCTTGTAGCCAGACTACTGACTGATCTGATGGAAGCAGGGGTGGCGGTGGGGAGGGAACAATAAAACCCCAAGAAATAAAATTGTCTAGATACTTGGAAGCACTGACATTATCCTGTTTCATTCCCCCAAAACCACTTTCTCCAACTGGGTCTTGTTTATTGGTTTAATATCTTCCAGTCACCCTCAATTGTTAAATAAAAAATCCTTGGACTGCCCTGTTGGTGGCTCCATATTTATCAAACCACTGCCTAACTCTAGAATTAATTGGAATCAGACAGGCTATAACATTGTGTTCTTGAAGGTATGCGCTATATATGTATAGCTACATTTCTCTTTAAAAATACTGTATTTTCAGATATTTCAATAATTTAGATTAGTCTTCAAAATTTGTTAATTCATGTTAGTGCTAGCCCTTATATGACTTATAGGACCCTTTACATCCCAGATTTCCAAGCCAGCTATAGGCAAATGAGTTATCATTAGCTGGGATGCATTATCATTAGCTGATACCTGGAAAGGCTAAAAAAGTCTTCTTGTGCTTTGTGCATAGTAGGAGAAACAGAGGGAGGGGTAGGTCTTTTGACATTCCTTCAATCATAACACATATGCAGTTGCTCATTTGATCATACACATAGAACTTGTCCCTGGAACATGATAAAGAGACATTTCTACTAAGAGAATATGTATGTATTAGAAGTTGAAGGAAATGACCCTATGAGCTCCTCTTGCCTAGGGTCATTTAGGACTCTGCTGTGGAGGCTCAGGGGTAAATGACACATTGATAATACCATTGTAATGTCTGTAATCGATTGATCTCTAAGTGATATATGTGGTCATGAAAAAAGATTGGATGAATAATCAGATGATTTCATCTCTGCCATATCTGTGATCTTAGCAAAGTTACTTAATCCTCTAGTCCTTATTTCCTCATCCATAAAATGAGGGGTTTGGACCAGGTCCCTTGTTGAACCCTGAATCTGGATCCTACGCTAAGAATTGCATTTTAGCTGTCAAACCTAGGATCTCATCAGTGTGGTGTAACTCTCGCTTTGGAAGGATCTTCTACTGAGGGAAAGTAGTAACTTCACTGAACCATATGATCAGGGAGTTGACTGTAACACTGAATAGTTAGGCAGCTGGTTCACGATCATATATATAGTATATATAAGCTTTGGTACTTTAAATCAGGTCTTCCTGACTCCACGGCCAGGCATTTTATCACATGCCATGTGGTTAAGAATAGACTGTTTGAGAAGACCTGAGATTTGACTTCATTCGATGACACAAAAATCTTCTGACCTTTATTTTCATCAAGGGTACCACTATTTCTCCAGTTACTCAAGCCAATGATCTTAGAGTCACCCGGGCTATTTTCCTTTTTTCCCCAAATTTTAAACATTTTTATTTAAAGTTTTGAGTTCTAAATTCTATCCCTCCCCTCCCTCCTCCCTGAGATGGTAAGTGATCAGATGTAGGTTATACAGGTGGAATTATCTAAAATGTTTACACATTTGTCATTTTATACAGGAAGACTCAGATAAAAGAAAAAAATGAAAGAAAGTGAAAAATAGCATGCTTCAGTCCATATTCAAACAATATCAGTTCTTTCCCTGGAGGTGGATAGTACACTTCATCATTAGTCCTTTGGAATTATTTTGGATCATTATATTGCTGAGAAGAGCCAAGTCATTCACAATTTTTCACCGAACAATATTGCTGTTATTGTGTATAATGTTCTCCTGGTTCTGTTCACTTCACTATGCATCAGTTTTTATAAATCTTCACTTGGACCCTTTTCCTCTCTTTTTCACAAGTCATAGTCAAACATTTGCTAAGTCCTAGTGATCCTAACTCCATAATACCTCTCACCTCTCTCCTCTTACCACAGTCATCCTAGTTCAGGATTTTTATCAATCATTCCTTGCCTAGACTATTCCAGTAGTCTCTTAATTGGTCTCCTCTCCAATCTACTCTCCATACAGCTACCAAAATTATTTTTTTATAGCATAGATTTTTTTTCAATAGCATAGATTAACCTTATATCTCTCCAAGTCAAAGAACTTTGGTGGCTTCCTCTTGTCTCTAGGATAAAATGCAAATGCCTTTGTTTGGTATTTAAAGCACTTCACAACATGACTCCAACTTATCTTTCTAGGATGACTACATTACTCCCTCTCTCATATTCTACATTCTTGTCTAGTGACATCAAATTCAAATAGAAATGGGGACTTAGTTCATATTTTCTTCTTTTTTTTTCATTCTTTTGACTTTGTTTTATTGTTTCTTGATATAAGTGTATCATGGAGTCATTAGCTTCCATTTGCCCAATTTTGTTTTTTAAGGAATTATTTTCTTCAGTGAGCTTTTGTACCTCCTTTTCCACTTGGCCAGTTCTTCTTTTTAAGGAGTTATTTTCATCAGTGAATTTTTGTACCTCTTTTACCATTTGATCAATTCTGTTTTTTGTTATCTTCTTCTTCATTTCTTGTCCCTCTTTTTACCAAACTGTTAAATTGTCTTTACTTTCATTTATTTGGCTAATTTTTCTTCTCTTACTCTTATTCGGTTTTAAAAATAACTTTTAACTCTTCTAGGAATTCTTGTTGGACTTGTGTCCAGTTCACATCTTTCTTTGAGGCTTTGTTTGTAGTTGTTTTGACTTCATTGTCTTCTTCTGAGTTTCTTCTTGATCTCCCCTGTCACCATAGTAACTTTTTATGTTCAGGTTTTGTTGTTGTTGTTGTTTGCTCATTTCCCCATCCTATTTCTTGATTCATAACTTTATGTTAGTGTCAGACTTTGTTCCTGGTGTATGAGGTATAGGGAAACTGTCTTAAGTTTCAGGCTTTTTTTCCCTACTGTTTTAGAGCTAGTTCTGGGGTGTTGGAAATTTTCAGTGCTTCTAAGGTTGTGTGATCTGTAGAAAGGTACAGTCACTGCTTTTCTGGTGTGCACTCTGGTCCTTATCTAGGAAGGGCCCCAGATCCCTTGATCTAGGAACAATATTGTTCTGATCTGTGAGACCATAGGTGGTATTGCCTCTCAGGGCTTCCACTCCCTCTTGAATGAAAGTACTCCTCTCTGACCTTATACTTTAACTCTGAAATGGGTATGGGCAATGGATTTGCCAAATATCTTTTGGTCCTACATCTAGCACTAATGCAGGGGTCTTCTATAATCTCTTTCTGACTAGTTGGCAGGTCCTATTATCACTTCTGTCTTGAGAACTCCCAAAGCTGCTGCTTCTTCTGTCACCACGACTTTGTCCCACCACTGGTGGGTGTTTCATCCACATGAGCTCTGGGTCAATCTCCTCCCCTCCATGTCACAGATTTCTTTTTCTGACTCCCTATATTGTTTGGAGCTGGAAGAATGTCTTACTCTGACTTTTTGTTTGCTCTGTCACTCTACAATTCAATGTGAGGCATTATTTGAAAGGTGCTTGAAGGGCAATGTTGGGAGAACTCAGCAGAAGACTTTCTGTACTCCACCATCTTGGGTCTAACCCTGGAAGTGCCTCGCCCCACCCCATTACATTTTAATCAGCAGTGCATTTGACACTTCTGCGCTGGACAAACTAGACTATTTGCTGTTTCCTGTATACAACATTCCATCTCCCACTTTTGGACCTTTGCATAGACAGTCCTGAATGACCTGAAAACATGACCTGAATGTTTCCTTTTCTTACCTTTATGTCTTGCCATCCCAAGCTCTCTTCAACACAGCTCAAGTAGCACTTCCTACAAGAGATCCTTCCTGATTCTCCGACACATTTACAAAGGCTCCCCTTTGAAATTATTTTGAATTTACCTCTCTGAATATATAAGTTTCTCCTCAATAAAACAAAAGCTCTTTGAAGACAATCATTATTTCATGCTTATCTTCATATCCCCAGCTCTTGGCACATAGTAGGTGTTTAATGAATGTTTGTTAAATTGAGTATTATTGTTCAAGCTTTTACATGGAATATAAATGACTGACTAGTTTTTTCTGAAATTTACTGTTCTGTGATTTCTACATTTTAGACCATATTATTCTTTTTTTTTCCCTCCAAGACTTAGAAACTGCAGTGCATTTAAGTGTTAAGGTGATTCAGAAAGTGTGAACCACTCAGAAGTCTGGCCAAAACAATTCCCCAGTCTAATGAATATTGTTAACTCAAGACTGCAAATTCATAGCTCAAAACTGTGACTTTTTAAATTTGAGAACAAGGACTGCAAGATTATGTCACCCTACTGAGAATCTGTCACTGCCTACTCACACATTTTAGTTCTATGAGCTCCTTCATGCTTAAGGAGAAATTTGGAGGTAAAGACTTATAGTTACTGAACAATGGAATTCCAAGACTGGAAGGAAATTTAGAGAACATTTAATGCAGCCTAATATAAAAATCATCTATAGAGCATACAGCATCAGTGACAAGTGGTGATTCTGCCCCCTGCTTGAACCCATCTCACAAAGCAGTCCATTCTGTTGCTGGGAATCTCCAGTTACCAGGAAACTTCTCCTTTATCTTCTAATATGTTTTAACAGTATAAGTTTTAATATTCAGGTCACATATACACTTTGGATTTATTGTAGATTAAGGTATGAAATGTTGGACAGTCTAAGTCTAATTTCTGCTAGATTGCTTTCAAGCATTTCCAGCAATCCTAATCAAATACAGAGTTCTTTCTGAAGTAATGCTTGTTTTCAGGTTTATTGAACACTGGTTATGAGTTCCATTATTTCTGATTCTGCCTTGTCTAATTTGTTCCATTGATCATTTTTCTACTTTTTAACTAATACTAAATGGTTTTGATTGTTGCTTTATGCTAGAGCCTGAGGTCTGGATATGCTATTCCCTATTCATTCCTCCCTCTCCCCCTTTTTATTATTTCCCTCGGTATTCTAGATTTTTTGTTCCTCCAAATTAATTTTGTGGGTTTTTTTTTTGTAGTTTGTAAAGTATGTCTTTGGCAGTTTGATTAGTATAGCATTAAATCTGTAAATTGACTTTGGTATAATTATTTTTATTATATTGGCATATTTCAGCTATAAGAACTGAATATTCTTCTAGCTTTTAAGTATTCTCCTCTCAATTCCGTTCTTGATTTCCCTTGGACTTCAGAACCATATCCCTCCACCGGATACATCCCTTTCCTCTCTCCTATCTGGTAGAACTCCCTTTTGTGTATTATGTTCCTTCATTAGAATGTAAGCTCCTTGAGGGCAGGGACTTTTTGCTTGTATTCCTAGCACTTAATACAGTGCCTAGTACATAGTGTGTGCTTAATAAATGTGCTTTCCTTTTTTCCTTCCTACATTCAAAAATACAGCAATTTTGAAAAGAATTTAAGTTGAGCTCACTGGATTATATGTGTGTATACAAAAATATATAATATATTATATGTATATAATATGTATATATTTATATATACATATTATGTATATAATTATATACATATATAACATACACACATATACTCTTTTGGTTTTGCATCTTATTAATTTCTTTGGGTGAATTCTCCCTCAAATAAATTTACTATCATGACAAATAATTATTAATCAACGGCATTGATTGGATATGGTAACTGTATCTAACAATGTATATAATATTCTGTTCTAATAGTTCCTAGCCTAGAATTGGAGGGCTCTATTTTCTTCCATTTGAGGAATTCAGCAGAACATTTTGCCTCTTCATTCCTGTCTTACCTCTGTCATTCTCCATGATCTTTCAAAGATTACTTATCATAGTTCAACAATCACGTTTACCAGTTTTTGGTAAACTTGATTGTGGTTCATCTGGGCTCAATGACTTGAATTCATTAAAAGCAGCTAGGTACTCTTCTATTATATCTTTTTCTATCTTGGATTTCAACTCCTTACTACCCATTTTAATTTTTTTTCTTTTCCTGCTTGATAGTCATTCTTCTTGACAAAGAGCTAAAGAAAGGAAGTGTGGGGTAACCTGTCCCTTTTCACATCATCAGTTTTCATTGCTTTATCTACCATGCATGTCTTATTACCTTGATTTCTCCCCTCCCCCAGCCCTGGAATGTTTCCGAACTCACCTGAAATGACTGAGGAGGGCAAGTGGGATTAATATTACCACCACAGATGCCCTGTCCCCTTATCTTGCCCTGTACTTGGGCTACTTGACTTCTCACAGGAGTTGAATGAGATTGAAACCAATAACACTATTTCTTCTGAGTTGATAGAATACCAGAAGACTTTATTGTCTTCCTTTAGACCTTACCATCTGCTCTGCTTCTATGCCCTGCAGTCTTACAACACTGTCATTTTGACTACTTTATTAACCTAAGGACCCCTGGGTCTTTCCATCCACCCACTATAATGCCCTCAGGTCTTCCTGGTCTTCCCATCTTCTGGGCACATAAACTTTCTTGGATGTATTGTCTCCCCCAGTCACAGGATGGGCTCCTTGAGAGCAGATAGCTATTTGTATCCCTGAACCCCAGAACTTAGTACAGTTCTTAGAACATAGTAAGTATTTGATAAATGCTTTTTCATTCACTGAGTTTGCTTTTACCTTCCTTTACTTCCATCTTCTCTATGTACTTTCTTAAAATCTAAATTGGTTCATGAATTCTCTATGTAACCACTTTGATCTCTTTAGATAACTAACCCCTGTAATATTAATGGAATAGGAAGATCTTATATAGGAATAGGAAGACATAGACCTGTCCATTAGCAGGTCTATGTGACCACACGTGTCCCCTTTTCTCTTGGAACAGGAGGCATGTTCCCAGTTCTAAAAGTACACAGGTATTTCAATCACTGATGTCGTGTTGCTTTCACAGCTGTGATACATCCTGAGTCACATAGAGCCTCCACACAGGAGGAGGAACCTACCTAAGGAGGAGCTTGCTTAGGGAGAGGCTTGCTCATAGGAAGGCTTTCACACCTTTTGTACTAAGCTAATTAAGCAGAGTCACAAAGGTTGTGGTGCCTTCTGGCTCTGAGCCTATTAGTTGAAAACTATATATAGTGGGAGATTGGTATTTTACTTTGGGGGCTTGCTCATGAGAAGGACCTTTTGATTCCCAGGATGGGACTCTGAGGAATCATTTTTTAGGAGTCCCCTGACTATTCAGATATTGGTGCTCTCCTGTCTGGTGGTGTATGTAGTGGTTGTATTATTAGACAGTTAGAACCCTATCTATTGGATGTTTTCTTGGATATTCACTTCTTTCTACTTTATCTGTCTGTTAATTAAAGTAAGATAGTTAACCCCTTTAAAGCTGTCTTTCCTTTAGAAAAGCAGATCAAAGAACCTGTGCTAGCAGCCCACCCTGTGTGCTAGTGTGGTTGCTAATATAACTACTTTTTTTTCTTCATCAGAATCATTTCTCCTCCTGTATACAAAATTTCATTCATGTGAGCTCTGGATTGTAAAATTCTAGTCCACAGACTTCTATCTATCCTTCCTCTATACTCTTTAAAATCTGACTTTCCCAAAGCTAGGGAACACATCAGACTATACCTAGCATTCCTCTTGTCCCTTATCTCAATTTTAAGAAAAACTATAAATGGACTTCTAATGAATGACCTTACTTCCTGTTCTAATATGCTCTGTATAGTTGAAGTAGTTTTAGAGTTTTAAAAGAAGAATTTGTAGTCAGAGGGCACATACCCTGGCTTATCCTTATTTTTAAAAATGGCTACACCAAGGACAGCCATTGCATTATGAAACTTGAGAAATTGTTTTGATTTCATGATATTCATAGACAAATTGAAGATCCTTCCTCTAAAGCTCTAATATTTCTAGTGAAAGAAATTTCTAAGAACAGAGACTAGGCCAGTCTGGGCCAGTTTCCTTGATATAAGGAACTCTTGGGTGAGGAAACTTCACAAAGGCAGG
Source organism: Pseudochirops cupreus (assembly GCA_028627135.1). Classification (NCBI taxonomy): domain Eukaryota; kingdom Metazoa; phylum Chordata; class Mammalia; order Diprotodontia; family Pseudocheiridae; genus Pseudochirops; species Pseudochirops cupreus. The sequence goes on along the minus strand of CM053584.1, from coordinate 305,002,421 downwards.
CCAATAGCTTTTCTGCCATGCATAGTCTTAGATAATTGCCTGGAGAACTAAGAAGCAAAGTGACTTGACCATGGTCATATAGTATGTGTCAGAGACAGTTCTTTCCAACTTTGAGACCAATTATCAAACCATTACGCTATATTGCCTTTCTACAAGGATTCAAATCACCAACAAACTTCCCAAATACCTCAAAAAACACCCCACAAATTTTATTTTTAAAAAGATTTTAGTATTCTATTTTCCCCCGTACATGTATTATATGCAAAAACAATTTTAAACATTCTCTCGCTCTTTTCTTCCCCTTTCTCTTCATTGAGAAGGCAAATAAATCGATATAGGTTACATATGTGTGTGTATATTACATACATATATAGTCACATAAAACATTTCCATGTTGTGATGCCCTACTGTAAAGCCGAGTATGAGCAGCTTTCCAGAGGACTACTGCTGTGAATAGCTTTCAAGGTCTGATTATACAGTATAGTGAATATTCTATTTATTCAATAAAAAATCAGAGCAAAACATTCACAGAAAATCAAGATACAGCATTCACAACAATTTTTCACTAAAATGGCCACATAGTTTTCACTACAGTGGTCACATGGTTTTGAACAAAGTATAATCATATAGTCAGTCAATCACTTAGTAACTCAATCATTCAATCAACTCAATCATTCAATCATCCTTAAGGAGACTTGCCTCCTTAAGGGTCACAAAATACAAAAGTCAAAGTTCTCCACTCATGGGGCACAGTAAGTTACAATATCAGTCACTATTCAGCACTTTCTTAAAGGGTAGTATAAAATACACAGGTCATCCACCCCTCAGTCACAAATAAGTCACAATTTCAAGATCATAAGTAAGCTACAACTTCAATCAGTCACTACTCAGTATCCATGGAGAGATCTCTTCATTTTGACCTAAGGTAGACTCCCAGATTCCCTGAATCCCTTTCTATGGTCCCAGATCCTACCTGGATTCACCAAATTGTCACTTGGGTTCAAAGGCAGATAGCTCCCAGCTCCTTGTCCAGCTCTCTATGCATTGCCTGTTCCATACTGAAGTTTACAATGTCCAGTCCACCTTGAGTCCTTCACAGTCTCTGTTCTTGGGAAGTCAAGGCTTAACAAAGCCACAAACAGACAAAATACTGGCACCACAGTCATGCTTCTTCAGTCTTCTGCAGCTCCAGCTAGTTCTCAGAAATCCTTAGCAGCTTGGTTGGTTCTCGGATTCAGCAGCTCCTCAGCAGCCCCTCAGCAGCTCCTCTGCAGCTCCAGCTGGCCCTCAGACTCAGTGGAACTTTCAGCTGGTTCCCAGAATCAAAATCACTTCATCCAGGTTCTCAAAATAAAAAATCATTCTCTTCAGCCTGGGTCTCTCTTCCTCAGCCTCCAGAACCTGGCTCCAAAAAGATCTTAAATTCCAGCTAGGGCTTCTCCTTATATACTTATTAGCTCCTCCCTGTTCTGCCCCTTCCTGTTACATTAGCAACAGGAGTTCATACCTTTTTTTTCTTAACAGAGGCTTGATCTAATCAATTTCAAACTAGGTGCTAAGTACCTATTAGCTTTGCCAATACAAAGGGATCAAATTTCATTACTATTACATCCACACATCTTATTGAAGAAACAGGGAGCTCAGAAGTCATCGTCACTCGCTATGGCTCAAGGCAGATAGCACAATTCATTTCATTTCCCCTTAAATTATTATTAAGCATTTGGGACTATGTTACTACAAAGGTATACTCTCATGGAACCTATAGTTCAGAAGGGGTAGATGACATAAATTCAGATATGTATAAGAAAAGACAAACCATAAATATGTTTAAAGTCCTATAAAGCAAGGTGATTTGTGAGGTTGGTATAGGGTTGTTACAATGGAGGAGGGGACAAAGTGGGATATCATTGAAGGCTTCAGGGAGGACATCACATTTTAGTTGAAGCCTAAAACCCCACAGGCCTTATTTTGAAGGTAATGATTAGACTTTACTGAGGTCAAAGGTGAGACAATCTCCTCTGGTCATTATTCTTCCACAATCTGAAAGCAAACTCCTACTGAGCAGCTTTCAAAGTTGTGTTTGGTGATAGAGTAAGCTTGAAGCCAGGAAATGATAGACTCCTGTGGTTCTAGAATTGAAAACACAAGTTTGTTCTTTAAGTACAACGAAAGGGATCAGTAGCCTGAGTCTACTTATTACTTATTACTGAGTCTCAAATATTTCATAAGAATCTTCACAAAACACATCATATGCTAATAATATTGACTATCTCGGAACCACCTTCAGACTATGGTAAAGGGTTTATAGCCAAACTAATCTGGATTAATTTTTCAATTAGCACTAATTGATTGTAACAAATATTTATCATGGTCTAGTGGCTTTACAAGTCCACCATACTTTTTTCTGCTTCTAACTTTATGATATGAATCAATTTTTTTCCTTTTAATCAGTGATTTTAAATTTTTACGTAACCATTACAGCCTACCTTGGAAGTTTGATCTAGCAGGGGAGCAGAGTTTCATACAGAGAGGCAATAATGGATAAACAATCTGCCTTGCTTTACTCTTGTCCTTTACTTTCTCCTGTGGAGAGACAGGGCAGCTGGTTCAGACTTTTGGAGTTTTTTCTTTTGATTTATGTGGGTTCCAGTTTTCTGTAAATTGTAAATTTCCTTGTAAATTTCAAGGAAGGTATACATCTTTATTGATGGAGGGACTTTGGTGTCCTCTCTTGTACTCACTCCACATATTCAATCTGTTGCCAAGTTTTATCATTTCCACCTTGACATGTTTTGCATATGTCCTCTTCTCTCCACTCACACAGCCACTGCAATGGTCCAGGCATCTTAGCATTCCACATCTCAACTATTACAATAGCCTCCTGGCAAGTGTCCTTGCCTCTTGTCTCTCTCAGCTCTTCTCTAGCTTCCAAGGTGATTTTCTAAGTACAGGTCTGACCCTATCACTAATCTGCTCAGTAATTTCCAAAGGCTACATATTATTCATTCATTCGATAAACATTTATTAAGAGCTGTTACCTCCAAGATCAAATATAATAACACCACCACCCCTATTTGGCATTTAAAGCCATTCACAACCTGGCTGGACCCTTCTTACTTTTCTAGTCTTTTCATGTTTTGCTTCCCTTTATGTATTCTACAATCCAGTAACACCTGACTTCTTGGTGTTCCTCAAACACAACACTCTATCTCCTGACATCATGCCTTTTTGCCATGCCTAGAATGCTCTCCTTTTTCAACTCTGTAAACTTCCTTCTGTGGCTTCCTTGAAGACAGTTCAAATTCTACCTTCTGCAGGAGGTCTTCCCTGACACCCTCTACCTCTCACAGCTAATGCCTGCCTTCCAAGAATATCTTTCATCTGCTCTGTATGTATCTTCCATGTACATAATTATTTGCATGAGGTCTCCCCCATTAGTCTATAAGTTCCTTGAGGACAGGGAACATATTTTTGCTTTTCTTTGTATTCCTAGCACTTAGCACAGTGCCAGGCATACAGTAAGAATTAATAAATATTTGCTAGCTGACTGACTGGGAGTTCTCTATACTAATGAAATCACAGGTTCATTCTTTATCCCTACTTCTTATAGTGATTTTTTTTCTCTCTCTATTGTCATTGTACTGCTGCCAGATTTCCTTTGTTACCATGGCCTCTCCTTCACTATAACATTCAAGACAGGAGGGAGCAGGGAGGACAGTAAAGACAGAATCACTCAGGAGGAGGCAGGACAGACATTATAGAGTGGAGATGGAGTAGAAGAAAAAGCAAATGAGTAGAGAGGAAGGAGATTAGAGGTAACTGAGAGTGGTATTGAAAGGAGAGAAAATAGAATGAGATTGGAGTTTGAATAGAAAAGATTAGTGATAAGAGTGTCTGGGGCACTATAAGACACTTCACAGGGGAAGTGTCATAGTTTGATCAAGGTAGCAATGAACTCAGCATCAAGAGACCTGTATTTTAAAGTTGGCCCTAGTATTTACTGTCTGTGTATTCACAAGGAAATTACTTGAGTTCTCTGGGCCTCAGCTTCCTAATTCATGGAGTAATATTTCTATTAAGTATCTCCCAATGTTGCTGTTAAGAAAGTGGTAACTTGCAGCTAATATGCTTTTGTGTGTGCAGATTTACCGACAATGGAAGGCAGCTGCAAAGTGAGTAGGAGATGAAGATGATCAGAGAAAGAGAAACACACACTTAGCGGCCCTCGATGAGTTCAAGTTACCAGCTGAACTTCAAACCAAGATAAGGAAAGAATGGCATATGTGGCTGCCAAATCAGTGGCCTTTGTAATATTACAGAGAACCAAAAAGGAGCTGTAGAGCTAGAGGAATGTAAACGTCCCAGTTTAAAAAAAAAACGTAGTTTACTAATTATAATTATAATATGCTAGTGACCTTGGCATCAGTAAATGGCAAAATTCTAAAATGGACACCTAGAAAAAGAAACACAGGTCACAGATACCCAACATGATTTAATTAAAAACAGATTATGCCAGACTGACCTTATTTGCTTCTTTAACAGGGTTATGAGATTACTCAATCAGGAAAATAATATAGGTATGGCTTACCTAGATTTTACTAAAGCTCCCACACACATGCAGTTTGCTCAAGGCAAAGGCTCTCCCTGAAATGGCAATAGCTACAGAACACCCCCAGCCATAAATCTTAATTACACTCCCCCATTATTACACATATTGTCCCTGGGAAGAGTGGGCACAAAAATAAGAGCACAACTTAGAGTGCATGTGAGGTACACATGTGGCAGAAGCAGCTCATTGCTCTGGCAACCAAGGGTCCTAGACGTCCTTTCTGTGCTGAGGAATTCTGGACACAGATTCTCTGCTGTAAGGGTCACTCAGCTGGGTTCTCAAGGTCTGCTTCACTGAGAAGCTTTCCTCTCAATTGCTAGAGATTGTTCATTCTTGAGTCTATGGCCAACTCTTTTCTGGTACCTATTCCTTAAAATTTCTGCTCTTAGTTGCTGTTATTCTGTATTTGGGTCTCTCTGGAGTATGAGTCTCTGTGTGTTGAGGACAAGACGTCTTTACTGCTGGATGAAGTTCCACTGCTGGTGGGACAACATCAAATTGATATAGCCAATGGAAGGAAGAAGAAAATGGGGGAAAAATACCCCAGGCGCATCCTCCACAAAGTTCTCCTGAGTCTAGACTCTCTCAAACTCACAATCTTTTGTTGTTGTTATTTGTCCTTCAATCTTAAAAGGGACCAGTGATGTCAGAAGGGTGATATCTTGACTTGTCAGTGAATTGAATTTAGATGAGGCAGAGCTGTGCAGTCATCAGCCTCACTCTCTCATCAGGAGTCAAAGCCCAGAGGCAAGACAAAAGTCAAGACAAATTGCACCACAAATAATCTTTTAAAGACCCTACCTGGAGGAATTCATATCTTTCATCTACCAATGACATTTCCCCTTTTAATATGCTCAGAAAAAAATGTCCACACCTCATAAACCGATCAGGGCACCATTAATTTAGCAATTTATAATTACATTATTGACTTTGGGTGTGGGTTAGGGGAGTTGGTCAAAGAACAACTTCCCTAAAAAAAAAAAAGGCAGAAGTCCTAATCCCAGTTCCAAGTTCTTTCTTTGGGAGGGGCCTGAGGCAATTTTTGCAGTGGATCCCTGGCAAGTTTCTCTGACAATGTGATGCTACAGATGAGGGGCCTTGAGAAACTTTAAACCTAGTCTTCATTAACCATCCTGGAATAGAATGAAACAGATTAGAAATGGAAAAGCATTTATTAAGTGTTTATGCGCTAAGTGCTATGCTGAGTTCTAGACAATTCAGATGGTCCTTACTCTCAAGAACAAACAACATGTCAAGAAAGGGTTATGCTCATGTTCAGTTCATGACAAATAGAAAGGTCAGGTAGCACTTAGGTTCTGTCAGGTTCTTAAAAACCTGTTGCAAGACTAGGGCTGAGGGAGGGGAAGTCCCTGGTCCCCTGTCATGGATAATTTCTCTCTCACAACTGGCAATCCTTGAAGTATAGGACCAAGGAAAACGAAGTAGTCGAGGTGCTCATTTACCTAAGAGGTCCACTTCTTATTTCCATACTGAAACACCAACCGTGTTGTCAAGATTATTGTAGTTTTTTGTTTTACTTAACTAAGCAAAAGGTCAATGTGCAGTAATTCATGGCTTTTCAAAAATAATTGCCTGCACTTCAGTAAATTCACTAGCTAATTCCCTTAACAGACCAAAGTTCAAATAATCTAGACCTACTTTGCCACTTGATAGAAAGTACTGCCTTACCACCCTTTGATCAATAGCCATGTTGACATAGCACTAATTATTCCTAATTAATTGTCCAACTCTTCTCTATTTTTCCTCATTAAAATGAGAACTTTAAAAACCTACTCCTTAACGTGGGCCTTTCTCCCTTCTTCACCTTGATATAAAGTAGAAAATGCTGCCTTATTTTTTTTCTTTCATTGACTCAGGTTTTCTTTCTTTGGTTGAATAATCATTTCCCTTTGGCCTCCCGTTACTCATTCATCCACTCTTTAAAATGTTTTCCACCACTCTATGGAATCTGTTCTCTAGAATTACCTCCTAATCATCAAATCAATGGAATTTGCTCAAAAGGTCAAAGGGTCATGGGAAGTTTCTATGAAATGATGCAAAATGAGCTAAGAACCAGGAAAATGGTGATAATGACTGCAACGATGTAAATGAAAAAGTAATGAGTTTGACATTATTGAAATGAAGGCTGTGAAAGTATAACGATCAAACCTGGTCTCAAGGTAGATGCGAGAATGTACCTCTCTCCCTATTTGCAGTTATGAGACAACTAAGATTGGAGAACACTGCAGATTTCAGACCTTTTTTGGCACATTGGTTAGACTTGCTGAATTGGGTTTTTTTTCCCTCCTTTTTATTCTTTGTTTTGAAGTTTGGCTCTTGAGAGGAGGATAAAGGGAGGGACACATCAGGAAAATTCGGATAATATAAAAATATGTCAACAATGAAGTGTATCAATAACATTTATTGTAAAGAAGAGTTTTCACTTAATGCATACAGCAGGAATTTGAATGTTGGAATGTATAGCAAAACAATACCAGTGTCTCAATGATTTGAAAAACAAAATAGGAATACTTGCAATGGAACTTTGAAAATCCTATTTTGAGTTAGTGCAAATCCAATTAGCAGACCAAACATACCAAAACGGAGAGATTCAACACAAATGCTTTCTCCCTCAATATTTGACGGGAAGTGTAAAAACATTTCAGAACCAGCAACTGATGATGTATTCTGTGGCTGTTACCATGGTAAGAATCACAGAAGGAAAGGAATAGTTATTAAGGAATACTTCTAAGGACAGGTATCAAATACCACCCTGGCAGAAGCAAAACGAGAAAGCTATTGAAGACCAGTCAAAAGCATTGCAAGATTACATTAACATCTAACTGGTTTGAGGAGTAGAAAATTTGGAAACCGTATTAACAAATTAAAGGCAACAATGAAAAAAGGAAAAAAAACATGGAAAGGAATCTAGAAAATAAAATCACCAATTCAGTATCTGTCAAATTTTTGCCACAGAAGGTTAAGGAACAAGGTTATCAAAGGACCAGCACTTAACCTCCTAATCAGCAATTAGCACCATGCCTGGTACATACTAGGAGCTTAATGAATACTTGTTGAGTTGACTAGGCTTGAGAAGAGAAAGAAGAAGATATAGAAAGCTTCTGGTTATCTCTGTGGTTGCCAAGTCTAAAAAAACACAAGTGGGATGAAACAAGAAACAGAAAACATACACTGCTGATATGATTCATAAACGTTTAAGCACTATTATACCTCCCCTATCCCCAACCCTGCTACTGAAGGCTCAGCATGTTGATCCCTGACTTGGTATGTGCTCTTAATATGTTTTAAGCCTACTGAGGCTCAGAACTCCTGAACTCAAGCAATCCACTTGCCTCAGCCTCTCCCATAAAAGGGATTATAGCTAGGCACCACCACATCTGGAAAGAACTATGTTTTTAATAAAAGTCATCATACCAAATCACCTAAATAGGATACAATGAAATGTTTTCAAGATATAGAGCACTAGAAGAAGCATTTAAAATATGTGGGAACAGAATGAGGTGTATGCCACCTCCATAACTAGAATTATCTTGAAGATACTTTCAGTGGGTCTATGGAAAATGAACGTCAATCCCCAAACTCTTATTTGATTTCAAAACGCAGCTGTTTTATTATTTTATCCACCTGCACAATCATCCCCAGAACACTAAATATACAAGAATAACTTAAGGATAGGAACTTGTCCTCAGACTATTTCTGTCTGGATCCCCATCATTGGAAACAAAAGATGAGAAAAAGAACAATAATAAAAATAATGACTCATGATTCTTCCGTAAGCCTAGTCTCCAATAACCGTCCTAGTCATATAAGGTAGGCAGGGGATCTGTGTTACACATGAGGAAAATGAGACGCAAAGTCTAAATAAGCTTCCCATAGTCATACAGCTTGTAATCCAGGACTCGAGCACTTAGGAAGAGAGAGAAAGTGAGAAGCCATCCTTTATCCCACACTACCCTAACAAACACCTTTTCCTTGCTTTTCTCTGAATTCCCTTCAATGTAGAACAGATGGACTCTAATTTGGGCAATAAATAAATATTTAAGAGCAGCATTTTAAAATGCTGAACTTTGTAACTGATAATAACTTGCACTGCCTAAAAAATTTCATTTGTTTTCCAATGTCTGACTATTTGGACATGTTTCCAGAGTTATGCTACTCTGTTCAAGGTTGCTTTATTTTTTATTCCCCTCAACTTTGCTTCTCACTCTCTGGACTTCAAAACCATGCCTCCCCTGCTTTCTCACCCTGGAATGTCCCTAACTCCCTGACCCTTCTCATTCTGGAAATCCCTCTCCACTAGGCTGGCCCTCTTCTCCCCTTGGGGAATGACTCCCAGGCTTCCATTTTGGAGAAGGGTTCAGGATAACTATCCTTCACCTCTCTCCCAGATCTGCTGACTCCCTGGACTTCAACACCCCAGCCTACCTCTGCTTTTCGGCTCCCTTTTGTGTTTGTCTTCCTTCATTGGAATGTAAGCCCCTTGAAGTCAGGAACTCTTTCTTTTTGATTGTGTTTATATTTCCAGTGTCTGACACCTAGTAAGCACTTAATAAATAAATGCTTGTTGCTTGCCTACCTTTTTCCAATGTGGACGGTTTAAATTCTACCCCCTACAACAGAGCATACCATTCTTTTACTCTGCCCCTAAATTACTCTGAACCTTTACTGATTCTTGTCTCTGGCATTTTTTTTAAAGTTTTGAGTTCCAAATCCTATCCCTTCCTCCCTCTCCTCTCCCCTCCGTGAGATGGTAAGCAATCCAATGTAGTTTATATATGTAACATACCAGTATTTTAAAGGAAAAAATAATTCTGGGATACACATCTTGGAGACAGTGAAAAAAAAGGAAATGGTCACTACACATGAATCCCAGAGGTAAGAAATTAATTGGGAAAGAGTAATCTTGTTTAAAGTGACTATTATATGAAGGGGACATAGAGATGTGAAAAATTAGGGACCTATTTTGGGGAAAACAGATGAAATAAAAAGATGATTTGACTACCAGAAACTATGATTAGAAAGGGCTTGGAATTAGCCTGCAACCCCAGCAGGGGATTTGCCACTTCAGAGAGAATTTGGGGTAAAGTTGAAGATTGCAAAGTTTCAGCTTAGGTCCTTCCTAATGCCCTGACCCTTTAATGTGGGCATGTCTGCATGTGGGCAGACCCGCCTGGAAATGGATAGAGGAGGTTCCTAAGACCATTGGAAATATGTGTTTTCCGATGGTCTAAGGTAACCCCTATGACCCTTGTGAAAGGGTCGTTCGACCCCCAAAGGGGTCGTGACCCACAGGTTAAGAACCACTGATCTATAGGGAGCAAGTTTTGTCTGAAAGAGAAGGGCAAACCTGGGGACCAACAAAGAAGGATGGGGTAATACAAGCACTGGGACTATAGGAGTCAGCTGACCACCTAGGGAATGAAATACAGATAAAGAACAAAGATGTTTCAAAGAAGTTTACATAGCAAGACTCTGTATCTGCAATTTGCCTACCTACTATCATTTGTATCCTAAGATTTTCATATTTCATATTACAGTAAAGCATGACATTTTATGTATTTTTTTTTGCTTTTTTTTTGGAGGGGGGAAGGCAGGGCAATTGGGGTTAAGTGACTTGTCCAAGGTCACCCACCTAGTAAGTGTTAAATGTCCGATTCCAGATTTGAACTCAGGTCCTCCTGACTCCAGGGCCAGTGCTCTATTCACTGCACCACCTAGCTGCCCCATTTTATGTATTTCACATTACAGTAATCAAATAGCTTTGGTACCACAAGTGGTTAAATATGCGTTTTGCTGAAAGGATGCTCCAGAACAGGTGGAGCAGAGATTAGTAAAAAGGAAATGCTGAGTCAGACAGGGAGTGCTCTAAAGAAATGTAGTGGCCTCTTGGATTGTGACAATAATACTAATTGTTCCTATTTATGTAGCCAGTTAAGGTCTGTGATGAGTTTTGTAGGTATTGTTTGATCCTGTACAAATAAGAAAACAAAGGCTCAGAGAAGTTAGGTGACTAGGCTACGTTGCACAGCTGTTAAGTGTCAGAGGTAGAATTTGAACCCAGGTTCTAGAAAATTAGCACAAGGGAAATGTTCTTCAAGCCTTCTGGTGAGTTCAGGACAACTCCTATCATTGTCAGTGCTAAAATTCACCAAGAAGCCTCTGTGAACTTTATTTCAAAACATATTTAGAATGTGGTATTGACCTGGTATATATATCTAGGTGTTGTCCTGCATCTTGATGTAAAGTTCTCCATACAAAGTGCAAAATATGCTTCTCATCCACTGATGAAGGTTTTGTTTTGGCATTTATCACATCTCCTAAAGAAGGCATAAAGTCTCCTTGTCTTGGATATCCCTGCTCTGCTCACCTTAACAATGAGCTTCTTTGGTACTGATTGCCTGTTGATACCTCACTGCCGTTATAATCAATACTCTTGGGCTCAGGATCACAAGATCTGAGAACTACAGATGGAAGGGGCCTGAAAGATAACATAATCCAATAATACAGATGAAGAAATTAAGGCCCTGGTAAATTACTTGCCAAGTATTATATGGGTATTGACAGAGGTAGATTTAAACCTAAGGGCCTTAGATTTCGGAGCCAATATTATTTTCACTGTATCAAAATGGAGAGCGAGGGAGCAGAAGGGAAAGCCAGTGGAGAGAGGGGCTGTGCATAGAGGGGATTCAGCTCCCTGGAGTGGGGGGGGGGGGCGTAGGGAGTGGGAGGTGGGCTCTGCATTGGCATAGCTACCTTTCTGAGATGTAAATGAAAGCATAATGACTGAGCAGTAAAGAAATTCTTGGAACAGAAGTTCCTGGTCCAGGCAGTAGCAAGAGCCAAGGATCAGTGATTAATAGACACATAAGGAGGCACAAAGCCGAACATTGACCTTCACTGGTTCTGTGAGTTGCATTGGTGGTATAATGAAGGAACTGGCCAAAGAGAACCCAATCTTTAGAGTCTGCTCAGATTTGCCCATCTTGGTGGGTTACACAGACCAGGTGGAGATCTGTCTTGCCTGCTTCCGATGCAGCATGTGGAACTTTGGAGAGTCAATTTCTAACTATGAGCAACTGAGGACAGACTAGTACTATGCAATGATTAAAAAAAAAAAAACGTATTGCCTTTTGAGGGGGAAGGATTGATGACTCATAAGAGGCTGAGTTGGAATTGAGTGTGCATTAAAAAAAGGTTTGAGGGAACAATTTCTAATTCTTTTCCCTGGAGGCTTTCAAATGAGAGACTACAGTGAACTACCAGATGACTATAACCTACCATAAGGGCATATCTGAGCATGCTCCAAGAACTCACTTTCATTGACCAGGGCCCCCATCTCCAGACCTCCCTATTACAATTATATGGGTTCGCAAAGAAGAATTGACTAGCTGTTGAGCCACCTGGTCTTGTCCCCTCTGGAATTAGGGAGACTGTAACCATATTGGTACCATAAGTCAAAAGTAAGAGTTCTTAACCTGGAATCTATAGATTCCTTGCTTCCAGGGAGAAAACAAGAAATCTTTTCCCCAGATTTCAAGGGTCTGGTAAAATTTTTAAAAATATTTTGATGGGGGAGAGGGGAGGGGAAGGAGAGAGAGAAAATTTGGAACTCAAAAGCTTGTTGTAAACTAAAAGTAAATAAATTAATTTTAAAATTAATTTTAAAAAGTATTATTCTGAAAAGGACTCCATAGGCTTCATAAGACTGCCAAAAAAAAAGTCCATGAGATACAAAAAAGGGTTGAGAATCTCTGATCTAGGGGCAGCTAGGTGGCACAGTGAATAGAGCACTGGCCCTGGAGTCAGGAGGACCTGAGTTCAAATTCAGACTCAGACATTTTACACATTAGCTGTGTGACTTTGGGCAAGTCACTTAACCCCAACTGCCCTCCAAAAAATCGCAAAAAAAAAAATTTCTGATCTATAGGAATATATAAGCCCATGAAAAGGTGAGGTTCTCCAGATAGAAGGGATGCTTGATTCTCTAGCAGACCTGAATGTTCAACAACAAATACTTGATCCATGTGATTTTAGAGTCTTGGGTGGGGGTGGACTGACACTGGGCCATGGGCTATACTACATTTGGGGTTCTTTTTTTAGTCTGAATACTTGGAGCTGAGAGCCCTTTTTTTTTGCTGGGAAAATATAGATATGAGTCAAATACTGATGTTCCCAGGGAAAACCCAAGATGGGAGAAATTTGCACCAAAATCTGAGCTTTCCAGGGGAAGAGCTTCAGTTGGCACAATATTAGTCAAAATATGAACCTTCTAGGAGAAACACTGGATAGGGAGGGGTCTGTTGTAGGCTAAGGCTAAGTTAGACTAGTCCGGCTGTTCAGGTTTGAGGTTTAAAATGCAACCATCACCCCCAAACTCTAAAATCCAATTAAAACCAACTTTACTTATTAGGCATTAAAGAACACCATCCAAAATTAAAAGGATATAAATTGTTACTTCTCTCCACAGTCAGCAAGCCAGAAACCAAGGAAAGTGACTTCCAACAGTTATAACTCAAGAATTACATCAGACAATCATTGCCTCCTTTGCATTAGACCTTTTATATCTTAAGTAACATTGTAGTTCAAAATGGCTTTCTTTTCTCTGTCTTCCTCCTTAAAGAAAAAAAAATCAATTTATGATGCTAGAATAAAAGCCTGCTCTATAAAGATGGAGGAGTGGAGCAGGGGAGGAAAAAGGAAAAGGGAATTCAGGAGACAAGGATGGGAAAAAAAGGAGGAAGGAAGAAGGAACAAGAGGATTGCTCATGAACAAAATCCTGCCCTAAGCAGCAGCTTCTCCCCCGCAGCCCTCTGGCACCCTCATTCAACACTGACATATATCCAGTACAGCTCTGATCATAGTATGAATCAAAGATATGTGGGAAGCATGTGAGATTTAAGACACAACCTTGGTTCTGGGGTATGGAGCAAGGTAGAGAGGAAAGAGCATTGGTTCTAACACCAAAAAAACGTGGGTTCAAATCCTCCCTCTGACAATTACCACCTGTGACCTGATTCAAGTCACCTCTGAGCAGACCTTAATTTTCCCATCTGTAAAAGGAGGGAATTGTAATAGATGACCCCTAAAATCTCTCTCATCTCTAAATCTATGACTCTATAATCCCATATATTACATATATTAATTTAGTGACAATATATTACAATATATAATAGACAACTCTGTAACAACAAAAAAATCCCTCTTAAAAAAAGTATTACCCAAAGGGCTATAAAAATATGCATACCCAGCAATGCCTCTTCTAGGACTGTATCCCAAAGATCATAAAAAGTGGGAAAAGGACCCATGTGTACAAAAATCTTTACAGCAGCTCTTTTCGTGGTGGCTGAGAACTGGAAATCAAGGGGATGCCCATCAATTGGGGAATGGCTGAACAAGTTGTGGTATATGAATGTAATGGAATAATATTGTGCTATAAGAAATGAGTAGGTAGACTTTGGGAAAACCTGGAAAGACTTACATGAACTAATGCTGAGTGAAGTGAACAGAACCAGGAGAACACAGTAATAGTAAGAGTACACAGTAACAGACACAATTTCAATGATTGATTTCTAAAGACTTAGCCCTTCTCAGCAATGCGAGCGTCTAAAACTTTTCCAAAGGTCTCATGATGGAAAATGCCATCCATATCCAGCGAAAGATCTATGGAGTTGGAATGCAGAGCAAAGGAGACTATTTTCTGTTTTGTTTTGTTTTGTTTTCTTTCTCATGGTTTCTCCTGTTCATTATAATTCTTCTATGCAACATGACTAATGGGAAAATTGGTTTAATAGGAATGTATGTGTAGAGCCCATATCGGATTATATGCCATCTTGGGAAGGGAGGGGAAGAAAATTTAAAAGTTGTGGAAGTGAATGTTGAAAACTGAAAATAAATAATTTTTTAAAAGTGTCTCCATTGGTGATCCCTTGGGCAATGCAGGGGATACATGGGCAATAGACATATTTATGGATCTAACATGTAAACACGATGAAGAGAAGCATTTATTCAGATTTTTCAAGTCAAAACTTCCCCCCACATGCTGAAGAATAAACAAATATTTTCCTGAGTTAATTTATCCAGATTGGCTGTCCACTTCTATCAAATTCAAAAGATAATTGCCCATCTCACCATTTTACTTAACTCATATGGACCCAACTAATATATAATATTTCCATTATTTTTCTCCTAGAATGTTAATGTGCTGCCAGACTTCTGACAAACTCATATACTGCATTTGAACATTTTATTCTTCTTAGAGTCTTTATTCCTTTTAGATTTTGTATGAGAGAGCATGAGCTTTCAGACATTTCTGGGCACTGATATACTCTGATCTGATTTTTGTCACCACATATTCCTAGTTACTAGCAGAGGTCACCATTGCCAGCCTAGTTAGTATTCCACATGCTTAATATTGTGCTCCTTCAGGCAAAGAATTGCAGAAAGTAAGCTTTCCAATTGTTTCATTCTTTCCCCATATCTAATCGTATGGTCCTGCCTGTCACTACATTTAAAACTCAAAGGAAAGGGCATATTTCTCTACTGTCAAATTTGAAAAAGAAACTTTCTTAATAAGAATCCAGTGACTCACTTAGGAGTCTGTTACCAAGTGTTACTATGATCTCATGTCATTGTATTCACAATATGGAGTTACCTTGCTTTGCACAATGGATGAGCTCCTGAAAAGTTATGGGTAAATTGAATCATGTTTTAAATGAAGCAGTGTAACATATTATTTAAACAAATGCTATTCAGAGGTAATTCTCTTTGTAAAGTAAAGCACTCTTTGGTAAAGGATCACAGCCTAATTTAGCTGGTTTATAAACTTGGACTTCCTTATATTTGATTTATTATAACAGGAAACATTTACAAACGATGGGCAAAATTTAAATTGTTTAAGCTTTCCATGTTTGGGTGCCAAAGTTAATTGCCAAAGCTATTTTTGAAAAGAAGTAAGCATTGGCACTTTAAGAGACACCAACAATGAAGAAATTCACAGACTTTATCAAAAATCTGAAAGACTTTATCAAGTGATGTAAAAATGAAGAAAGTAGAACTGAGATTATTACATTCAAGAGTTAACAAATCAAGCAAATGGAGATAAAATGAAAACACAGGCCAGTTCAAATTAATTACAATGGACAGTCCTGGTCAAGGAGGATAGCTGATAAAACATAAACTTCTACCTCTCAGCAGAGGTAGAGGATTATGGTAACGAGCTAGCGCGTTGGCTGTCAGATACGGTTGTTTAGTTAGTTGGATTTGCTTAACATTTTTGTTAAAAGGAAAGATTCGGTAACAGTAGAGGAAGGGGTATATGTAGGGAAAATGTTATGTAAAACACAAAGCCATCAATAAAACTGAAAGAGAGAAAAATGATAATAATGATTTGAAGTTTTGGAGACTCTTTTTTAGCCCTAAAGCCACTGTTTTCCCCAGGAGATTTGATAAGCATTGCTCTTACTCTGGAAGGGGAAAGAGTGGACTGAAGGAACCTTTGAACTATCAAAATGATAAGGTTCAAGAGACCAGAGGAAGCTCAGGTTGTATTTTATTTAATCCTAAGGTCCTCAACCATCCCTAATTGAGAAGCATCTGGTGTGAGGCTGACATTTCAAATATTCATAGAGCCCCAAATTCACAGCAATTAATTTTAAAAGCCTTTTTGCATTCACGGTGCACTGAAGCATCCATTATCATTTCAGAACCTGGAATGAAGAATGCTCATTTCCCTGCAGATGCTTTTTTCATTATAGAATATAGAAAGTGTCTGCAGAGAAACAGCTGTAAGCATTGAAACAATTCAGCTAGAAGATACTTTTTTTTTTAATTCAAAGTTACCACTATGTCATTTATATGAGGGAAAATTGATGTCCTGTTATATATGGCTCTTATTATATATGTCTCTTATTTCAACTAGATTGCAAACTCTCAGAAGATAGGGACCCTATCTTATATTTCTTTGCATATATCCTCATAGTAGGCCTTTAGCAAATATTTCATGTAGGAGATAGAAATCGGGGTTTAGAGTTGGAAGCAGATCTAGGTTCAAATCCTGATATTTAACAGTAGCTCTCCCTGGTTACCTACGTGTGTATTGTGTCTTATTCTCTGTACTATACACTAAAAGTTTCATGCTAATTTGATTAGGGAGAGACTTTTGAGCTAACTGTATCTCAATAGGTAGGAACAGCTTAAGGCAGCTAGGTGATGCAGTGGATAGAGTTCAGGGACTATAGTCAGGAAGACTCAGCTTCATGAGTTCAAATGCAGCCTCAGATACTTGCCAGCCGATTTATCCTGGGCAAGTTACTTAACCCTGTTTGCCTCAGTTTCCTCATCTGTAAAATGAGCTGGAGAAGAAAATGGCAAATCCCTCCAGGATCTTTGCCAAGAAAACAAAGAATTGGATATAACTGAAAAACTGAGGAACAGGAGCAGCTCACAGTCCTAAAACAACTTTTAGAGTCTTAGAGAGTTGCTGAGATATTAAGTGACTTGCCTGATGTCACACAGTCAGTAGAGGTGGAACGAGAAGTCAGATCTTCCTGGCCTCCAGGCCTGTTCACCATCTGTTATATATCTGTTACCTCTCTTTGAGGTAGGTAGTGGAAGTATTCACTTCTCTGTTTAACAGATAAAAAAACAGGTTTGGATAGCATTTGACTGGTCGTATAGTTAATCAATGAACAGAGCCAGGTCAAGTTCCTAGGTCTTCTGATTTCATTATAGTTTCCAAAAAAATTTTTTTTTCAAAAAAAGTTTCAAAACCCTACAAAATTCAGACATGATATAGAGGGGAAGAGGCTAAGAGAAAGTGAGTAGTAATATTTCAATTCTCTTCCTGACCTTGTATCATGAAGGAATATTTTGGAAATTTGGAGGCAACCTTTACACATACAGTATGGGAGATGTGGCCAAACATCATTCATTAGCAGAAAATGATTTGCTAAGGGCGGGGGGGGGGGGAAGATTAAGTTGGTGATAAACGAACAAAAAGAGACACAACTTGGTGCAGGAGTTTAAAAAGCCAGCTCTGAGTCAGAAGACGTGGTTCAAATTCTGCCTCTGACCTATACTGGCTATGTGACTTCTTAAGACTAAGTTATAGGAAAGGCACAGATATGAAGGAACTGCCCACACCAATTAAATCAGAGGTCCAACTTTTTCTTAAGAATATAATGTAATGGGATCTATAAATTAGAAGAAGAAAATATAATTCACATTGCAAAAGGAGCTTTTGGCCGATTTCCAGGCTGTTTTTTTCATGCCTTAAATAAAGAATTATAAAACTCTGGATTCAAGCCTATATATATGTTTAAACGAATAATAGTTAAAAGGCATCATCATATAATACAATATAGCAAAGCTGGCAGCGAAAACCAGGGCGGTGTCACTGTGGGTCATATCTAATTCTATGTAGTAGAAACCTTACTGTGATGATTGAACAAAAGGGAACAGCACCCAGAAAGGAAAAGGTTATGAAACCAACCAGGTACAAAATTTAAATGAAAAAAAAAGAATTTGAAAGGAAGTTTTGATGAAAGAAATTAAAAGATTGAAAACATCCCAGTAAGGAGTACAGGAAAAAGCAAGCTACCTTCCCAAATGGACTTTGCTCTGGTCAAAGCCTCAGCACCTCATTATAAATTCTTATTGTTATATAGTAATATTGCCTCATGGTTAAAAAGTGGTTTGAAAGTTAGACCTTAAGGAAGCCTTTGAAGAGGATTAGAAAATAGGATTTTTAGAACCCTGTCTGGAAAGGTACTAGATTTCTTGTGACTAACTAAATTGTTATTAATCTACCTTTCCAACAGGAGAGAATCTAGCCTCAAAGAAGCTAAGTTAATTGGCAATAGACCCCATCAATTTTCAGCTACAGCTAACAACAAAGGATTGCACTTTCTTTCTACAAATAGACTAAGAACAGAAAATTTTATTCAGACCAGAGGTTCATAAGTTTAAAATTACAAGGGACCATGGAGCTTATCTAAGCCAATCTCCTAATTTTACAGATAAGGAAACTGAGGAAAAAAGATGTTCTTTTCTATAAATGCCATTTTTAATTAAGAAGAATGAATTCCAATATATCCACATCCCTCCTTACAAGATTGTGTTCACTGAAGCCTAAACCAATTAGACATCCTGAAAACGTAATGAAAGAAAAAAAACAACAAAATAATCCAATTGGTCAACATTACCACATTTCTCTGAAAAAATCTTTGTAGTCACTGAGGTAGTAGGAATTTATTGATAGTCTTTGATAGGATCAAGAAAACAGGTAATTCATTACCACAAAATTCTAATATTCCTCTCTTATAATCCCCTTACTCACTCAGGCTATAACCAAAAACTTGAATTTATCTTACAAGCATTTTTGACAGGATTTCTGATGGATATTGCTATTCTTCAAACATGTAATGCTGGAGTCATGAACCAACAACTCCCGCTAAAGAGTATCCAATTCAAAAACTTTAAAAGAAATTCAGCTTTTGCAATATTAATATTCTTAAGTACTTTTCTCTGAATTAAAATGTCAACCCATTGAAAATAAATCTATACTAGAAAAACAACAAAGATGTTTGTAATGCAGGGACAGTCTTAAGAGGTTAGGGTGAGGTAGTGGCTAGAGAATCAGCCTCACAGACTTGATCTCAAATCTTCTCTGTCATATACTGGTCAGATTGCCCTGAAAAAAATCACTCAGTAATATCTATTTCTGATACTGAATCATCTGACAGTGCCAAGGATTTGGGTGGCAAGATCTTCTTTGGAGGAAGCATATAAATTGATAATTGAAGCCAGTTAGGGTGAGGCAGCTCAAAGTAAGGAAAGAAAGTAATGCAGGCATGAGGGACAGTCTTTCTAAAGGAAGTAATATTCCCTTCATTGGAACTGCAGATGGTCCTGTTTGACTAGATCATAAGAGTGCATGAGGGGGAGTCATATGGAATTAGTCCTGAAAGAGAGGCCAGAGTTTTAAATGCCAAATAGAGAAGCTTGTATTTTTTATCTTAAGGAGAAGGGGAATTTTTAAAGTCACTTGCTGTACAGGGGAATAACGTGATTATACATGCACTTTAGGGATATCAACTGTGTTTGAACTGGAGAGGTTGGATGACAGAAAACTAATTAGGGGGTGCTACTGAAATGATCCTCAGAAAGAAGTGATGAGCGTTTAAACTAGGATGATCTTAGTATGAGCAGAGAGAAGAAAATGGATGTAAAGAGATGTTGAAGAGGGAGTTGACAAGATTTGAAAACTGATTAGATATGAGGGTGAGAAAAAGAGAAGTCAAGGATGATTTCTGGGTGACTAGAAGAACAGTAGTAACTTTAAGAGAAATAGGGAAGTTGAGAGTATATATTTAGGGGGAATGATGAGTTCTGTTTTGAACATGTTGAGTTTGAGATGTCTGTGGAATATCTAGAGGAGAAATCTAATAGGGAAAAGAAGATATGGGACTGGAGGACAGGAAAGAGGAGGTGTGTGTGTGTGTGTGTGTGTGTGTGTGTGTGTGTGTGTGTGTAGAGAAGCATATGTATACAAGGAGATGTATATGTAAACAAACAAATATACATATATTTAAACAAATACTTATTAAAGATCTACTATGTTCAAAGCATTTCCCTTGGTTGGGGTGGAGAACCTGTGGCCTGGAGATATGTGGCCTTTTAGATCCTTGAATGTGGCCTTTTGACTGAGTCCAGGTTTTATAGAACAAATCCTTTATTAAGGGGATTTATTCAGGGAAGTTTAGACTGGAGAAAGTGCCACATCTGAGGACCTAGAGGTCCACATGTGGCCTCAAGCTGCAGATTCCCCACCCCCAATCTAGGTCCTAGAGATTTTTTTTTTTGTTCAAAAGAAATGGGTCCAGAAAAGGGAGGTAACTTACTCAAGGGTACATTGGTCGTAATTGAAATAACTAGGATTTGAACTCAAGCCTTCTATCTCCAAATCCAATGTTCTTTCTGTACCATCTCACCAAAAGGATCAGCATGAGAAAAAGCACAGAACTGGGAAAGCATGTCACATATAAGATGAATTGGTCCTTATGTGTCTCAGTTGAATTGAGGAAAGTGCTACTCTGTGACTGAGGATGAAATCAAGCTACTTAATGGGTGAAGATTAAAACAGAGGAACATGTGCTGTACCAACCCTGTTATCAACTCTGGGTCCCAGGCTTCTCTAACTCTGGTATTTACAGTAGCAAGCTGTTGATAAGAGGGAGATGGTAGATGTTCCAGGCTAAGGAGAGCCAAGAGATGATTTGGTGTGTGGCATCAGTCATTACTCTAGAAACCAAAGAACCAATGGGCATCAAGCCCAGAAGCAGAACCATTCATAGGCAAGCAATAAGATTTCATCAGTTAGTTGAAGGAATAGAGCACTAGCTAATTAAGGGAATAAGGAAAAGCCTGAGTTGTTTAAGTACAGAAAGAAACAATTCCTGAGATATAAGATAGGGCAAAGCCTATGAACAATTCAAAGCTGGGAAACAGACAATCTGTGAAAAATAAGTTTCATAGGATTGTGTTCACTGGCTCCTCTGGACTATTATATGAGACCAAACTATAGTTCAAACTTGACTAGAGTTTGTAAAACACATAGAACAGTGGACTGGAATACTGAAAAGGTAAGTTGGGTCCAAATTGCAGTTTGGATTTCATTCTACAACAATAGGAACTCAATAAAGGACTTTTTCTTTTCTTTTCTTTTCTTTTCTTTTCTTTTCTTTTCTTTTTTTTTCTTTTTTTTTTTTTGCAAATGATAATACGAATAGGGAGATTAAACTGACAGCAATGTGAATGAATAAATAAAAATTGCTTATTAAGCACTTGCTACATGTCAAGCATTGTGGATACAAGTACAAAAAGTAAGAGTCCTTGTTCTCAAGTTGCTTATGCTCTTTTTGAGGGAAACAATACATATAAGAAAGTTTGGCTTCACAGCAGATAGGCCCAGAAGTCCTAAAGTTCAAGGCCAAGGGGACCTTTGGATACATAAACAAGTTAGATGGCAGTGCCCAGGTCTCTGAAGGATAGTAAAACCTGGAATAACAGATGGTAAATTGACCTGATGATCCTCCCTTTTATCGGGAATGTAGTTGTTTACTCCCAGCTCATCCAAGGGGTGTGGGATCAAGGTAGTCCCAGGAGTCGGAAGAAAAGGCAAAGACAAGTACTGGAGACAATGTTCTCATCTGTCTTTATTGAAGTCTGAGGGGAGGTAGCAACTGAGTCAATAGTGACCTGCCTAGCACAACATGCTGTCTTCTGTCACTCCTTCAAGGTACCTTGCTGCTTTAGCTAGGATGACTTACCTGCCCCAGTGGTAGCAAAATAAAGTGTTAACTATTAGTTCCCTCCTTCTAGATACCTCTCAGCAAAGTCTTAGAGTTGGGGACTTTGTCTTATATTTGTCATGCATTTATAATCCAATCTTTCCTCTTTGCAGATGAGGAAACTGAGTCTTCAAAAGGTTAAGTGATATGTTCAGATAGTAAGTAGCTAAGCTGGGATTCAAATCAAGATCCTCTATTTCCAAATCCAATGAGCTTTCCACTGTACCATGCTATCTCTCTCTCTCTCTCTCTCTCTCTCTCTCTCTCTCTCTCTCTCTCTCTCTCTCTTTTGTTCCTCCAACAATAACTATCAAAGCATTTTGCACACAGTGATAGTTGCTGAATAAATCTTTGTTGATTGACTATTTGGTAGTTCACTACAAAGTCCTTATGGAGAGACAGAATTTACAATCTCTTTATTACCTACCTCTTTACTTTAGGATAAAATACAAGCCTCTCTACTTGGCCTTTAACATCCTTCATAGCCTAGATCCAGACTGTCTCTCCAGGTGTTATTGAAGTTACAGTCAAACTACCCTGCTTTCAATTCCCTGTACTCAACATTACATTTCCCACCTCTGAACCTTTGCATAGGCTGTTCTCTACACCAGGAATGTACTCAGTTTTTATGTTCACTTTGTAGTGGAATCCCCAGTTTACTTGAAAGCTCACCTCCAGTGCCACCTTCTCTAGGAAACCTATCCTGATTCTCCTGATTGTTGTTCTCTCTTTGACTTTGTTTTGTGTTTGATTTTCTACTTACATATTTATGCCCCACAACCTCCCACCAATATCCTGTAAGCTCCCCAGTGGCAGATGCTTTTTTTTTTTGCTTTGTATTAATGGCATATAGCATAATATTTGACACATATGAGGGACTTAATAAATGCATGTCAAACTGAATTGAACTATTAAGGTATTCCAGAGACTTGCAACAATTTGAGTCAGAATGGTTCTGATCATCTGCTCTCTCTGACCCTAGCAAGGAACTTTGTCTTCCCATTCATAAAAGAGGGTATGATTTAACTCACTATTTCAAGCCTCAACTGCAGTGGTATGATGTCAATTAATTGTTCACATACATTAGATATTTTGAAAGATAAGAAACAGACTTCTTCATACCTCCAGTGATTATATTCCTGTGATTAATTATAAAGCAATGAACACATTGTCATGTGCTATCAAAGTATTTAAAAATATTATAATGAGAAAAATGATAATAACAGCAGAAAAGTAAAAGCAGAAAAAAACTTGTCTGAGTCAAAGGGAATTTCATTGCCAATTTGGATCATAGATCCTAAAAAAGAAAACGAACTTCACCTCTTTCCATGATCAATCCTAAAGGCCTAGAGGTGATCATGCCATCATTGGTTTTATTTTTTTCTTTGAAAACTCCCCTAGGCATTTGGTTCTGAAGAAAATATTGTAAAACCCTGGACAATGTTTATCACAGCTGACCAAGGATTAAAAAAAAAAACTAATTTGGAATCAACTATATAACTATTCATCCAACCAGCACGTCCTGTTGTAGGAACAAGCTACAAAGAAAATGTGCCAACTACTTTCTCCATGCCAATTTCAAGATATTCAAAGGAAATCTTGGATAGTGTTTTGGTATTTGGTTACACTTAATTAAAGTGGCTAGTCTGCTACTATTATACCCAAGGAAGTACTTGGAGAAAAAATGAAGTCAAAAGTCAGAGTTTTGCTACATTATGAAAGAGAGACTTCGAAATACCCAAAAGCTTTAAAAAAAAACAACACCTATTACAAGGATTTCTTTTGTGTCTCATGCTGTGTTCCTGTGTTTTTATTTATTATATATCATAACAGAAAAGAGATGAGTTCATTTATCAGAAATGTAAACATACACTACATATAATAATAGTCAAACCAAAATAATGGTGAATTTTGTGCATATTTTGATGGAGAGATGAGTTCATTGGTGTGAATGCAGACTCTCTTGAGGGATTTAACAATTTCACCATGACTTCTAACTCTAGCAACATTTTGTCTATATCTTTTCATAAATTCTCCATAGGCAATACACTCAATATGCTGGAGGAATCATGGAATCAAGAATCTTAGAGTGCAAAGAAACTTCCTTTTATTTGAGCAGAAAACCCTCTACAGCAACTCCTGACATGTGGTCACCTACCTAGCCTCCATCAAAAGACCTCCAATGATTGGGAACCTGCTTCTTTCAGAGGTAGCCCATTTTAATTTGGGTAAGGTCTAATTGCTTGGATTTTTTTTGCTTATAGTGAGCCAAAAATTCTTCCCAGCCGTGTCCTCTGCAGCCAAATGCAAGTCTAATTCCTGCTTTTTTTATATCAACCCTTCAAATACTTAAAGACAACCAGCTACTTACCCATATTTCAGCATTTAGCACAGTTCCTGGCATGTAGTAGGTGCTTACCAAATGTTTAT
>CM053584.1:304928781-304977512 GCA_028627135.1 Pseudochirops cupreus | reverse complement strand
TACAGTTCAAAATACACTCTCCACCCCCTTTTTGAAATTGAAGCAAAGTTGGCCTATTGCCAGTCTCACAGTATCTTTATCATTCTCTAGAACAGCGGTTCTCAACCTGTGGATTATGTTCAATTTGTAACAATGAAAATACATCCTGCATATCAGATAGATTCATAACAGTAGCAAAATTACAGTTATGAAGTAGCAATGAAAATAATTTTATGGTTGGGGGTCACCACAACATGAGGACCTGTATTAAAGGGTCGCGGCATTAGGAAGGTTGAGAACCAGTGCTCTAGAATGTTTAGATCATCATTAATGGTAGCTCAACCTTAACTTCTGCAGGTTCTTCCAATACCTCGACATACAATAATCTGGAGTGTTTAACAAGTATCAGTGAACAATTTGCAATTATTTAAAGTATTTTCCAGCTTCTCAAATCAATCCAGTTTTGATTTCCTTCTCATTACTAGGTATAGCCCATCTACAGAAGCTTTCCACATGTAATATTCTGTGTCTCTTTCTTCCTTTTCTTCCTTGCTTTCTCCCTCCCTTCCACCTTTTCCTTTTTCTTTCTTCTTCCTCCCTCCCTCTTTTCCTCCCTCCCTTCATTCCTCCCCCTCTTCCTTCCTTCCTTTCTTTTTCTTTCTTTCTCGCTATTGCTTCATGACTTAAAAGTATATAACTTCTACTGAAGAAAGTTGGTAAATGAATGATAGTCCTTCATTTCATGCAGTAGCTTGTACTCATGAAAAGAACTGTGCAGTAGTCCATGGGCAGTTCTGTCCACTTTATTCTTCCTGCTCTATTCCAGGTCAAGGTCATTGTCCATTTTCAATGTGTGTCTGAGACATATATGCTGATAGGTGAACTCCATGGGATTTAACTCTAACGGAATATTGTAATCTGGACAATAGGCATTCTTCCTCCATTTGATTTGTCCTGTATTTATCCTGTTCAGTTAGACTGAACTCTTAAATGATTATGAATCTTATTTAGGAGGCTCTGCAATGTTCTAGGCTTTATACAGTCACCACAATGAAATACACAATCAGGGGTATATGGAAGACCTTACCGATGACGGGGAATCTTTGTTATTTGGACTCTGTGCTAAATATCCTCCATTACAATAGTGAACACCTTAAAAGAGTATTTCCTTCTTTTATGCTTTACTTGATTATAATAATCAGAGGATAGTCCAAGTTATCACTTGTTTCTTATTTCAGGGACTCTGGTAGGTTTTGATATATACATAAGAAGATAATTTGTGGAAGGATGACTTTTAAGGTGGCAGTTTGCTTTAACAAATCAAATAGCAAACAATAAACAGAGTGTGATCTTGCTTTCTTTCCATATTTTAATCAATCTTACCTTCTTATGTACTGTGCCTGCTTTTGGTTATACTGCTTCCTCTTGGTTTCCTTCTATCTGTTTGACCAAACCTTCTCAGCCTCCTTTCAGGGTCATCATCTACACTTTTCTCTTATATGAGAGTGTGCCCCTAGGACCATATCCTAGATCATCTCCTTTCCCTTTCTCTCTACTGTCTCACTTTAGCTCCCAAGGGTTTAAGTATCACCTCCATGAAGATGACTCTCAAATCTACCTATCTAGTTCCCATCTCTAACTTTCCAAGGTCCCTTGTCACCAAATATAATTAGCTTCCTTTTTAACTTTATGTGTTTTATTTTATGCATTTAAAAACATTGTTCTCATAAGAGTTAAAGGGTCAAAAGACTTCATCAGACTGCCAAAGGGGCTGACATGAAAAAAAGATGGTTAAGAACTATTGGAATAGACAAATTACAAGGTTTCTCCTATCTCTATGTTTCTGATCCAGTGACAAAAGGTAGATTATCCTAATTAAGAGAAATTCACTAAATACTGTGTGTCTCAAAGTTCAAATCAAAAATAGGGGAAATTTTAACCTTCATATCCTAATTTCTAATAGCCCTCTGACAATGGAAAGAATAGAATATACATAATACATGATATATATATATATATGCATATATATATACACACATACATACACATATACATTATGTGTGTATACATATCTATATCTATATCTATCTTCACACATACACACATACATATACACATGAAGAGAGAGACAGAGAGAGACTCAAAGACATTCTCTCTCCAAGCATGTTTCTTTAGCAAGGCCATTTAAAATATTTACCATCTGGTTTTTAAAAGAACCATTTTTCCCAAGTCAATCCAGAGAAACAAAAAGGGAAGTCACATGATACACATTAAATCCACAGCCGTGGTTCATCTGGAGCCCTGGGCACCTCTCCCTATTTTCAATGGTGAAAATCAATTGAGGGGGTGTTTCTGATATTTGACAATGTGGACAGATTTCAAAACATTTGTCTGAAATATTGGAAGGCGCAGGGAACTCTTATCAACACTAATGTTATTTGAGGTAGAGTTAGTCACAGATTGCTCCTTGCAGTGTTTTCTCTTATGAATTATGTTTCAAGAACATTCCTTTAAAATGACCTTGTTTTCTTTAGTGAATAAACTTTTATGTTTTCTTTTTTCTCTTCCTCCTCCAACAAATTGAGTATCCTCACATTTATTGAGCACCCACTTGGAGTGTGAGACTCCATTGTGACCTGGCTATTGAAACTTAGGAAAAGTAGCAAGGCTACTTTTGTCAATGGAATCTACTTGATCAGTTCCTAACTTGAGTGAGTGAGTTCACCCCACCCCATCTAGCCACCCACCAGAAAACCTGTTTTTGCCATCTACCCTGTTATTGTCTTCTTGCTTCCTAGCTGGATCAACAGTCTTCTAGACTCTACCACCAGAGACCATGTACTCACTCCCTGGGGAATTTATTCCACTCAATTTGGGGTTGTTGTCCTAAGGCTGAGCTGTCTTGTTGGTAGATAAGGGAATGAAACTCCCAGAACCCATTGTACCTGGCCAGTCCCACATCATGCTTCTCATCCTGTTCAGCCATTCATGAGGAAACCAGGGCCTTCCTGGGCATTTTGCCATCTCTCCTGCTGTGTGTATACCACCCCTACCCCAACCCTTTGCTTCTTTCTTTCCTTCTTGCTCTTCTGGGAATAGACACTAAATTTACTATCCTTGGTGTGACAATTGATTGCTCTACAGCTCCACTCACAATCCCTTTGATTCCCCAGACCACACATCCCTCCCTTTCCCAGTCACCTCCTTCCTATACATGTCGTCTTCTTACCTTAAGGGCAGGGGACTGTTTCACCTTTGTATTTGTATCTTGACACCTAGCAGAGAACCTGTCTGTCGTATAGTGTTTAATTAAATAAAATTTCTTTCTCTCATTTTTCATTCAGAAGAATGAAATTACAAGGTAAAAAAAGGTAAAGGTAAAAAAGAATCAAATTACAATGTAATATAATGAATGTTCACACCTGTCTGAATGAGTGCTTGGAATGAATGACTGAATGAAGATGGGCATTTACAGAAGCTTCCTGAAGAAAATAGTATATACAACAAAATTCAAGTGTGCATGATGAAAAATAGGACTATTGATTAAAAAACATATCAGTTTTCAGAATGTGGTTAAACTCAGAACAGCTTCTGGGACTACCAGAAAAGATGGCTTAAAAAAAAAAGCAGAGAGAAAAGGATTTGAGTAATATTCCATTTGTTAGCACATCACAGCATGAAAGGCAGGGCAGCTGAACTGTGTGAGTATCAAGGCAATATGATAGCCTAGAGTAGTGTAGTCAGTGTCTCTCCCACATTGAGACTGCCTTCAGACAGGGCTTTCACTGCTGGCTTTTGAGACACCATTTATCCAACACTTTGTAGCATTGGAGTACTGAGAGAGAAGATAGGCTTCTTGGAGCCAAACAATAATGGGGTTTGGGTTTCTGGATGTTTTTTTCTGTGTCTCTCCTCCAATGACTTCCTATTGCCTTCAGAATAAAATATAAACTGCTCTCTATTTAGCTCTTAAATCCCTTCACAACCTGGCCTCGATTTATCTTTCCAACCTTATTAGCCATTACCACCACTTCCATGGCCTCTACAACTCACTCACTTTCTCTCTATCTTCCTCACATTCCATCTCCTGTCTTGGTGCCTTTTCACTGGCCATCCTCTATGTTTGGAGTGCAATCTCTTCTTACCTCCAGTCCCTGTCTTCCATTTAGACGCAATTCAGGCACCATCTTCATAAGGTCTTTCCTAAATCATGCATTTGCTAGTGCTTCCCTCTCACAACAACCTTGTGTTTAACTGGTGTTAAACATGTGTATGTTAAGCAAGTGTATGTATTAATTCACTTTATATTTGTGGTATGTATTTTTATATGTCCTGGTTTCCTTCATTAGAATGTAAGCCCATTGTGAGTAGGGATTGTTTCTTTATGCATGTACCCCTAGCATCTATCACAGTGTCCAACACATGGTTGATTGGTTGGTGTCCTTTGTTCTTATAGAGGACCAAAATGACATCAATATGTTGGGGTCAAGACACAGTGTGTCTGACTGTGGCTGATCAGACCAGTACAAGTTCAGGAGACTTGGTTGGGACACACAGTAAATACTTCTGAAATGTTTATTCATTAGTTGATTATCTATAGGGTCTATTTCTTCCAGGCTAGATGGCTATAGTTAAAAGAAGTAGGAGGGGGAAATACCATGTGTCCAGCCATACTACTTTGTTGCATGAGATCAAAGACACAGAGAAGACCAAAGACTTTTTGGTCTATAATAAATCTGTGTCTAAAGGTTAGCACCAGCTGTGGACTTGACAGCACCTTCTGAGCCCTTTCTATCCCTCAGGGTATAGTAGTGTCAGATTTGGGGAATTCTGGCAGTCACTAATGCTTCATGTACCATTCTCTCCCTCCCCTTTAAGTGAGCCTAGAGAAGTTGGCCATCTCTTCTGTCCATCCATGATGATACATAGTAGGTATTTAATAAATGTTTGTTACTTGACTCATGATAACAAGAACCAGTGTGAATGTACATATGGCATAAGGAATGTAAAAAAAATAGCTTCAAGTCAATATGCAACATCCATACCAATATGTCAGTGGTAATTTGTGTCAGCTCTCTTGTCTAGAGTCTCACAGAGTGCTACCAGGCACAGTTATGTGGTCCTTCTGCCTTTGTTAGCATGCCAGGATTATCAGTGCCCCAGGTTCAGTCCACGGGGAGTGTGGTGTATATAGAATGCTCTATGTCTATTTAAAAAATTCTTTCATCTAATTAGAGTGCCAAAGGAGAAAAAGAAAGGCAAGGGAAGATATATTTGTAAGAGCAACTTCATTTGGCAAAGAAAAAAAACAGCTTGTAGTATTCCCAAGGAAGACATCCTCATAAACTTTGGTGACTAATAGATCATAACTGTTTTCTTCTTAGGTATATTTGGGTTCAGGGCTAACCCTCAGCAAGACTATACAGATGATCATTTGATCTTCCTTCCTTCTGTTATTGAAGAGACATTTATTAAAGGCTTGGTGTGTAAAGAGCATTGTCTTAGATGATGGAGGAGATGCTGAGTTTAGAAAAGACATGGCATCAGCCCTCATGGTTCTCACAATCTAGTAATACAAACACAGATGGCAATGAAATTATATAAATATTATTATTAATTATAATTGGATTATAGAAGTACAAAACAAAGTGTTATACAAAGTCCAAAGAGAAAGGTCCTCCCTAAGCAGGGGGACCATCAACAAAGTTTTATGCAGAAAGTTTCACTTGAGTTAGATTTTAAAGGTTGTATTGGAATTCAGTAGGTGAATAATGAAAAGAAAGGCATTCCTGACATCTATAACAGCATAGGCAAAGGCACAGAGGTAGAAAGAAGCATGGCACACTGGGGAGGCAGAGAGATGATTGGTTTGACTAAGTGAAAAGGGTATAGGATAGGGATGTGAGATAAGGCTAAAACAGATTATGGAAAGCTTTGAAAACCAGGTAAAGTTGAACTTTATTAGAGTCAACATAAAATCAATAAACATGTTTTGAGCAAAGGAATAATATGACCAGAACTATTCATAAGAGAAATTCTTATGGCAGGACTTCGATGCCTTAAACCTTGAATTTTCTGTAAGCTTTTATCATCCTTTTATATCCTCATCCTCAGAGCTCTCCAACCATCATGGTCTCTCAAAGAAAGGAGAGCATTTGAATGAGAAATTCAAAATTAAGTACTAGCTTTCTAGTTGCATATTAAAGAAGGAGTTCTCAGAAAAGGGGACACTGCAACCACTCAGGTTGGAATTTCAGGTTAATTGGGGAGACACTTGAAGAGAAAAGGCATTTCTTGGCTATTCCCAAATCATACAACCTAGGCAATTGTCTGCTTCATGGAAGCAACATGGTAAAATGGACAGAGTGCTGGATTTGAATCCTGATTCTGCCACCATGACATGTAAAGCTCTGGCTCAGTGACTTCAGCTCTCTGGGCCTCAGTTTCATCATCTGTAAACTAGATGAGCTCTTCCAGCACAAAAATCCATGACTCTGTGATCTATGTATGTTTCAGACTCTTTATTTCAAGGCACATCTGCCTTGGCAGAACTTCTGGACAGAGTCCTAGGGATTGTAAGGACAACTGCAACTTCACAATACTGCCATTCCTAGTTGGAAATGCATACAGGGCAAGCAGAATTGTAACTAGGAATTCTAGGATGTGGTTGAATGGATTTGGCTAAGGTTTGAACACTCCTGTATATTAGGCAGGCTAGAGACAGAAATCATGGAGATGAAGGAGGTTAAGGCTGGGATTTTTGACAGGACAAGAGTTGCAGTAGGGAATATGACTGTGAGCCAAGTGCTAAACGTTTTGAGGAGGGGAGAGTGACCTGGAGCTTCTAAATGACAGCCACCTATATCTGAACAAAATGGAATGAACTTTTAAAAAAAAGTGGAGTGATGGTGGCAGAAGGAGGGTCTCAAAGTGGTAATGGGGATCAAGGAATATGCCAACTTTTACTCCCATCCTTGTGTGATATGAGGATAACTCAGCCTTAGAGAGGTAACAAAGAGATCTGGTGTCTTTAACAGAAAATTAGGCTTCAATGAGCAGCAAAGGAGGGAAGCAGTATAGGAAGAAGAAATCTAGAATGGAGGCAAGTTTAGTAACAAAATCCAGAGAGCATGGTGGAAAGGGTGCTAAGAGGAGAGTAAAGTTTAGAGAAGATGAAGGCTGGTTTTACTATTGGGGATAATGGATATCCATGAATACTGGTCATGATTTTCTTCTTCCCTGTTATCAATGGCATTCCTCTTTTGTACAGATCTGCTGTCTAGAAGAATGGGGGATCAAAGCAGGTTGGGAAATGGGAAGCAAGCTTTGAGAGGGGTGTGAAGGCTATGGAACCCTAGGGAATGGCAGCCCTGGGGCTGGAGAGTGGAACAGGCTGCTTAGGTAGGCAGCACTTGTGTTATTAGAAGGAAGAAAGGCATTGCTTCACAACTTGTTCACCCATGGGCAAAGCTCCTGCAGCCCCATCCTAGTTCCGACTCTATATACAGACCAGCCAAGCAAAAGGTCCATTGCCCCTCTTTTCCTGAGCTACTATATGCATGTATGACCAGGTGCAGAAATGTACATGTTGGCAGAAGCTTAGAATTATTGGCCCAATAAAAGACTACCAGATTCAAGAGCAAAGAAATGATTTCTTGTAGTCTCATTGAAAACTTTTTTTTTCCTAATGGGCAGTTAAGTTCATAAATCATAGGGCTGTAAAATCTATGAATTAGAAGATTTAGTTGAAAACAACCGTTGAGTGGACTGCCTTCCCATACAGAGAAAATTAGGTCTTTCACACAGACAGCTGCTCTTCTCTGTTCTGCTAAGTAGGTCAGCAGTTTTTTAAGGTGACTAATAGCCTACATTTAGGAAAATGTAATATTGCATCTGCTAAGCTTAATGACAGACAAAGACAGAGAGCCTCAAAAGCCTTGGAAATTTAATGTGACTTTGATAAGCGTACAGAGGACCACCTACTTAGCAGTGGCTTTTCCAAAATTTGAGATTCTTTGTCCTCTCCTCTTCCATGTTCCTCTCAGTGCCCCCATTGCTTCCTTCCCATGGCTTCCCTTCCAGTTTCTTCCCCTCCTCCTCAATACCCTTTCCCTGTTAACACTAAATCATAGCTTTGCTTCCTACCTCATTAAATAGTTGCAGGCCCTAGGCCAGGGAGTACCACCAAGTAAGCAGCATTTTACTAAGAACCACTTGCTTCTTTGAATCAGTCAATTGGCAAGCATTTATGAAGCACCTACTATGTATCAAGTACTGTGCTAAGTTCGAGGGATAGCAAGAAAGACAAAAAAAATATAGTCCTTGCTCTCAAGAAGCTCACATTCTACTGGAAGAAATAACATGCAAACAGTTATATATAAACAAGATAGATACAGGATACATTGGAGATAATCAATAGAGGGAAGGCATTAGCATTAAGAGGGATCAGGAAAGACATCTTTTTTCACTTAATAGTATTTTATTTTTACCAATCACATGTGAAGATTCACTTTTATTCACAACATGTTATAAGATTTTGAGTTGCAAATTTCTTTTCTCCCTCTCTCCCTCCCATGGAAGGCAAGCAATCTGACCTAGGCTATACTTGTACAATCGTATCAAACATATTTTCACATCAGTCATGTTATAAAAGAAGAATCAGAACAATAGGGGAAAACTATGAGAAAGAAAAAGACAAGAACAAAGAAAAAGAAAATAGTATGCTTTGATCTGCATTCAGACTCCATAGATCTTTCTCTGGATGTGAGTAGGATTTTCCTTCGTGAGTCTTTTGGAATTGTCTTAGGTCATTGTATTGCTGAGAAGAGCTAAGTCTACCAAAGTCAGTGATGGCACAATATTTCTGTTACTGTATACAGTGTTCTCCTGATTCTGCTCACTTCACTTAGTATCTGTTCATGTAAATCAGGAAAGACATCTTTTAGAAGGTGTAACTTTAGCTGAGACTTGAAGGAAGTTGGGAGGCAGAAATGAGGAGAGAGAGAGAGAGAGAGAGAGAGGAAAAGAGAGAGAGAAAAGAGAGTGAGAGAGAGAGAGAAAGAGAGAGAGAGGGAGAGAGAGTGTTCCAGGCATGGGAGGAAATGCCTGGAGTTGGGAAATGGAGTGTCCAATTTGAGGAATAGCAAGGAGGCCAGCCAGTGTCATTAAATCACAAAGTACCTGGTGGGGAGTGAGGCATAAGCAGACTGGAAAGGTAAGGGGTCAGGTTTTTTTTTTTATTTCATCTGGATACAAAAATCAAAGTTCATTATTTAGGTGGGTCTTAGATATGCTAAGACACTTTGGAAGAGTAGATAGAGAGCTGGTCTTACCTGGGTTCAAATCCCACTTCTGACACATTGGTGCTCTAGGCAATGATGACTTGCATTGACATAAGGTGTCCTCATCTAGGACAAACGAAATCACAGGCCCTGTCCCTATCTTCATCTCTATCCTCAGACATACTAGCAGAGAGATTTAGACTTTGTATATTCTCCCCAAGCTGTTAATGATACTGGAGCTATGGAGGAAGCTCCCATGATGTTCAGTTGGCTTTGCTTTGGTAAGGAGTGCATCCCTAACTTTGTTCATACTCAAAAGAACACAGGATGAATGGCTGAAAGAGGGCTTACGTATCATCTAGTAAACTCCACTTAATTTATAGATGAGGAAATTGAGGCCTGGAAAGTTTAAATGACTTACCTAAGGTCACAAAGACAGTAAACAGAAGAGGTGGGAATTATATCTAGGTCTTCTGGTTTCAAAACTAGTCCTTTTTCTATGCTATCTCTCATGGCAGTACCTGATCAGCTGTCTTATTCTAATCACTAAGAGGATCATGCAAGAGTATATGAGAAAAGCCTCAAAATTTTGTACTTGCTAAGGTAGGTTATCCTTGCTCATTTCCATCCATATAAAGCAGGAATCTGTCTTTGTTCCAAAATTCTCTTCCGCAAAATTTAATGGGGATGAAAATCAGACAAAGTAGCATCTTATTCCAAAACTATTTTGAAATATTGGCATAATGTAGGCAATTCTTCTGTTTAAGGTAATCAGATCAAGTTTCTGTGAAGGATTTAAGGTCACTGAACCAGAAAAAAAATGTTAATTGAGACTCATGATGTTTCATATTGTGTTTCATAGCATTTTAATGACAATCCATTCTCACACAGCTGCCAAAATAATTAGTGAGCTCCCTGAGATCAAAGACTGTTTATTTTTATTTCCTTTTCTTTGTATCTCCAGTGCTTAGCTCAGTGCCTAGAAGATGATATTTCAGTCATGTCTAACACTTCATGACACTATTTGGGGTTCTCTTGGCAAAGATACTGGAGTGGTTTGCCATTTGAGTCTCTGTAATGGCTCATTTTACAGATGAGGAAACCGAGGCAAACAGGGTTAAGTGACCTGCCCAGGGTCACACAACTGCTAAGTGTCTAAGGTCAGATTTGAACTCAGGAAGATGAGTCTTCCTGAAGTTAGGCCCAGCACTCTATCCCCTGCACGATGCGGTGCTCCCTAGAAAATAGAATAAGACAGCTGACCAGGTACTGCCAACGACCTAGCTGCTCGTTGACTGATTAATTGCCTAAGACACAGATCTGAATATATCATTTCCCAGGTCAACCCCTTTCTGAAACTTCTCATTGCCCATAAGAAAAAATACAAATCGTTTAAGGTCCTCTGCCACCTGGCTCCAAACTACCTTTCCAACCTAATTTCACTCTACTGCCCTTAATAAATGGTCCGTGTATTTCAATCAGACTTGAACACTGGCTTTTCTCCTAACTCAACATTCCATCTTCTGCCTATATACATTCACGCAAGCCGTTCCTAACCCTGGGATGTATTCCCTCCTCACCTTTTCCTCTCAGAACCCTCTTCCCTCCAGGTTCAGCTCAGGTGCCACCTCCTGTGGGAAGCCCTCCCAGATCTGCACCTTCTCCATCCCACCTCTCCCCGGCGTCTCTGTTCTTGATCTCCTTGATCTCTGCGTGATACCTGTTTGTACGGTCTAGCTCCTCCCCACCCTCCACCCTCTGGGTAAAAAGTCAAGTGTATGCTCTTGGAGAGTAGGAACTGTTTCATTGTAGTATTTGCACTCCTAGCAACTAGCACAGCACCTGATACTTTGTGTTCATTTTAGATTTGTAACTTCATTAATGTAAGAAACTCCCAGTGAGAAAACTTCATCTACTGGCGCAGATTGGCATCTCTTACCATTTTGGAGAATTATCCGGAGGTACAAAGATGGTTAAGCCATTTGCCCAAGGGCTAGCACGACCTGAAAGGCAGACAGTGGCCCCCCAGGTCTCCGTGACTCCAAGGCCTACTCTCTATCCACTAGGCCCAAACACCTCTCTTGTGCTTGAAGCATAATAGTCCCTTAATGATTGGTCAATTGTTGATTGATTAATGAATTTTTTTTGTTGTTGATTAGAATTGAGTCATTATTCCCTTTACGGAAAAAAAGAGGAAAAACAAAGATGAAACTGTTATAGGGAAATATTACTGATGTGGTTTTTTTTCTCTGAGGGGTTGAACACACACATGCACAGCTCAGGAAAGATTTCATCCATCCAAATGTAACTGCTCCAGCCAGCACATTTTTTTATGATGAATCATTAAAAAATCAAAAGCCTAATCTACTATAAGCAAAGAACATGTTAACTATGTGCTTCTTCAGCAAAAACTTCCAAGCTATGAAAATTCCATGCAAACACGGATATTTTCCCCTGTGTATAGTGAAATACAGCAGAGTTGTTTATTCCTTGCATACCATCTAAAGGATGGCAGTTATAATAATAATGAATTGTTGTTGTTTGTTCAGTTCAGTCATGTCAGACTCTATGTGATTCCATTTGGGGTTCTCTTGGCAGAGATAGTAGAGGGATTTGCCATTTCCTTCTCCAGATCATTTTATAGATGGAAGAAACTGGGGCAAACGGGTTAAGTGACTTG
Source organism: Pseudochirops cupreus (assembly GCA_028627135.1). Taxonomy (NCBI): domain Eukaryota; kingdom Metazoa; phylum Chordata; class Mammalia; order Diprotodontia; family Pseudocheiridae; genus Pseudochirops; species Pseudochirops cupreus. The sequence goes on along the minus strand of CM053584.1, from coordinate 304,965,572 downwards.
CCCAGGGTCACACATCTAGTATATCTGAGTCTGGTTTGAATGTAGGTCTTCCCAACTCCCAGTGTTGGTGCTCTATCCCTAGCTGCCCCTGATGATCATAGCTAACATTTATATAACATCTACCATATTCTAGCCCCTGTGCTAAGTGCTTTACAATTATTATCTCATTTGATTCTTACAACCTCGAGAGGCAGGTGTTATTGTCCCCAGATTTTACAGACGAGGAAATTGGGGCAGACAAGTCAAATGACTTGTTCAGAGTCACACAGCTAGCTAGCAAGTACCTGAGGCTAGATCTGAACTTGGGTCTTCCTGATTCCAGGCCCAGCGCTCTACCCACTTGCACCATCTAGCTGCCCATTTCATTGGGGGTGGCTCATTCTCAAAACATTGCAAATGAAAAAGAATCCTTCCTGTTTGTTGCAGGTACTTCAGAGAAGGTGATTCCAAAATCTTCTCTGACATGTGTCAATCTGAACAATCTCCCCTGTCAGAAGAATTATCCCTTAGAGATAACCTTGGTTCCCCCATTGATACAGGTTTTTGTTTTGTTGTAATTGGTTTCCTTTGAAAATTGAGAAGTTAGTCTGCATCCTATTCAAAGTACCTTTGATACACGTCCGCTTTAGCTTTTCTAGGGTAAAATTACTCCAGCTACTTTACATTTTCTTCATAAATCTTATGTTCCCATGTTTATCCATCTGTGACTCTGAACGTTTTTCCAACTGTCCAAATTTTACTCATTTCTAGAGTCTGGACCATAATTCTTGAATGAACCTCTAAGCAGAGGTTTACATATCAGGTTTTTGTATACAGCACTCCTGCTCCTGAGGTGAATTGGCTTTGACTTCCAAGCCCCATACTGCTAGTGTGTTCAGCCTGCCAGCCACTGTGACCCCTGGATCAAGTTCTGGACAGGCTCCTTCCAGTTCACATTTATTCAGTGCACATAATTCAGTGTGATTCAGTATGTTTTGTGTGGACATTTTTACCATGTGCCCCAACTGAGAGGAATAAAAAATGTCACTATTTCTGTCCTTGGGGAGCTTACAGTCGTCCCAGGGAGAAATAACATAAAGGGAAGAAACAATCGCAGTGTCCTTTGATTTGGTTTTGAAATTGTTCTTCAGTTACTTAGATAACTTTGAACTATGATCCCCTCTTAATTATAGCCAGCATTTTTATAGTATTTTGAGATTCCCACAATGCTTTACATATTTAATTCCTTTTGTTTCTCACAAAAACCCAGTGAAATAAGTGCTATTATTATCTCCATTTTGTAGATGGGGAAGCTAAGACTATGAGACCTTAAATGACCCACCTACGCATATCTGAGGCAGGATTTGTACTCGAGTTTCCCTATCTCTCAGTCCAGTACTCTGTGCACTACAACAGCTACCTGCCTCTTCATACTGATCTTCCCAGACCAGGTCCTGGACATGACTTCATCTCTCTACAATTTTTGGTGCTGCTTTCCTGAACCTAGAACTATAGATCTAGAAATTTGGGGACCACAGACCAAAGATGAGGATGATATCAAAGAACAAGTAGGGAGTTGCTAGGCAATAAGGAAAGATGGCAGAGTTTAAAACCTATAGCCCAGCTAGAAGGTGGACTCTGCACTGAATAAAAAATCTCATTCTGTGGCAAATGAGTGGTTTCAGGGCTCCTTAAGGCTTCTGAATTCCTAAGGGGATTTAATTTGGTTTAGAAGGCCTTGATCAGCAGTTCTAAACCTGTGGGTTATGTTCAATTTGTAACAATGAAAATATATCCTGCATATCAGACATTTACATTACGATTCATAACAGTAGCAAAATTACAGTTATGAAGTAGCAACGAAAATAATTTTATGGCTGGGGGTCACCACAACATGAGGAACTGTATTAAAGGGTCACGGCATTAGGAAGGTTGAGAACCACTGCCCTAGATGCAGGGGTAGGGAACCTGTGGCCTGAAGGCAACCTGGGGCCTTTTAGGTCCTTGTGTGCTGCCTTTTGTCAGAGTCCCAAGTTTTACAAAGCTAATGCTTTTATTAAGGGAATTTGTTCTGTGAAGTTTGGATTCAGTCAAAGGGTTACACTTGAAGATCCATGTTCCCCACCCATGGTAGAGTCACTGTGGAGCAGAATCTTTAGGAGGGGGTAATCCATGTGCCTACCTTGGGGCAGAAGGCAGAGGAAAGCAGTTACATATTATCTCCACAATTAGATTCATTTCCTGGAGAGCAGAAACTATCTTTTGTCATTAGATCTAGAGTACCTGGCACCTAGTAGGTGCTTAATAAATGTTTATTGATTTGACTTGACTAACATCAAACCTAAATTTGTCTTTTTGCAATTTCTACCTATTGTTCCTGTTTCTGCTGTAATGAGACCACAATGAACCCGTCTAATCCATCTTCTACATGGCATTCCTTCAGATATGTGGGAGCTGGGTGGCGCAGGGGAGAGAGTGCTGGGTGAATCAGGAAGTGCAGAAGAAAGAAAGAACTGAATTCCGATCCAGTCTCAGACATTTACTTGTGACCCTCGGTTACTTGACCTCTGTCTGTTGGAAAAATGGGGATAATAATATTATCCCAGGGTTGTTGTATCAAATAAGGTCATACTATAAAGCACTTGGCAAACCTTAAAGCACTAGAAAAAAAGGCTAGCTATTACCTGAACACAGTTATTTTTGCCATCCCTGAGACTTCTCCAACAAATCCTTATACTCAAATCTCTTCACTATACTGGTTACCCTCTTTTAGCTGTCTATCAAACTTTACTTCTCTGTCAAACAAATAATTATAATAGCCATCATTAATAGAGGGTGTCCCAAAGTCTTAGTGGAATTTTCAGCTTTGATAAACTGTCAAATACATGAGAGTTTATTGAAGGAACTGGAAATATTATCTTGGAAAAGGGACTAGTCTCAGGGGTGACAAGTTAACTTTGATAAGCTACCAAAGCTTAAAACCACACTAAGACTTTTGGGACGCCCTGTGTTGTGCTTTAAGGTTTTTTAAGCAATTTATATATGTTATCTCATTGGATCCTCACCACAACTCTGAAGTAAGTGCTATTAGCCCCATTTTACAGATGAGGAAACTGAGGCTGAGAGAAGTTAAGTGATTCCTGAAGAATCATACAGTTATTAAGTGTCTGAGGCAGATTTTGAACACAGGACTTCCTGATTCCAGGTCCAGCCCTCTAGCAACTGTGTTTTCTAGCTTCCTAACTATTATGGACATTAAGACAAATAGTAGTTTCTTTTTCTATTCTATGTTATGAAAATACTTGTTTTATTTTTTAATTTCAAATTAAGTAATTTTTAAAAAGACAAATAGTACTTATGACCTAAGATTTCAAAAATTACCTTCTTTCAAATGTGTCTATAATAGTTGGGTATCAATTTAGGTACTAAACTATAGGTCAGAACTGGCTCTAAGACTGTGGTTCTATGTGGCCACATGTCAGAAATCAATGTCAGTAATAGGATATACCTGCGAATCTGAATTGTAGTTTTATTTTGGCATTATATCCCCATTTCAAATTAAAATATTAAGAAGGTTATGAATTGTATTAGTGTTTAAGTAGAAGTATAGCTTCTCTAATTTGCTAAATATTTGGAGGAAAAAGTTGCTGCAGAAATGAATATTTCAGATAAAGGGCTATTGTGCAAAATCTACTATAGGTTAGATTGTTATTGCTTGTTTTAGCCCAAGACAATGAAAACTTTCAGAATGAAGAACAGGCACAATGTCTGTTTACATACACACACAGACACACACACATACATCCATATATACCTGAATGTGTATGTGTGTGTGTGCATTTCAGTTGTTTTTAGTCATGTCTGACCCTTCATGACCCTATTGGGATTTTCTTGGCAAAAATACTAAAGTGGTTTTCCATTTCCTTCTCCAGGTCATTTTACAGATGAAGAAACTGAAGCAAGGTTAAGTGACTTGCCCAGGGTCGCACAGCTAGTACCACATTTGAACTCAGAAAGATGAGTCTTCCTGATTCCAGACCCAATGCTCTATCCCCTGCCTGCACCATATAGCTCCAGTAGTAGATAGGATCATCCATAGAGATATTGAATGATAAAGCTAGAGACATATAGTAAATTATCACAATCTGGGAAGCTGGGCAGCTTATCTAGGATTGAGGGTGCTTCCCCAACCTCAACCCTACCCCTCTTGGCACTAAGGAAGAAGCTACAGGCAATAGAGCTAAAGAAAGCATCAGACTCTTCCACTCTGATTCTTCCTCCAGGCAATAGACAAGAACCAGAAGAGCTCAGACTTATGGGGTATTGTTCCTAAATGGATCCTTATCCTGTGGGTAAAGAATTAATTATGTTGACCTGAGGGAGAGCAAGTGAGAAGATGAAGTTTCTTTCTGGCCTGGCAGTCTAGCTTGGATAGGGTGGGGTGGAGTTTCCCTGATTGGTTTTTATATGTCCACATTCACTTGTGTGGTGTGTTTCCCTAGGGAAGCCTTAAGTGCTGAGAAGTGATGCGAGCTGCCTTAGGTCTTTGGTACATAGAAGTCATAAGGACTTGTCAATGAAGATTCTACATCACAAAGTCAATGACAGTAACATCCTTGACAATGTCTTCTCTTCCCTTTTCTCTTGGATGTGTCTGTTTCAGCATTTGTGGAACCGTGACAGTAAGTTTCAGACAGATCAAGAGGCTAGAAATGAATTACTGAAGATATAAACAAAGAATTTTAGAGTTGGCTTCATGAAAGAAATCATCAAATCAGTACTGACGTAAATCTTATTGGTCTTTAAAATAACTTTACCTCTAATTTTTGAGCTAACTACTGCAAAAGCAGATTTGAAATGTTACATGCATGTTTACGTTGAATGGTAAATAAATTTTATATTGCAGTCTATTAATCACAGAGTAGAAAGGAACCCATAGAAGCATTTTAGTTCAACAACTTCATTTTAGTGATGGGAGAAAATGTATCCCAGAGCAAAGAAATAATGTGACTATGGCAGGCCTTAAAGCTAGTCGCTGGTAGCAGAACCTAAGTCCTGAGATTTCCACTAAGCCATTATGTTTTCACACAGTGTTTCTTGAGTTAAAATTATTCCCACCGCCTTAGACTAATACAAATACCAAGAAATGACAATTCACATTCTCAAAATACTTTCTGAACAATATTGCTCCAAAGCAGATAATGCAATTACTATCTTCTAAAATTTTATGGATATGGCACCTAAGAGTTTGGGAGATGTTAACTTGCATTCAACTAGTAATTGGGGCTGGGATTTGACTGTTATCATAATGTGAGCTCCTGGAGGGTTAATTCTGAAGATTCCAATTTGGGTGATGGTATTGAGGATGTTGCTAACAGGAATAAGAAAGTCAGGAAAAGAGTCAAGTTTTGAGGTAAAAATCAAGAGTTCAATTTTGGACATTGAGTTCAAGATGCCAGCAGGGCATCCCTATATACATAACAGATCACTGTACATGTAGGGTTGGAGCTCAGTCAAGAGGTATGAGTTATCTATGTAGTTCTAGGAATTTTCTACATAGACCTATCATGGAAATCACCGAAGGAGATGAAATCACCAATGAGGAAAGGAAGAAAGCATAGGACAGAGCCTTGGACAATATGCATACCAGGGAGTCACTACAAGAAAATAAAAGGGAAAAGGGGGTAAACTGTATATGGGAGAGCAGTGCTATGGAGGTCAAAGAAGGAAAGAGTATTAAGAAGAGATTTGTCAGCAGGGGCAAATATTGCTTAATATCTTCTGCAGGACCAAATGCAACCCAAAAGCCCATCCATGACCAGACTTAAAGGATATAAACAGTAGAATTTTTTTTGGTGGGAGGGAAGAAAAATGGTGACATCCTCATTTTTTTCAAAGGCCTCTGTGGTTTGTTACTCAGGCTTAAGCAGACATTGCAAATTTTTTATTTAAAATTGTCTTGAGCATTTTCTCTTTTACATGTCAAAGATATCATGCCTTTAAGACTTCAAAATATGCTGTTAAATATGTAATAAGAGAAGAGAAATTCATATTGTAGCTGGCATTACTTTTTAAATGACCACACCAATTTGTATGAAAACTTTATATGGTATTATAACACCTTGTTGATGTTCCACAACCAGGATGGTCAAAAGCAAGATCCTGCCTGGAGCCTGTTTTTATGCCTGTACTTAATGTTTAAAAGAATCTGAGCACAGGTTTATAACAGAATGTTGACAGAGTTTTATAGCCCAAGTAATATAGTGTATAAGTATTCTAGTATAGAACCAGACTGGTTTATCAAATAGCTCTTTTCTTGTCACTGGATGGGCCCAGATGAATTGCTTCAATAAACAGAGCAAGTGAATTTTTGAAGTTAGATGTTCCCAAAATGAGTATATTTTCTCCAGAACAATAGTTACTTCTAAATCCTAGTTAATACCAAGAATGCTTGTGGGCAGCACGAAATTTGGTAAGATAATAATATTTATTCAGCATAATGGAAATCCCTGGATACCCTGGGAGCAAGTCTACAATGAAATTTCTCTCTGAGGGACTAATCCTGGAAAGGGGCCCAGGCTGCCCATCCTTCCTTCACTTCCCAGCTCTGCTTCTGATGCTCTGGGTTTTGCCACTATGCTACAGCTACCTTTTCACCCTGGAACTTACCCCTATGCTGGCCCCCTTCTTCAATCCATGAGTCCCTTCTGGCACATCCACTTTAAGAATGGGCCTAGGCCAGCCATTCTTCCTTCCCCCCTGAGCTCTGTTGACTCAGTTATATGGGTACCTTTCCTTCTTTTCATATTCTTTTTCTGTTTCATCTTCCTCCTTAGACTGTAAGCTCCTTGAGGGCAGAGGTTGTCCTTCCTTTTGCTTGTGTCTGTGTCTTTAAAACTTGGCACGGTGTATGACACACAGTAATGTAACTCTATGCACAAGCAGCTTCCCAAAAGAATACTACTGTGAATGGCTGTTAAGGTTCTGGTTACACAGTACAATAAACACTCTATTCAAGAACAAATCAAAGGAAAACATTTCACAACAAATCACAATATAGTATTCACAACATTACATCTTATCACAGAAAATTACAATATGGTGTTCACAACAGCTTATCATTAAAATGGCCACATAGTTTTCACCAAAGTGGTCACAGTATTTAGAACAAAGGACAAAAGAACAATCATCTGGTATCCCTAAGGAGGTTTGCCTCCTTACTTAGTCATTTAACCATCTCAGAATACAAGTCAGTCTTCCACTCATAGGGCAACTAGGTTAACTTAATCAGTCACTTATCTAGCAATCAGTTACTAAGTATCACAAATCACTAAATACAATCATTAGAAAATACACAAACCTCTCACCCCTAGGTCACTAGCAAATCATGTTATCATCACAGCATTCAATATCCAAGGAGAGATCTTTTCTTCATTTTGACTGGGGGTAGTTTCTCAGATTCCCTGGATCCCCTTCCATGGTCCCAGCTTCTACCTGAATCCACCAAGCAGTCACCTGGATTCAGAGGCAGACAGTTCCCAGGTCCTTGTCCAGTCCTCCAGGCAGTTCCTGCTACACACTGAAGTTCACAGGGTCCATTCCATCTCGAAACTTTCACAATTTCTGTCCTAGGAATTCAAGGCTCAACCAAGCCACAAACAAACAATGCCTTAGCATCCTGGTCATGCTTCCTCAGTCCTCTGGCAGTTCAGCTGGCCCTAGGACCCAGAAGAAATCTCAGCCTTCCAGGTGGCAGCAGCCACTTCAGCCTTCCAGGTGGCAGCATCTCCAGCCTTCACCAAATCTCTCAGCAGAACAGCTTCTTCCACCAGGAGCTTGTCAGGAGAAAATCCTGTCTCTCTCTGGGGCTTTTCTTATATACACACAAACACATTGGCTTCCTGTTTCAGCCAACCCCTTCCTGTTATGTCAACAACAAGAGACAGAGTTCACACCTTCTGTTTCTTCACAGAGGTTTGATTAGTTACTAAGGGCTAAGTACCTACTTACTTGACATAACAAAAAGGGGTCTTCAAATTTAAATTAATTACCATTACAAGTAAGTGCTTAAAACAATGCCTGTTGTGCCAATGCAACCAAGATTAGGAGGGAAGCAGGAAACTGGGAAAGAATTTTTACAACCAGTATCTCTGATAAAGGCCTCATTTCTAAAATATATAGAGAACAGAATTGAATTCATAAGAATACAAGTCATTCCCCAATTGATAAATGGTCAAAGGATATAAACAGGCAGTTTTCAGATAAAGAAATTAAAGCTATCTATGGTCACAGGAAAAAATGCTCTAAATAACTATTCATTAGAAAAATGCAAATCAAAACAGTACCACATCATACCTATCAGATTGGCTAACAAGATAAAACAGGAAAATGGTAAATGTTGGAGAAGATGGGGGAAAATTGGAACACTAATGCATTGTTGGTAGAGTTGTGAACTGATCCAACCATTCTGGAGAGCAATTTGGAACTATGCCCAAAGGGCTATAAAACTGTACCCTTTGACCCAGCAATACCACTTCCAGGTCAGTATCTCAAAGAAGTCACACAAATCAGAAAAGGACCCACACGTACAAAAATATTTATAGCAGCCATATATTAGGTAATGAGAAAGTGGGGTTCTTATTGTTGTTCAGTTGTATCCAACTCTTCAAGACCCCATTTGGGGTTTTCTTAGCAAAGATACTGGAGTGGTTTGCCATTTCCATCTCCAGCCCATTTTATATATGAAGAAACTGAAGCAAACAGGGTTAAGAGACTTGCCCAGGGTCACACAGTTAGTAAGTGTCTGAGGCCAGATTGGAGCTCAGGAAGATGAGTCTATCTGACTTGAGGCCTGGCGCTATTTACACCGAGTCATCTAGCCGTCCAAAGAAAGTGGGCTAGGAGCCAACAAAATGCTACCTATGACCTTGGGCAATTTAATGAAGCTCTTTGTGTCTCACTCTAGTTACCTAAAATATCATGACTTAGATTAGATCATTTCCAAGGACCCTTCAACTTTAAATCCTATGAGCCTATACATATGAAATAACTGCATATGAAGATATTGAATAAAAGTTGAAAGAATTAGAGTTTTAAAGTTAGAAACATCATTGGGTCACTTCCTATTAAAATCAGGCGTGTATCCCACCTATATTGTCCCTTACTGGTGGTCATCCAGACTCTGCTTGGGGACTGCCAGGGCCAGGGAATTCACTGCCTCATAAAGGAATCTATTCTACTTTTCAGCAGCTTTAATTGTTGAGAAATGTTTCCTTATGCGATTGCTTCTTTGCAATTTTTATACATGAATCCCGATTCTTTCCTCTGGGGTCAAGGAAAATGAGTCTGACTTAGCTTCTGTATGATAACCCTTCAAATATTTGAAGCCAATTAGGTCAAGATTTAACTTTTCAAGGTTAAACATTCCAAGTTTGTTCAGACTTGGCCCATTAAATTGCCCCAGGCGGCAAAGAGAATAGATGGCATTTTGTCAGCATGGATCCTAGTGTTTCAGTGCCTAGCTTATGGCCTTATACATAGTAGGCACTTAATAATTGCTTATGTAGAATAGTTCCACCATTCTGGTGATCTTTCATTACATTAGGGCTTCTTGGTCCATGGTTGGTAAGCTTGATTTTTAAAAAATATATTTTTTGAAAACTACATTCCAATACAATGGACTGCCTTTGTAACGCTCTGCATTTTTTTTTTACTATATTTAAGAACATGATTTTGAGCAAGGATCCATAGGCTTCACTAGACTCCCCAGGGACTTGAAGCCATACTCTGAAACACACAAAAACGGTTTAAAAACTTCTGCCTTCTCAGTATCCCTGATAAAATGTGACTTAAAGAACTAGATTCAAAATTCCGGATACAATCTAAATAGAACAGAGTATGTTAGAATTAAAACATTTCTTATTCTCAATACTATATGTTTATTCTTGTTGACTCTTACCATATAAGCTCTTTTGGCTGCCACAGTATGCTGTCAGCTCATAGTGGGTTGTAGCTAAATGCTGAGCTGGTTGGGTTTTTTTTTTCCTTATGAGCTATTTTCTGGCCCTTTCTCCTCCATCTTGTGCTTATGAAATGGATTTTTTAAATAGCTTTAATTGGTATTTTTGTTTTTCTAGCACCTACATTTCACCTATGTCCCTCCCTCTTCCTCTTCCTCTTCCCAGAGAAGCTTTAGGGACTTGCCCAGGGTTATACAGGTGGTTAAGTGGTAGTGCCAGGATGGGAAGCAGGGTTCTGTGACTTTAAATCTAGGACTCTTTCCCTTACACAACACCAGTCTGTTTACTTTCAGAGTGGGATGTGAAAAGCAGTATCCTGGACACACTCTGCTTGAAAGAGATCCCTGGAAATTCACAAAATCATTTGTAAGTTATGAGGGATTTTAAATACATAGTCTAACCCCCTCCATCTTAGATGAAGACACCACCCTAGTGAGGTGAAGCCACTTGATCAGGGTCCTACAGGTAGCAACAACTCACTCTGCTATAGAATTTTACAGTTAACAAAGTACTTTTATCACAGCAGGGAGGGGGGTGTTTCGAGTACAGACAAGTCACTTTACTTCCTGTTACTCAATTTCCTTATCTGTAAAATGGACATAATAATTATAACACCTGCCTCCCAGGGATATTGTGAAGACTATGTTTTGCAAACCTTAAGGGACTATGCTAATTTAAATTAAATTACTTACTTAACCAACATTCATGGAGGTCCTTGCCTACAATAGGCAAGAGAGGAAGAAAAGGGAAGAAGAAAATTAAAAGAACTGCAGAAGAGGAAGGAAATGGAAGAGACAGGCAGAGAGATATAGGAAAGGGGGTGAAGGAACTTGGTAGGAAGGGAAAAGAAAGAGAAGAAATGTGCTTTAAGCGAAGAGTGGCAGAGTATCACCAGCAATTACCTCTGGTCCCCCAGATTGGCTCTCTCTGCTCTTTTCAGCATTTCTATGCCTGGTTTTAACACTTTCTTCATAATTTTCTTGCAAGCTCCTAGTTATTCTTTCCAACTCATTCCCTCAAGGCTAACATGTGAAGAGAATTATCAAGACAACCCCAAACAGCCTGCAGCTGAACTAAGCAATGTCTTATCTCTGCATTCAATTTACTTGCTGCTGCAAGAGCCAAGCTTATTTCTGTAGAGAAATGCTGGTCTGCCCAAGGGGCAATATTTGAAAGCTGATGTCAAGATTAAGGCAATGCGATTTCCATTAGTACCAGTCATTGTTAGGGCACTAAATCCTCTTGTGACACTTTGAAAATGGGTTCCTAACTGCCTGAATGATAACCCGGCAATGCCCTGAACTGCTTATTAATACCAGAAGAAATATACCATTTGGAGGTCATTTTTAATAATGACTATATTGGTCCAAATAAAGCCTATACATTCTCCCTAAATCTGACTTGGATAACACCTGAATGCATCCTATAATTGGTAATATTTTTCATTGTCTACTCCTGGGTTTTTTTTTTCCTTCCAAAGAGTTCTGATTTTAGGCCGTCTCAAACCAGCTCTTAAGAGTCGATTGCAAAATTTTCAATGTGAACATTTACACTTTAGAAATTTACAACTACAAATCAAGTCTTGACTTACTGTCTTGTTGATTGTCTAGACTTTATAACATGATGGAGAGAATGTGAATAATGAAGAATAAACTTAAAAGTATATTGTGTGTATATTTTTTTTCTGGAGAGCTAGTTTTTTAAACATTTACCAGCACGCCCTTATTTGTGGCCCACATTTAAGGAAATCCTGTCTTTGGAATAATATGGTATCTTCTAGGAAGAGACATAATGTAGCAGAAGGAGAGATGAGTTGGCAGTAAAAAGGGTCTTGATTCCAATCTTTTTTTTTTTATTTTTTTTTACTATTGACAAGCTGAATAACCTTGGACAAGCTAATCAACCTTTCTGGCCCTCAGCTTCCCACCTTTAAAATTAAGGGATTAAGTTAGACCTGTGGTTCTTAACCTTGTTTGTGTCATGGACCACATTGCCAGTTTGAAGTTTATGGACCCCTTTTGAGAAGAATGTTGTTAATCAATCACATAGGATTACAAAGGAAACCACAATTTTGAAATGCAATTACAAAAAATACTTCAAAAGACAAGTTCACAAACTCTAGGATAATCTACAAATAACAACAAATTGATAGCAAGTTTTTTGAACATGAAGAATCTTTAAGCATCATGCTTGAAATTTATGAAATTTATCCATTCAAAAAGGGCTCAGAGGATATAGACAGTTTTCAAAAGAAGAATGGCAAAGGATTAATAATCATTTGAAAGAATGCTGTAAATAGGGGTAGCTAGGTGGTGGAGTGAATAGAGCACCAGCCCTGGAATCAGGAGGACCCAAGTTCAAATCTGACCTCAGACACTTAACACCTACTGTGTGATCTTGAGCAAGTCACTTAACCAACCCCAATTGCCCTGCCTTCCCCCCTCAAAAAAAAAAGAATGTTGTAAATTATTAATAATATGAGAAACAGAAATCAAAACAACCCTCTAGTTTAAAAGAGGAAGTCAGTGTTGGAGTAGTTGTAATAAGATAGGGTAGCAAATTCATGCTTGGTGATACTCTGAATCAGTGCTATTCTCTTGACTCCAGAATTTTTTTTTTTTTTTGCTTTTCAGAGGGCAATTAGGGTTAAGTGACTTGCCCAAGGTCACACAGCTAGTTAAGTGACTGAGGCTAGATTTGAACTCAGGTCCTCCTGACTCCAGGGCTGGTGCCGTATTCACTGTATCACCTAGCTGCCCCAATCAGTGCTATTCTAAAAAGCAAATTGTTGTTCAGTCACTTCTGACTCTTTATGAGCCTGTTTGCAGTTTTCTTTGCAAAGATACTGGAGTGGTTTACCATTTCCTTCTCCAGCTCATTTTACAGATGAGAAAACTGTGGCAAACAGGGTTAAGTGACTTACCCAGGATCAAATAAGTGTCTGAGGCCAGATTTGAACTCAAGAAGAGGAGTCTTCCTGACTCCAGGCCTGGCATTGTATCTACCACACCACCTAGCTGCCCAAAAAGCAAATTGGAATTATACAGATAAAGAGGTTTAAAATGTCCTTACCCTTTGGCCTGCAGATTCCATTGCTAGGCATATATCCCAAGGAGGTCACTCACTAAAACAAAGTCTCTGTAATTACCAAAGTATTTATAGTGCCACTTTTTGTACTAGTAAAAAACATGTAAATAAGATAGATATCCATTAATTGGAAAATGGCCAGACAGATTATGGTACTTAAATGTAATGGAATATTATTGTGCTGTAAAAAGTGACAAACTATGAATATAGAGAAGCATGGAAAAATTCACATGAACTGACAAAATGAATTAGGACCAGGAAAACAATATAGACAATTACTATGACAACGTAAAAGGAAAGAACATTATACCACAAAACAACAGAAATTGAATATTATAAAATTATAAAGAACAAATTTGGCCACCAAAAGAAATATGAGGTGACCCCAGGGGTCAAGGTCGATGGGTATGGAACATTGTTTTATGAGTTGTTTAGCTGAATTTTTTTTCTATTCTTCCTATTTTTCTTTTGAGGAAAAGAAAAATCTTTGTTATAGTGGGTGACTCTTTAAAGGATGGGGGGTGTTAAGGGAATTTAAATATCTTCCCTGCCCCTTAATAGGCATATAGAGCCCTGGCTAATCAGGGTCTGGGCTACAGGGAGTTTCCAATTAAGTACTGGGGCACCAGGATTTTCAAGGTCCTTGGTATTCAGCCAATCAGATGCCTAGTCTCTGTTATATATTCTGGGAAGACAGTGTTTTGCTTTGGGGGTGTGCTTATGAGAAGGACTTTGTGATTTCCCGGATGAGACTTTGACTAGCTATATGTTCAGGACCCCACCTCCTTACCCCTCAACTGTTCAGATGTAAAGGCTTCTCTCAGTCTGGTGGTATATGTAAAGTGTGTAGCAGGATTGCTTTGATTCAGGCAGTCAGAGCCCTTTCTGTTGGTCTTTACGCTAATTTCTCTGCTTTGTATTTTCTCTGACGTGGGTACTGACCTTTCCCCTGAACTAGTGAACATAATTAGAAGCAGGATTGTTAACCCCTTTTTGAGCAGTCTTTCCTAGAAAACAAGATCAAAGAACTTGTGCTGCCAGCCCATCCGTTAGGGTACTTGCTGTTACAAGGGGGGTAGGGAGAAATACAAGAGAAAATCTAGGTACTGTAAAAACAACAACTTCAATAAAATTTTGTTTAAAAAATTAATATATTAAATCAGACATGATCCTTCCCATGGGACAAAACATGGGTTAGTTGTGAGTGCACTAACATATAAAGGGGAGAGAATAGGGTCAATTAGCTGCTTCATTAGAGACCCCTAAAAGTTACCAAAAAATTTCAAATAGTAGTTTCAGTGCTAGATGGTCCAAAACAATACCTTGATTTTATCTTTAAAGTTATATAAGAAAGGTGCCTGAACTTGTCTCAGTCTTAGAGAACAGCAGCAGTACTTGGATGGATGTGTTAATGTACTATTTTTTAAAGGCCAACCAAAAAGTAATCTGTGTCCTTCATACTATATTTTCTATATCTGCTAGATCTTTTGTTAAAATCACAAGTTGGAGTACTGGAGTTGCAGCATCTCTCTTCCTTAAGAAAGTGTGATGATTGACAACCTAAGGTTATTTAAGGGTCAGGGAATGAAGAAGGCTGCAGATACCACAACTGCCCAGCTGGCTTTATTAGAGAAGGCTTCACTGACAGCAGCACAAAAAGCCATGTTTTCCACTTGCAGAATGCTTCATGCAGGGGCTTGACTCCGAAGGGAAAGTTTCCTACTTTATTTGATTGAATCAAAATCAATAGACTTCTATTAACTTCAGTGGACAATTCAGCAGGCTTTAGATTTTACAGGGAGATTTAAGATTATTAACTGTTGGAGAAGTTAGGTTTTAGAAGATGCCTCTGGTGTTCTGATATGGAAACCAATTTGGATAAAGAAAATCTATCATGCCGTTAATTGTCCCTTGTTGGCAATAAAACAGTGTTAGAGTTATAAAGCTATTTTGTATATAAATTCATGTTACCAAAATTCAAATGGGCGCTCAATGAGCTTAGCATAGTACCCCAGCACTTAGCACAGTGCCTGGCACATAGGGGCTTAATAAATGTTTATTGACTGATTCCAGACAGCAAGACATTCCCTTTTATTTCTCCCTTGTTGATCCTCTATGTGAATCCCTACAGAAGCTATTCCAAATCTTCTCCCTCTAAACTTTCTATCCTTTTCCTTTCCCTCAAATGATCTCAACTGAGCAACTCACCTTTTATTTTACTGGGAAAACAGAGGCTATTTTCTGTGAGCTCCCTTCTCTCCCTTTTTCTTTGTGTCAAACATCCTTAACACCTCCCATTCTCTCTCCTTTTCCTCTGGTCTCTGATAATGAGATGGGCTTTCTCCTTGCCAAGGCAAAGCACTCTACATATCCCCTCAATGAGTGGTCTCCCCTCTTCACCTGTAAACTAACTCTTCAGTCATATTCTCTCTATATCAATGCTTCAATATCTCTCTCCCTGCCTATTGTTTCCTTCCTTATTGCCTTCACTCATGGCCAAGTCTTTCCCATCCTTAAAAAAACAAGAGACCTTCACTAGACCTGTCCATCTCCTCAAGATATGAGCCTATATCTCTCCCCACTTTCTCAGCCAAGCTGTTTATACTCATTAATTCGACTTCTCCTTTCACTCACTCATCAATCTTTTGCAAAATGGCTTCTGACCTCAGTGCTCATCTGAAACTATTCTTTTAATGTTTTCAGTGATCTCTTAATTGCCAAATTGTCTTTTCTTGGTTCTCATCTTTCTCTACTTCTTTGATGTATGTGACAATTTTGACTAGCCTCTCCTCCCATACACTCTCTCCTCTCTGGGTTTTTGTGATACCCCTCTCCTGATTTTCCTCCTACTTCTCCATCCCATTTGCTGGCTCATCATCTACCATCACACTCCCTAAATGGTTATTTCCAAAAGTTCCTTTCTAGGTTTTCTGTCCTCTCCTTTTCTCTGCTCACCTCCTTTCTCTCCTTCCTCTCTCTCTCCCCCTTTAAGCCCCCTCCCCATCAGATCTCATGGACTTATCTCTATGCAGATAACTCATTTATCTAGTCACAGGCTCTCCCCTGAAACCAACAACTAATTTCCTATTAAAATTTCAAATGGGATGAACTCCAGACATCCTAAATTCAACATATCTATACTGAATTCATTATCTTTCCTTCCAAATTTCCCTATTTCTGTCAAAGAGTTTGCCATTCTTCCAAATTCCAGGTGTTATCCTTGATTCCTCAACTCATAAATCTGATCAGTTGCCAAATCTTACCTTCTTGACTACAACTGGTTTTGTATCTCACCCTGTCTCTCCTCACCTAGCCATCACCTTAGTTCAAGTCCTTATTACTTATCCCCTAGATTACTGCAATGGCCCCTTAATTGACCTCCCTGCCTTCCATCTCTTCTTACTCCAATCCATCCTCCACCCAACTACCAAAGTGATTTTCCTTGAGCACAGATCTGACCATCTGTCCCTTACATACTAGACTCCAATGGCTCTCTTTTTTTTCTCTCTAGCATACACTATCTCCTCTGTTTAGCTTAACCCAGCCCCAACCTATCTTTCCACTATGCTTGAAAGCTTAAGTATATATTACCTCACTTCCATCTGTGTTGTAATCCAGTCAAATTAGCCTCAACCCTTGCACTTCATTTCCCATTCCCATGCCTTTTCACTGGTATATATAAAATTTTGCCTGGAAAAAATGAATGGAATTTTCTGCCTAATTATATCCATCTCACCTGCAACGTGAAACCTTTTCTGATACCTCCCTTTCCACATTGTTATTGTCCTCTCTCCCTAACTACCTTGTACTTTACAATCTTGTATTTATTGTATTTTCTGTTTATATGTACTACAAATATATATATACTGGTTGTCTCAACCATTAGAATGTAAGCTCTTGACAATAGAGATTTTTTCATTCTTTGTATCCCCTGTGAATAGCAGAGTGCCTGGCACATAGCATCAACTTGATAAATGGCCCCCAAAGCTCTATTCACAGAATTAGAGAATCTTAAGCCTGAAAGGGACCTTATTAGGGCATAAGAAATGGGGAATATGGGGAATAGAGAAAAACATGAAAAGACTTTCATGGACTGATGCAAAGTGAGGTTAGCAGAACCAGGAGAATAATTTACACAATGATCACAATAGTATTTGGAGGGGAAACATCTCTGATTATGACTTTATAAAATTGAGGATGAAGCATGCCTCCTGTGCCTTGGTAGAGAACTGATGTGCTAGAGATGATGATGACGATAACTAACATTTATATAGCATGTATGTGGCAGGTACAACACTAGACATGCATTTTTAGACATAGCCAATGTGTTGATTTTATCTGTCCAGACCATACCCATTTTTATAATGGAACCCTTCTACTTGCAGGAGTGAGGGGTGGGGAGAAGGTGGGTAGATACAGAAAAAAGGCCCTTAGAAAGTGAATAAATATTTATCAATTACCTCATGTGTAAGACATTGTAGAAGATGCTATGTGAGGTACAAAGGTGAATAAGTCAGTCATTCTGTTTTCCAAAAGCTTATATTCTTTTAGCAGAATAAGATACATCTATATAATAATCATTGTGCAAGGCAAAAGAGGGCACTTTCTCTGAGAAAGAAAAACAAAGAATTGTGGGACCTCAAGGGACAAAGAGCACATCTGATTTGGGGACCAGTGAAATCCTCATGGAGGAGCTGACATTTTATTTGGGCCTTGAATAATGAGAACAATTTTGAAAGCCTGCGTGGTGGGGATAAGGTATTCTCAGAAGCTTGAGTGACCGTGGAATGGCCCTTATGTAAGGTTTCTAATCTTATGCTATTTTTAGAAAACATAGCTGCCACCTAAATGTGCAGGGATCTATTTTATAAAGTTTTGAAACTTTCTAATCTGTATTACTCCATGCATAGAAGAAACTAGGTACTGGACACATCTCATTTTTGATATCTGTACACTGGCTATTTTCCACTATCTGTATCAGGCTGATTTCTCTTGGAATAGAGATTGGATCTAAAATGTGGCTGATTAACCTGATAAGAAATTGGATAATTATTTCTAATAATCAATTTTTTAAAATCTGCCAACAGCCCTTTTTTTCAATCTTGAACTTCAGAGGAGAAGTACTACAGAGAGGAATAGAGCAATTTATTCAGTGGCCCACAAAACAATAACTCATTTATTTTGAAAGAAAGAATGAAGCAGCAACAGCCTAGATATAATTCAACTTAGAAAGAAACAAACCTGGAAATTCACTGAGTCTCAGGTTTTAGACTTAGAAATATTAGAAATTGCCTACTTGAGAAATTGCCTAGTCCAACACCCTCATTTCAGGGATGAGGAAACATACACAGAGAGGCGATTTGTGCAGTCACACAGGTAGCAAATTTTGTATATATTTATTTAGCTTCTTAAGATTTACAAAATACTTTGCCCTCAACAATTCTGTGAGATAGATTATGGCAAGTATGTATAATCTTCTCTAGACTTCATTTTCTTCATCTATAGAATAGTCATTCAACAAACATTTATTAAGCACTTAAACGCTCTCAAATTGCAAAGAAAGACCCGAAAAAGTCCCCGTCCTCAAGGAACTTTCATACTAATGAGGGATACAACATACAAATAACTATGTATACACAAGATATATGAAAGTCAAAGTGGGGATAGTTTCAGAGGGGAGACATTAAGATTAAGGGGGATAGGGAAAGACTTCTTGCTGAAACTTGAAGGAAATCAGAATTGGAAGTGAAGAGAGAGAGCTTTCCAGACATGGGGAACAGACAGTGAAAATACAGCCTCAGAGGATGTCTTATACAAGAAGCAAGGAGGATAGTCTTATTGGGTTGTGGAGTACATAGAGGAGCATTAAGATTAAGAAGACAAAAAAGGTAAGAAGAGATTAAGATGAAAGGGCTTTAAAAGCCAAACAGATTTTTATATTCGATCCTGGTGGTGAGAGGGAGCCACTGAAGTTTATATAGGGCAAATAATGCCTGCACTACTAACCTCACAACATTGATGAGAGTATTAAATGTTCCAATGAGCACTTTAAGCATAACTTGAAGATGAATGTATGTATGTGTACACCATTAATAATTTTATGGTAGGAAGAGAAATGAGATGGCAGATCATTCAGAAGCAACTAGGTGGTGCAGTGGATAGAGTTCTGGGTCTGGAGTTGGGAAGACTCATCTTCATGAGTTCAAATTTGGCCTCAGGTGCTTACTAACAGTATGACCCTGGGCAAGTTAACCAGTATGACCTGGTTAACCTGAGTTTCCTCATCTGTAAGTGCATTAACTGGAGAAGGAAATGGCAAATCATTTCGGTATCTTTGGCAAATGAGGTCACAAAGAGCTGGATATGACTGAACAACAAGATAATTTTGAGGGCTAGTTTACTCAGAGTTTACTGTAGAAACATATCATGATATGATGGTAACTCTAGGGCATCTTTAGACAGCAAATGTGTCCTTTAAATGTATCTGCCAAGTACAACCATCATCCTTGCCTTTTAGTCAAAAGATGAGACTAGATTTGACAGAGAAGGTGCCTTTTCACTTTATGCAGTAAGAATGAAGACTTGTCTTGTTAGTAAGGGGGAAAAAATTGTAAAAAGAGAGCATCTGGTCCTTATGGCCTAAGGTAGTCTTCAACACATGACCTGCCAGAAAGAGGCAGCAAGTCTGTCCCTCACCTTGCATGTTGAGCTTTGGGTCAAGGGCATTTCAAAGGAGAAAAAAATAGCATTTGCCATCAACACAGCTATGCAGACACAAACAAAATGTGTAATATCTAAAAGTAAAAATGACACAAGTATGATTTACAAGCTTCAAAAAAGCTACTTGTGTAAAATAGATATGTAATAGCCTGTGTGTGCACTCATTTGCACATTTCTATGTGTTAGTCTAGGGCTCATTCATGCACACTATGGACAGTCGGATTGTTGATCTGATCACACCAGAAGAAGAGACAGCCTGCTCCTCAGAGATGAACAACTCAGTGAGGTGCAGGTAATTAGTTCATAGTGTTTTGCTAAGACTCTCTAGACTAGAAACTGCTCCCAGGGGGAAATTATACATAGGCACACGTTGCCCTTAACATTACCAGAAAGCAAGTCTGTTCAGCTATTCTCCAGTCTCTTTTTTCAAAATCCAAGGGGAATGAGGATGGGAGAGACAGAGACAGAAAAAGAGAGAAGCAAACACAGGGCCAGAAAGAGAGGGTAGGGTGGGGAGAATGGGAGAGAACTTAGCTCACTTTTATAGACCACAAGCAGGGAGAGAGGGTGGGTGTTGTGGTCCCACAGACACCTATTTCATTCAGCTAATTGTCAGGAATTTCCTGTGTCTTATCAGCAAGGTACTAGTAGGCATTCCTACCTTTGATGGAGGGGCAGACCAGGATTCCCCTAAACAAAAGGGTCCATATCTATCATCTGATTGGGAGGAACTGATAAAATTAATTAAACTCTCCTGCTCAAACCTTTTCCCCTTTCCCTTTACAACAACTGAAAATGTTGGGGAAATGGAGGCACCAATAGAACTTAAAAAATAAATAAACTTTAGAGATTTTTTTTTCATAGGAACTGTTATTAAACAATTAGGTGGTTTTAGTGATAAGAGTGCTAGAAGTGGGAAGCATAAATTTGAATCCTGCCTAAGACTTTAAGTAGCTATGCTGCTTAACCTCTCTCAGCATCACCTGTAAAATGAGTCTTAAAACAGCACCTACCTTATAGGGGTTTTTGTGAGGATCAAATGTAATAACATATAGTAAACACTTTGCAAACCTTAAAGAACTATACTGATGCTAAATATTATTGTTGTTGTTATTAAACCAAGCTGGAGATACCAGGTTAAACAAACGTTTCCTCTTACTCCTACCCATACCCCTATAAAACAAACGTGGACTAAAATCCAGGGGGTGGAGGGATGGTAGTGTTATAAGTTAAACTTTTACAATTTTTTTGCTTTTTTCTTTTGGAGGGGGGAGGCAGGGCAATTGGGGTTAAGTAACTTGCCCAAGGGCATATGGCTAGTAAGTGTTAAGTGTCTGAGGCCCTTTGAACTCAAGTCCTCCTGACTCCAGGACTGGTGTTCTATTCACTGCGTCACCTAGCCAACACCTAAATTAAACTTTTATAAACCTACATATGGATATTACAATAATCCCTCAGTTTCACTGCCTCAAGGTCCTGGGGTAGCTGTGACTAAGCAACCTGGCTACCTCAGGGTTTGTGTGAACCAGACACTTAGAGGAAACATAATTAGTATTTGCTTACCAATAAAAGTGTAATTGCATATTTATTAAATCATAACTCTAAGCCGTAAATGAAATGAAAAACTATTGACCAGAACCAATCACAAAATAACATTAAGACCATCAGCTGATAACAATTTTACTTTTTATTTTAAATCAATTTCTTAAAGATATACTCCTTTTAAAACTGTAGCCACAGCAGCACTGGTCATTCAGTCACAGACAGGCTCCTAAAATGATCATTTATTCTCTAGGCTGCTGTTTTCTTTTCAACCTAGTTATGGAGCTAATCATTTACCAGGGCTGGAGATGTTCCTTTCAGTTACAATCAGCCTCCAGCCCAGAGTTCTTCAGGCTCTATGTGACAGGACTGTAATTTTCCTCATAGACTTTCTTTTCAATCTACCATCTCAGCCAACAGTCTCACTCAGAAGGGTTCTTCTCAGCCAATTATAAATTCCCAGATGTTTTCTAAAATGACATAAAATCTTAGAACTGGAAAGACATTGAGATTGTCTAGCTTAACCTCCCCCAACCCACACCAATCAGAGACAGGTGAAGAAACTGAGTCCCAGAGATATAAAGTGTCTTGCCTAAGATGTCAGGGTCAGTTTATGTTAGAACACAGGCCTGTCTCCCAACCCTCAGATTAGTGTTCTATCCACTAATTCATGTAACTGCACCTATATACATTGATAAAATTTATTTTTGTCTGGATCTTAGTTCTCAAGGTAAGTCTTTCAGTCACGTCTGACTCTACGTGACCCCATAGACATGGGATTTTCTTGGCAAAGATACTGGAGTAATTTACCATTTCCTTTTCCAATTTGTCCCTATTTTATCTGTAAGGAACTGAGGCAAATAGGGGTTAAGTGACTTGACCAGGATCATATGGCTGGTAAGTGTCTGAGGTCACATTTGAACTCAGATCTTCCTGACTCCAGGTGCACTGACCTATCCATTGTACCACCTAGCTAGCCACTCTCATGGAGTGGGGAACTGTTAGTAGGAAAATTCCCTCCACCAATACAGATGGGCAACTCATGGAAGTGAGTCAGCCAATTAGCATTGATTAAGTATCTACTATATACCAAAAGCTGTACTAAGCCCTGAGGAAACAAACAAAGGCGTAAGACAGTTCCCTTCTCTTAAGGAGCTTATAGTCTAATGGGAGAGGGAAAAAACCAATTATGTGAGAATAATTTTTGTGCAGGATAAACTGGAGATAATTAAGAGGAGGAAGGCACTGGCATTAAGAGGGATCAAGAAAAACATCTTGTGAGAAGATGGAGTTTTACCTGGGACTTGCAGGAAACCAGGGAAGCCAGGAGGCAGAGATGAGGAAGGAGAGCATTCCAGCAATGGGGAACAGCCAACAAATACCAATCTTTTATAAACATGACCGTAGTCCCCCATTGTCTGGAGTCTGGAGATGGAGCATTGTGTTTGAGGAACACCAAGGATGTCACTGAATTGCAGATTACATTGGGACAAGTGAAGTGTAAGAAGACTGGAAAGGGAGGAGGTAACTGGATTTTGAAAGGTTTTGAATGCCAGAGGATTTTACATTGGGAGCCAATGGGATTTATTAAATAAAAGGAATGACATAATTCAAAACCTGTGTTGTAGGATGATCAGTATGACATCTGAGTGGAGGATGGATTGGAACGGGGAGAGGGCTGAGGCAGGGAGACCAACCAGCAAATTATTCCAATAGACCAGGATGGTCAGGGTACTGAGAGGTTGTGATTTGTCTATATTCACACAGGAAGGCTATCGAAGGCAGAGCTTGAACCCAATTCTTGATGCACAGGCTAGCCCTCTGCCTACCTACAAATTATATACATTATTCGTAACAAAAGGACTGAACCTGAGATTTCACTGGTATAGGGAAACTTCCCATGTGAGGAAACACCTTCTACAGATATTAATACATAATATAATTTTCTCAATTGATTAATCTTCTCACTTAAGAGTTTGAAAAGGGATAATACTTTTCATAGAATTAATCAATAAGAACTGAGTATGAACAGGGTCTAAAATCTCCTTGAATCAAAGTCATTTTATGAGAGACTTGGTCACACTCTGAGGAACCTTTATAAAAAGGAAGAGCTATTTCAGAACCCCCAGGGAGAGAGGAGACACCAAGGGTCTAGAAGTGGACAAGAAGGAATGAGATCATATGCAGCTGAGTTGGAAAAACAGCAGCCTGGCAAGAAAGAAAAAAGATAGGGGTGAACTCTGACAGGGAAGGGGGAGACATTGAAGAGGGCCATTGGTCCCCATAAGCATTTTAGAGCAGAAGACTACAGTTGACATCACCAATTGTACCCATTTACTCAAGGTCTGAAAAAAGTTCCAAGAAAACAAACTATATTCTTTCCCCTGCCTTCCCTCTTATGTTTATCCACAGAAACTGTAATATAATCTTACTTCCTTGACCAAATGTTTCTATCACACTAAATTTGCTTTAACTGAAGAGGCCAGTGGTTAATTAGGCATAGACATAAATGGAAATTAAGGCAGAGAGCAAAAAATTTGCCTAAATGGTAGGAATTTTCCTAACTGGGGATTCAGAGCAAATGTGATATAATTCCTAACTTTTCATCTGAAATAAAATTCGTAAAGCCACAGAGAGATATCCATAGTGACTTTAGAGGCCATTATATTGGCCTGGGTTTAAAATGAACTAATTATTATAGTAAGATGCTATACAAATAAAATTCACCCCAAACTGAGGTTTAGTCATCATTATTTAATACCCATTCAAATTTCAAATCCTCCATGAAAACCACACCGTTCTGTCTCCTGATAATACATCTATCACATATTTTTTAAGAATTTCATTAGTTTATGGTCTTGTTTGCTCTAATATATGTCAGTCTTATCTCCCAGATATGACTACAAGTTACTTCAAAGTAAAAACCATGCCATATTCTTCTTTGCACTCCCCTGCCCCTTCCCCACAAAGGGCTAGCACAGTGCTGTGTACACACTGGAGTCAATAGAATTGCAGGTTTCCTTGAAATGTGACCTTGGACTTAGATATGAGGCACATTTCCTCCACAGTGTTTTCATGGTTTGTCCTACAACATCCCTTGTGGCATGATGAGTAATAAGGGGCTAATGCTATCATCCTTTACTGCATGGGGCAATCAAAACACACCAGAAAAGGAGTTTACTGATTTGCCTAGGGGTAGAGGTTGGGTTAGCACATGGCTTTTCTGACTCACACAGACCAGTACTGTCTCAAAGTTGCTTCCTGTGCTGGATCACAGCCCTCATGAGACCTAAACCCACCTGTCCTCTCAATTTCCTTATTTCTGTTGGTACTTTCATCCTCCCAGCTGGTCAGGCTCCAAACCCCAGGGTCATCTTTAACTCTTCCCTGACTCTGATACCCAACATCAACTCAGTTTTCAAGTACATTATTCCTCTCATAATAGCCCTTAAATTTTTCACACTCATTTTTCTACCACCATAGCATAGGACCTTTTCCCTCTTTCCTAAACTATTGCAATAACCACACTAATTAGCCTCCTTCATTTCTTCCTTCTTCAGTCACCCTCCAGCGGCTATCTCTCGTCTTTGTGCATTAATATAGACCATCTCTATGCCTGAACGCACTCTTTCCTCATCTCCTCTTATAAAAACATTTCTCATCCTTCAATTTTCAGTTCACATACCAGCTCCTCTATAAATCTCTCCCTTATCTCACTAACTGAAAATATTCTCTCTCCCCTCAATTTTTCCCAGAGTATTTTGTCTGATCCTGTGTAGTAGACACTTAATATATGCTTATTATTTTTGAGTTAAAGATATTTGCAGGTGTGTCCGTAAATTCCTGACAAAGATCAATTTACAAACAAGAGCTGATACTATACTCAATACATATGACTTATTTAGTCTCCAAAACAAACAACACTTGTGTTGGGGAAGCCGACACAAAAGGATGAGGTAGAATAAACAATTCAGATATTTTTTTTTTCCTAGCAGAGGGGCTACAGAGTTAATCTCCTAACATTAGATCTTCTTCTTTGTCCTATTCACTCATACAACTGTTCATTCCTGCACAGGTCTTATCGACTCTGACTCAGTACTTAGAGGGGACAAATAATGAGTTTCATCAAGTGGAACATAGGATCATATATCATAAATTTTGGAGTTAGAAGGTACTTTGGAAGTTATCTTGTTTACCACACCTCCTCTCCCACCTAAATTTACAGATGAAGAAACTAAGGGAGGTTAAGTGATTTGCCCAAAGTCATCTGGGACCTAAAATCAGCACCACCATCCCTCCTTCTTTTTTTTTAAAGTCAGTGTTTCTAAAGAGTTTGTTTTATTTATATGTGTGCATTTCTATACATTTGTGTAGAATACACTGAGATGTACATCATTTGCAAATGATGACCAAGCCAAAAGGAATCTTCAGGTTTAGTCAATAATGATTTATTACAAATGGATTCTTATTCATCTAGTTAACTGAACCAGACATGAATTTCATCAACATGGGAAACTTCCAGCATAGAAACATCCTCTTCAAGAGTTGCCTAGAAGCATTTGGAGGTTATATGGCTTTCTCAGGGTTATATATGTAATGTGTCAGAGGAAGAACATGAACTCAAATCTTTTCTATTCACACATACACACACATACATCTCTAGACAGACATGACTAGTAATTTTTCTCCCCTCCCTCCAAATTTAACAAGGGAATATTCTTTGGATGATTATTCAGATAACTGTTCTTCTTCCTTGTAATAAGTATGCCAATTTCTGAAGTGGCTTACCAAATAATTCCGGCATGACCTATACTATAAAGACCTAATATAAATATACTATAGGTCTGAAAGATCTTTTGGAGGAGGAGTAGGTCACTTGTTCACATATAAGTATAAACAATGAAGCCCATCTGAGCTGTAAATGTAGGTTGCCTGGCAACAGCTTTTAGAGTTGTGTTATGTGCTCTGAAGACACTGAGCTGGTACTTTTTTCTTTAAAACAAAAGATTATTAATAACAGCAATAATGTTGGGTATTTATGTCTTTTATGTAAGTATCATATAATATTTTGCAGTTCCATATATATTTTGGTGCAAAATGGCACAAATTTAGCTTACAGATGAAGGAATTTTGGAAGGCAAAAGTTAAAATCTCAAGGTCACATAAACATTAGTAGGGAGGTCTAATAGATCACTGGCCTCAAAGCACTCCATTTGTTCATTCATTCATTGATCCAACAAAAATTACTGAGCAATTACTAAGTAGTTGTGTCTAACACTCCGCCAGGTATTTTTTGTTTGGTGTGTATTTTTTGGTGATGGGGGAAGGCACAAAGAAATAGAAGAGATGATAGATCCAATCCAATCCAATTAGCATTTAAATGTTTATGTAATCTGAGGCCAGCCTTGTTACACTTACTATAAGCAAAGCATTGTGCTAGGCTTTCAATATTAGGAATACAAAGATTAATTTTCAAAGTCAGTCCCTTCCCTATAGAAGCTTCACAATCTCCTTGGAGAACAATTTATTAACAGTGAAGTGGTTATATGGTCATTGTACTAGAACAATTGGGGGAGTCAGGAAAAACTTACTTAAAAGAAGTAGCTTATGAGTGGAGCTTTGAGGAAGATAAGGATTCAGAGGAAGAAATGAGGAAATTGTGCTGTCTGCGCAAAGGAGACAGCCTGTGCAAAAGTATCAGGAGATACAATGTTGATTTCAGGGAACAACTTGGCTCATTTTTCTTAAACACAGAGTGTGTGAAGGAGAGAAATGTTTCTCCTGAATATAACTAAGACTGAA
Organism: Pseudochirops cupreus; assembly: GCA_028627135.1. NCBI lineage: Eukaryota > Metazoa > Chordata > Mammalia > Diprotodontia > Pseudocheiridae > Pseudochirops > Pseudochirops cupreus. Next base: position 304,938,423 of record CM053584.1, on the reverse strand, counting down.
AATGCAGGTTGGAGCCATATTCTGAAGGGCTTCAGCTGTCAAAGGAAGGATTTTGTGTTTTATCCTACAGGCAACAAGTCATTAAGGGTTCTTGAGTAGGAAAGTGATGTGGTCAAACTCCTGATTTGGAAAAATTATTTTTGGCAGCTGTGTGGAGAATGGATTGGAGAGGGGAGAAGTTAGAAGTTGGGAATCCAATTAGGAGACCGTTGCAATATATGCAGACCAGCGTGAGATAAGAGCCTAAACTAAGATGGTGGCTGTGCAAACTGACAGTAACAGACAGAGGGGAGAGATTATAGAGGTTGACTTGACACAATTTGACAACTGTTTGCATTCAATTCACTAAGAATGTATTAAGTGATTACTATGTAGCAGGCACTATTCTAGGCCCTAGGGCTACAAAGACAGAAACAAAACACAATGTATATGTATTGGGGGTGGGTAGGTGTATACATATTTATGTGTACATATACATAAAAATAAATACAGGCTAATTTGGAGAGACCAGGAAAGGGAGTGAAAAGAGTCAAAAGTGACTTTGGGTTATAAACCAGCATGACTAGATAGGTGGTGGTAAACTTAACAGAAACAGAAGTTGGAAGAAGGGTGGGTTTGATGAGGAGAGTTCCATTTGTAGTATGTTGAATTTGAGATTTCCATAGGACAGTTTGTTTGCTATGTATGATAATTATTATGTAGAACTCAAGGTCAGAATTAAGACTGCATATAAAGATCTGGGAATCAGATGATCATTGAACCATTGGGAGCTGATGAGATTGCCAAGGGAAAGGATATACAGAGAAAAGAGAAGTGGAGGGGTAGTGCAGGGAGACATCCATATTTAAGGGACAGGGTACAGATGAAGATATATAAAAAAAAAAGAAACAGTAGGTGTGGTCAGAGGGATGGAAGGAAAAGCATGAGTGATCAGTGTCATGAAAACTTTAGAAGAAGAGAATATCTAGAAGAGAGTTATCAGCACTTTTGAATATTTTGTCAAGAGGTTAAAAAAATGAATACAAAGAAGGCCATCAGAATCAGGTTCCAGAATTTGTATGGGTTGGTGTATGTCAGAACAAAAGGACCAAAGCTCCCTCAGAATACCTGTCCTCCATTTTGGAGAGAACAATTTCAATGTATACTGTTTTTCTTCTGCTCCTTCAATGAGGTGAGAGTTGGGGCTAGGGACAAGGAGATGTAAAATATGTAAGAGCAATTCTCAGGATAAGCAGAAGAAGATTGAGGACCTTTTCTGATAAGCTTTTAAAGCTAGTGTCTTCTCTTCTCTGTTCAGTCTCTCAAACTACCTCTACCCTTTTGTCTACTCACTCTACTCCTTATTCATAAGGCAGGAGGGGGTCAGGACTCAGAGTGTCACAAGTTATTCAGGAATCTAAAGATGGTCTAGTATGAGAAGTAACATTAATCCTAGGCCAGGGATCTCCTGGTATCTCAAGTAACCAAGGCCATGTCCCAATTCCCACCAGTTTTCCAAAGCAAAAACTGATCAATAGAGTGCAAGAGAAAGTTTTCTGCTCTAGACACATGAAAAACAAGATGTCTATTCTGGAGCTGACTATATGTACATATATACATACATACATACATATATATATATATATATATATATATATATATATATATCTGACTATAATATATAAATTATGTTACCTTGATGGGCAGAACTGTCACCTCATCTAAACAACCCTTAACAGAAACAACTGCTGAGAAGGGTGGCTAATTTTTCAGTTAGGACTTGGTATCAAAATGCCAAAAGACTTTGATATAGCTGAATATCTGTTCTCAAGTCCCAGCTCCTGGTCACGTCAGCACCATGGCCAGTAGTTTGTAACCATCACTGACTTAGATGCACAAAATTTGTGAGTGGGAAAGTTCTTCCAGTGCCACTTCATTCAGTCCATACCTACATAGGAGTCTCTGGCAAATCATCACCCAGACTTTGAAGAGTTACCTTCTCCTGAGAGAGAACCAACTACCGCCCAAAGAAGTCCATTCCACTCTGGGATATCTTTACTGTTAGGAAGTTTTCCTTGAGGGAAGACTAAATCTGCCTTCCTTGCAACTTCTTCCAATTGCATTATTGTGCTCTCTGAGAAAAGAAGAGCAAATATGACCACATTTCCATATAACTGCCTTTTAAATACTTAGGCAATATTGTATTTCTCTTCAATCAGCTCTTCTCCAAACTCAGCATCCCTAGTTCCTTCACCCAATTCTCACAAGGTATTTTTATTGAGGCCCCTCCAAAAATTTCCAAGTGATCATTCAATTCTGGCTTGAAGAACATCAGTGATTGAATAGCCCTTTCCATTGGTTGTACTTTTGGGGCCATGCAGAATTATTGTAATCCTTTTTTCTATTTGAAAGTTCTCTGAATGCTTGAAAACCATTCCTGCCTTATTTTAAACCTTTCTTTTTCCATCTCCAGTTCCTCCAAGAATTCTTCAAATGGCATAGTTATACAGTCTTCCCCCAATCTTCTTTGCCTTCCTCTAGAGCCATTCCATCTTGCCAATTTCCCAACATTTAGTGTATGGAAGAGAGGATAAAATTCCAGATGCTAGACCAAGGTAGAGTGCAGTGGGACTATTACCACTTCGATTCTAGACACTCTGCTACTTTCAATGCAGCAAGAAGGAATCTCTGTGGCCATCTAGTTCAATACACACCTGAAAAAAAAATTCTTACCATAATGCACTGGACAAGTGATAAGCCAGCCATTGCTTGAAGGCCTTTAGCCACTATTTTGCCACACAATCCATTCTACTTTTAGGTCTAGGAATTAGGAAGTTGTTCCTTGTTCAGTTTTTTTTCAGTCATGTCCAACTCTTCATGACCCCATTTGGGGCTTTCTTGGCAAAGATACTGGAGTGGTTTGTCATTTCCTTCTCCAGCTCATTTGGCAAATGAGGAAACTGAGGCAAATAGAATTTTAAGTGACTTGCCCAGAGTCAAATCTAAATGTGTCTCTTCGTCTTCTACCCATTTGTCCTAATTCGACCTTTCAGAGCCAAAGAGAACTAGTTTAATCCCTCTTCCATATTACAGTCTTTCCAATTCTTAGACATCTATCTTGTCATCGCCTGAGTCTTATTATATACATTCTAAATATCCTTATTTCCTCCAATTAATCCTCATGTGTGATAAACCAATGCTCTGCATAACTGATACTCCAGAAGTAATTTTATGAGGGCAGAGTATGGAGGAACTGTTGCCTCTTAATTTTTGGAAGCCATTTTTTTCTAAATGCTATCTCTAACACATGACTGTATTAGCCTTTTTGTCTAACATATTACACCATTGTCTCATGTTGATCCCACTAGAATTACCAGGATTTTCTCTGAAAAATTATTAATCATATGTCCCCCATTTCATAACTATGAAGTTCATTTATCAAACCCACATATCAGTAGTAAATGTAAAGTCTTAAATTTCACCTTACTGGATTCAACCTAATTTTCTGACCTGCCAAGATCTTGGATCCTAACTGTTATCCAATAGCTTAGAAAACTCTCCAAGTTCAGTGTCATTTACAGATCGAATGAAGATAGTCGCTATAGTTTATACAGATTGTTGATAAAAATATCAAATAGCATAGGACCAAACACAGATTTCCTAGGAAAGAAGAAAGGAAGCAAGGAAGAATACTAGCATGTATTAAACACATGTGATATGTCAGGCACTATGCTAAGTGTTTTATAAAGATCTCATTTGATCATCACAACAAGCCTGGTAGGTAATTATTACTGTACCCTTTTTACAATTTAGGAAACTGAGGCAAATAGAAGTTGTGATGCTGTATTTGAACTCAGGTTTTCCTGACCCCGAGACTAGACCAGACTTCTACTGACTGTGCCACCTGGAAAATTGACATTGAACCAGTAATTACTACTTTTAGATTTGACTATTCAACTTATTCCAAATCCATCTAATTGTTCCACTTATTCCAAACCTGCCTAATTTTACTAATTGTAGCAAGCCCACATTGTCCATCTTTTCCAAGAATAATATGAAATAAATTATCAAATGCTTAGCTAAAAAACTATGTAAGCTATGTGTATGGTTTTCTCCTTATCTACCAGTTTAATAACCTCATCAAAACAGGAAATAAAACTAGCCTGGCATGACCAGCTCTTAATGAAGCTGTGCTAGTTCTTTGTAATCCCTGGTTCCTTTAGTAGATGCTCACTAGTCATCTCTTTACTAACATACTCTAGAATTTTACTAGGCATTGAAGCTAATTTCATTGATTTATAGTCTGAAGATTCTGTTTTCTTTTTTCTTTTGAAATCTTGTCCATTTGCCCTTTCCTGTTGCAGAGAAGTACAATGGCATATGATCAAAGGGCTGGGAGAGAGGTACAATTATTATCCCCATTTTACGGGTGAGGAAACCGAGGCAGAGGTTAAATGACTTGCCCAGCATCATACAACTGGTAAATGTCTAAAGCTGAATTTGATTTTAGGCCTTCCTGGCTCTAGGCCCAACTCTCTACTCACTAGACATTTCTGCTTTACATCTCTCCTCCAATCCATCTTTCACTCTATTTTCAGAATCATCTTCCTAAAGTGTAGTCTGACCACGTCACCCCTTTATTCAATAAACTCTAGTGGCTTCCTCTTTGGCCCTTTGGGAGATAGCTGGGTGGCACAATAGATAGAGGACTGGGTCTGGAGCAGTGGTTCTCAACCTGTGGGTCACAGGGGTCACCTAAGACCATAGGAAAACACATATTTCCCATGGTCTTAGGAACTGAGACACTGCTCCTCTTGTCTCCAGGCAGGTCTGCCCACATGCAGATACACCCACATATGAGTATTAAAGGGTCGCGGCATTAGGAAGGTAGAAAACCATTGGTCTGGAGTCAAGGAGACTCATCTTCCTGAGTTCAAATCTAGTCTCAGACACTTATCAGCTGTGTGACCCTAAGTAAGTCATTTAACCCTGTCTGTCTCAGTTTCCTTATCTAAACCACTTCAGTATCTTTGCTAAGAAAATCCCAAATGGGGTCACTAAGAGTCACACACAACTAAACAACAATCTGGCCCTTTGCTACCTTTTTAGTTTAGTTTTTTGTTTTTTACTACTTACTTCTCTCTAACTTACTCTGTGATCCTGGATCACCTCCTTGCTGTTCCTCCCACATAACACTCTATCTCTGACTCTGTGCATTTTCACTGGCTGTCACCCATGTATGTTGTGTTCTTTCCTCTTATCCACTGATTTTTATGATTCAGTAAAGTCTCACCTTCCGCAGGAAGCCTTTCTCAATCCCTCTTAATTCTGATGCCTTCCCTCTGTGGATTATTTCCAGGTTATCCTATATATATATATCTCTTTTGTACATTACCTGTTGTTTCCTTCATCAGACTATGAGCTCTTTGAAAGTAAAGGCTTGTTTTTTGCCTTTCTTTGTCTCCCTAGAACTTAACACAATGTCTGACATGTTGTAAAGGATTAATAAATGTTACTTGGCTGACATATTATAGTCAGATCCCATGGAAAACTAGTTTCTTTGCTTTATATTGTTATAAGAAATAAGGCAGCTGAAGGACATAATAAATGCTTGCTGAATTGTGAATCATATTTTGTTTGAATTGAATCATATTTGGAGCCTTGTACTTTTTCAATAAATTGATGATAATATGAAAAGAAAGTAGAAATATATAAAATAGCTAACAGGCCCATGAAGAAAAGCAAAAATTCACTAAGAAAGTCTTGGTTTTCACATGGTAGTTTCCACAAATACGAGCCTAATTTCTGTGATCCACTCATCGTTCATTTATCCATCATCTCCAAATGCCAGTATGTTAATAAAACCTACTGCTAAGCTGTATCTCCAAGACCAGAACAATGTTCCCTGTTCTGTGTCTGTCATTTTTGTTTGTTCCTGAACAGACAGGTGGGATATGACTTGTTACTGTAAGTGTTAGTTGAAAGGAAAGTCAGATGCCAGGGATGTTACAAGCCCACCGAGTGTCCATCGGTTAATAGCTTTCATCTGTTTCAAGGTGACACTGGCAATGATCTGTGCACTGGTGTGCAAAGTGACAGATTAGATAAGCCCACTGAAGCACATGCCTCTTGTATGCCCTGCTTCTAGCCCAGCTAGGAAAGTGGCCCCCATGCACAGATGCAAAGGCCATTCATTCTAATACAAATGGAACTCTATTGCCACTTGGAAACAAATCTTCAGGTGACCCCACAAAAAAGTAATTGAGATCATTCTTTATCACCAGAGATGGGGATTGCTGCTGCCCAAATGTCGTCATGTGTATTTATCAGAGTGCAAGTCAGATTCAGTTTGTCCAGCTCCATGAAACTTTCCAAATGCTTTAGCAGTACAGGTGCATCTCACTTTAAGAAAACATTATCTCCCAAAGGGATAAATTAGAGGGTGATTATTCATATTACATAATGTATCTTTATTTTACCAAAAGATTCACTGAAGGGTTACTTTAAATAGCAATGTTCTCTCTGACATTTAAAATAGCATTTGATTTACATATAACCACTCCTTCATTCAACAAGCACCTATTAAGTGCCTACTACTCTGCTGAATGCTCAAGTGACTATGAAGATAAACAAGAAATGACTATTGACCTCTAGAACTTTATAATTTGGTGGAGGAGCTTGTCATTCAGTTGTTTTCAGCTGTGTCCAACTCTTTGTGACACTGTTTAGAGTTTTCTTGACAAAAATACTTAAAGTGATTTGCCGTTTCCTTCTCCAGCTCATTTTATAGTGGAGGAAACTGAGGCAAACATGGTTAAGTGACTTGCCCAGAGAAAACATTACTTATTTCTCTTCTAGTTCAATTGAACTCAATTCAAGAAGCATTTATTAAGTGATCACTATGTATAAGATGAAGCAGAGTTGGGTAGTGAGTAGAACACTCATCTTGAAGTCAGGATGATATGGGTTCAAGTCCCAAACCCATAGGCTAAGTGAACCAGGCTAGATGATTAACCTCCCAATGCAATGACCATCATTGATGTCAGAGGAACAATGATGAAGAATGCTATCCACCTCCTGACAAAAAGGTGATGGTTGTGGGGTGCAGAATGAGACCTTTTTTTAACACAGCCAATGGAATTTGTTTTGCTTGACTATGTATATTTTTTTTTACAAAGAATTTATTTTTCTTCTTTTTTCCCCAATGAATTGGAGAAGGTGGAAGGGAGGGGAAAAAAAATCTCTAATTATTTTTAAAAGTAAAATTCAAATTGTAAAAGCAACTTTCTAAGGTTATACATTGTAGGAGACATGTCAACTTAGATTGAAGTAGTTCCCTTATCTGAGATGTCTTTATAGCAATAAAATCACAGGTCCAGTTACTAGCTTATATACAAGGTACTGTGGATCTATATGACAAACTAAATAAGTCTCTGTTCTCTAGAGAACATTTCATAATCTTTCCTCCTTCTTACACTTTAAAAAAAGACTGTCATTAAAAAGTTAGTCTTTCTGAAAGCTTTAAATCCTGAATGTTGTCAAATAAATAATATGAGAAATATTTGGATATCATAGGACTCATCTTCCTTTAGTCTCCCTGTCTTTGGAAAACAAAATACTTAAAGCAAAAAACAAAACTATTACCATTATAAATTACATAAACTAATAATTGCAAATATTTATTGCCCACCAGTGATATGAAGAGCATAGCCTTGCATGTCTATGGAGTTCCCAGTCATTGAGTACATCTTTTTTCACATATGTATCTTTTGCCAAAATATTTCCTAACTGGAAATTTTTATACATGAACAATCTCTCATGCCTTTTTTTCTTTTCAATCATAGGAAATACAGTTGGGGGAACAATAGAGCTCAGTAGAATATCTAGAGATATTTGTGTTCGAGGGGGCAGCCTGCCCCAATGTTTCTAATACGTCATTTATCTTAGTCCTAGTTCACAGCAAGTATTAAATACCAGTAGCAAGAAGCCATTTCATTAAAGAAACACTACTGTAGATAACTCACAGCCCACTCTCAGAGAAATGGATTTAACATTAGCTTATTATAAAGCAATCTCTTAAATTTCAGTTAATGCACTTTAAAAAAAGTGTTTTGTTTATACCTTATCATGATCGGTGATGGTCTGGGCCATAAGACAGTTTCAAAACATGGATGTCAAAAGTGACCAAGGGGGAATTTCGTCCTTGTTTATTCGTTCAGCAGACTTTGACAGAGCCTGAATGCTTTGCGTTGGATTTCTTATCAGGGAGCCTTAACACTCGCCCTTAGCAGAACACAACAAAGAGCAATGTCACCTTAAAGGACAGCACTTTATTTTACCCTATAAACATGAGAACTAATTCAAATTATCTGGAGTTTCAGGTAGAATTTTTTTTAATTTAATGGAAAATCTTTTTAAAAAGCAACAAAACACCATTATTCTGACTAGTTGAGCTTTCCCAATCTGGCAATATTCCAAGGCTATCTGCTCTTCTCCTCTTCTTTGCTTTGTCAAATGCTTTTACTGGCAGTATAGACAAAAGCTCTATGTTGCCTGTGTTAACTGTGTTTTAGCAGATTTTTGGCATCTCCAGAATTTTTTTGTTGGTTATTACTGTTTTGTTCTTATTGTTCTTGTTGTTCACGTTGAATTTTTCCAATGAGCTTTTCCCCCTTTGCTGGAGTAAATGAATCACTGACATCAATCATTCCTTTCTCCTTCTCAATAATGATTTATCTAGTTCGGGAGCTGTTAAAACTAACCTAGTTTGCACAGACCCTTTGGATTTTAAGGGCTCCATAAATTTGAATAGGGAAGATCATGTTTACTTCAATATGATATTTTCCTTTTGATCAATTTTATGCATTTAAAAACATTATTCTGAGAAGGCGTTGATAGACTTTGCCAGACTGCCAAAGGTGTTCGTGGCAAATACGAAAAAAGATTAAGAATCTCTGATCTGGCTCCAGCTCTGAGCAAGTGTTGTGGGAAATTCAGAGATATGAGACATAGTACCCTACCCCTGAGGATTTTGTAATAAAGTATAGCACATATAAATATACAAGAAAATCCCCAAATACCAGGCAGAATATATTTCAATGAGTAGTATAGATAGTATATGTCCAGAAAGAGCCAGCTTGCTGTGGGCTACCATGATAGAAATTATTTCACAGAGGAGATATGATTTAAAACTAGACTTTGAAGGCTTTGACGATTTTAAATTTAGAAAAATAGAGCAGATGAGAGAGAGCATTCCAGGCAAAGAAGCAGCTAAATAATTAAGCAATTAAGGAGGACAAACAATGAATAGTAGATTATGAATGGATCATGTAGAGGAGTAGAAGATAAGGTTGGGTGAGGCAAGTTGGGACAAATTGTTAAAGATGTTGAGTACCTAGATGACAAATCTGGGCTTTATCCTTTACCAGTGAGGAATCAAGCATATATCAATAAAATGGTGTAAGGCCATGCACCAGCAGATTCCCAAAGGAATGCTACTGTGAACAGCTTTTAGAGTTCAGATTACAAAATATAGTGAACACTCTGTTTATTCCATTACAAATCAAGACAAACATTCACAATATATCACAATATAATTTTCACAACATTACATTTTATAACATTACATCTTGTCACAGAAAATGGCCACACAGTTTTCACTAC